>CM060878.1:17704250-17766583 GCA_030737845.1 Acorus calamus
TCCCAGGGAGCACCTCACAGGACTCTGGCCTCTACCGGACCGCTACAACGCACGACGATATATCGAAGCGACTCCGGATATGGCTACGGAACTCTAGTCCATAAGCGATCGCCCACCAAGCTGCAATAAGATGCACCCAATCCCGATCGTATGCATCACCACCCACTATCGCACCTTCCAAGTGAGGAAATCCATCATCAATTTGATGCTTCAAAGGTATTCCTTGAGTGGGAAAAGAACCTCGGGAGGGCCTCATGAGGTCCCGATATAGGATATCCCGACAACCAAACAAGGAACACGGAGTACCCTAGCCCGGGTCTCAACGCTGACCCTGCAAGGCCCCTTATCCTGAGTAGGAAGACTGGAAGAAGACATCACCATTTAATGAGCAATACGCCACATCCTCAACACTTGGAACTGGTGCCGCACGCGAACTCCATGGTACACCCCCGATAAACAGAACGGAGGAGAATACGGTCTCCAACCGGTACAGGGGGTATCTCTGGCACCACTGGTGGATCTGCCGCTAAGGGTATCTACGGAATCGCCTCGCGGCCGCCCGCAGCTCCCGGATCTCTCGCGCCTGCTCAGCCAACGCTCCAGTCTATGCCTCCAGTGCTTTAGTCTGAGTCTCCAGAAGATCCGCCATCTCAGCGTAAGCATGCGCCCACGCTGGAGGCTCCTGCGCAAGTCCTGGCCCAACAGCCGAGAACTCTCCAGTAGACTCCTCGCCTCCAGTAGGTTCGAAAACCTCTGAAGCCCAAGGGTGACCACGTCCATGCGCCCGTCTCCGAGGAGGCACATCAGCAAACTAAGGAACCAGTACTAGGATCAGAATACTCATATAGAAATCCTAGGAATCATCTCAAAGAAAACAATTGGCTCTGACAGGACATGGCTCTGATACCAACTTTTGTCACGCCCTAGGGCGGCCGTCCCCGAGACGTTGCAAGTATATATATGATATCAGCAATCCATACACGAGATCAAATATAGACAAATAGCGGAAGCTCAAACGACTAAGTCTGTAATTCAAAGACATATTTACAGACTAGAGTACTCAATCAACTGTCCTGTGAGAGCCAATATATACAACAACAGACATCAACAGTCTACATACCGTGCACAAGCACAAGTATAATACATACAAGGAAAAGGGAATGCTGATGGCCTCTCACTCGCAAGACATCCAACGCGAACGCGGGTCTCCTACTCGTACTGCGCCAGGGGAGCTCTTCTCTTGGATCCAACTCAGCGTCAACTGGAGAAAAACATAAGCAAGGGGGTGAGCTACAAGCTCAGTGAGTGGTCAGAAACCAACACCAACATAATCATTCACTACTAAGGCAATCTCCTAACAAGGAAAGCCATGGGTAGAAACCCAGCGGTTAACGAGGTCACACGGCGGTGCGACCATACTCCGCCCTTGCCCTAGCCCCCACAGGGGTGAGTCTAGGACTTGAAGGACAAAATTTACTGTTCTACACCGTTCGTCATCCGATAGCGCTCTCCCGGCAGCCTCTACCTGGAGCCGGCCACGGTCAGTACACTATCGACAGCGTCGATGGTACCTACAGGTGGGGGTCCACCCAGGGTGGCTCATACCTAGGAAGCATCCACACGGATCCGGCGAAGGGGAGAACGATAATTCACGCTCGCAATATCGTCCGGTGGCCCACCGTCGTGCAGCCTCACCTGGTACACTCCCATGATTAGTACATCCGCCGAATGCATCGGGAGTACCTACAAGTGGGAGTCCTCTGTCAGGGCAGCTTCAATGTCGGGGCCACGACATACGACGATATTGGGAGGAACCACTACTTGTTCGCAGCGCGAACCCTTTGAAAAGCCAACTACTCAAGCTGGTGGGTCAAGTATCAACTCGAGCCCACCCCTCTTACACTAACGCCCTCACCCTCACCCCGACGGGTGACATAGGATCTTGGGAGCAATACCCTCACCCTCACCCCAACGGGTGACATAGGATTTTGAGAAATTGCACAACTGGCAGATCGAACCAACGCCGATCCACAACACCCTCACCCTCTCCTCGAGGTGACATAGGCTCTTGAGGAAGAGGTCGATTGTTCTACACCGCTCGTCTTCCGGTAGTCTCTCCCGGTGTGGCCTCTACTACCTGGTAGCCTCCCAGGTCCCTATCTCTGCAATATAGGCACACCAACATGCGTCGTGGATAGTTCCCAGGAGCACCTCACAGGGTTCAGGCCTCTACCGGACTTGCCTCCCAAGACCGCTACCTCAGCCGTATGGGCACACCAACACGCGTCATGAGTAGTATCTGGGAGCGCCCCACCGGACTTTACTACACCGGGCAGTCTCTACTCGGAGCCGACGAAGGGAAGAACACTCGACACCCGCGAATACGATCCTATGGATCCATCATCATCAGTTATCAAACACCGATAAGCGCAACGAATTCTCATGAATTCCCTCCAGGACGCATAACTCAGATGCGGGGAAGACATTTTATTATAAGTGTCAAGCCATGGTATGACTCCACAAGGGGTCATACACTTGTCTAACACATTAGACAAGAATCATGGCCATATCAGCATATATATATAATATGCAATTAACTACCCAACGATGGCCTACTTAAACATGCATACATGGCATCAAACAGGTAAACACATATAAATTACAACCTAACATACGTTGGATAACACCAACCTAGAAGGGAAGGGTTAAGCGCGATCTGCGCAACAACAGGTGCATGCCAATAATTCCAAGCAAGCCTGAGTCAAGTAGGAACTACATCTACTTACTCAGCTCGCGAAAAGAGGGAGGGCGAGAGAGAGGGAAAGCCTCATCCTCTCTTGAGGCGGGTCATAGTTTTGCCCCAACAAGATGGGTGCAACAACTATACCACACCCTCGAGCACTAAACCAGGAATATTACGCATACACCCCGTTATTAACCCAAGTTAAACATGCTTGACAAATGGGGGTAGTATTTTAAACAAAACTACCTAAGTCATGCCATATTCTATACAATACATAGGCAAGTATAAGGTAGAATAGGGGTTCTACACAATATACGAGCTAAACAACCTAGCATGCATGATATCTAGCATATTTAGGGTGCAATTAAAGCCCCATGGAAGCGCGAAACACGACTGTGTGCATCGAGCGCTCCCGGAAGGGTTGGAATCAAACCACTCACCTAACGAGCGCACGGCTCGCGAAACGCAAGAGAGCGACGAATTGAATCCGAAGCCCAATACCAAGCCGCCAAGGATCATCCAATGGTTGCATTTGACTATATCAAGCTGCTCGACACCACGAAGCATACTCTGAACGTGTCTGAGCACCGCAAGCACGCCCTCGAGCACCCCGTGCACGCTGCCCACGCACTCTGCACGCATCGAACAACGTCAAGCACACCCTCGAGCACCCCGTGCACGCTGCCCACGCACTCTACATGCATCGGGCAAGGCCAAGCACGCCCTCGAGCACCTCGTGCACGCTGCCCGCACACTCCGCACGCATCGGGCAAGGCCAAGCACGCCCTCGAGCACCTCGTGCACACTGCCCGCACACTCCGCACGCATCGGACAAGCCCAAGCACGCCCTCGAGCACCTCGTGCATGCTGCCCGCACACTCCGCAGTCATGCGAGCACTCCGAGCGCGCACCCACAGCCCCGCAAACCTCTTATGTGATCTCGAGCGTACCAATGCGTCAATCCTACGCCCCTTTAGTACACAAACACAAGTTTAGGTGATGCATGAGGAAACCCATTGGCAAGAGGAGAAGAACATGCATATATGGTTGACTCACACATACCCACAAACAGGTGGTGTGCACCCATACACAACACATAACACATGAATATGTGATTCCCCCTCTTCAGCCTCTTCAATTCCATGCACACACAACAACAACACAAGGCAATGGAACATCTACTCCTTCCCAACAGCCACAAGAGACATGGCTGAACCAAACCGAGGAGAGCGGGAGGTCCATACGCGGCTCCGGCACGCCTGCACGCCGCAGCTCCACCGCAATCACCATCGATCCCGCACCTCCCCTCAAACAACATACCTTAACAACATTGGAAGAGGAGACTTCATCACCACCTCCACTTTCTCCTCCTCATTTTCATTTTCACACAGAACAGCTGGTCGAGAGAGAAGGTCGAGAGACATTTGGGCATTAAATATCTAAAAGAGGTGATAAACGACCAAATTGTCCCTGCCCCGAAATCCTGGACAGACTTCACTTAAACGGCCATAACTTCATCAATACAGCTCCGAATTGCATGATTCCAAAGCCATTGGAAAGCCAAGAAGATTATCTACAGCTTTCATGTTTATACCTAGATCAAATAACCTCTCCAGCTTTACCAAAATCTAGGCTAAACATCTTACAGGGTTGCTGCCTTGATTTTTCATCTTCGGGGTATAATCGGAAAAATACCCATAACTTTTGATATACGAATCCAGTTGATCCAATTCCACTTCTATATGGAAGCTATCTCAAAACTGAACATCTCGTAATAATATCAGATTTTTACCTCATCATCTTGGATTTTAACAAAATCAAATCCAAATACCATTCCAAAACTGCATAATTCCAAAAACGTTACCGGAATTAAACAAAAATTTTATTGGCAGTACTAAACAATACCAGGACCCATAATATGCAGTCATATCTCCAAATCAGAGTCCTCAAACCTCATAAGGTAGCTAAAAACTAAAATTTTAGCGACTCTGATTGAAATTAGGACTCTAAATGACACAGGTCTAACAGTCAGACACAGATCCAGGAGGAGAAACACCCCGCAGGCCGAACAAGAGGCCGAACCCGGACTCGGAAATCACACTCAGGATCCATTCCATCCGGTTCGACCCGCATGACCTGGAGGAGGTGCTCCTTCCCCACTCTGACCCATTGGTCGTTACCCTCTTTATCTGCAATTGACAGGTTCAAAGGATCATGATCGATGGAGGAAGTAGCACCGACATCCTTTTCTTCAGCGCCTTCAACCGGATGGGTCTAGACTCGGAGATCATACGACGCTCGAGTACAACCCTAGCCAGGTTTGATGAGAAGAGAATTACTCCGATGGGAGTGGTGACCCTTCCGGTCACTGCGGCCGACCGCACCCTAGACATCGACTTCATCGTGGTAGATTCTCCCTCAGCTTACTATGTCATTATGGGATGAGATTGGATTCACCGCATGCATGGCGTGGTATCAACTCTACACCAAGTTATGTGTTGCCTAGCCAAAGACAGCCGCTCAATCAACGACGTTCGAGGCGATCAAGTCAAATCAAGACGATGTTGCGCGATTGCCTCTAGTGCGTCCGTCCCGCTGCCATGGGACGATTCCCCCCTATCCATCATAGCAATTAGCCGACTGGCCACGAAGTGGGTGAGGGCCTTCTCCACGGAAGAACCCGTGCCTCCCAGTCTTGAGCTGGTCGAGTCCATTCCTTTGGACGCACACATCACCGACAGAACCGTCCAAATAGGGAGTCTCCTTCCCCCCGAGGACAAAGACACCCTGCTAGCCCTGCTATGAGCTAATCGAGACATCTTCTCCTGGACGCACAGTGACATGCCTGGCATAAACCCATCGATGGCTGTGCTTGAGCTGAATGTCTTCCCAGGCTCGACCCCTATCAGACAGAATCAACGGCGCTTCACCCCGGAATGGAACAAGATCATATCGAATGAAATCGACTGTCTCCTCGAGGCAGGGGTTCATCCGAGAAGTCCAGTACCCGGATTGGATCTCGAACATCATCCTCGTTGAAAAGAAGAACGGTAAATGGAGAGTCTGCATTGACTTCATCAACCTAAATAAGGAATGCCCCAAAGATGGATATCCTCTTCCCAAGATCGACCAACTGGTCGATGTGACTGCCAGATATCAACGCCTATTCTTCTTGGATGCCTATTGGGGTACAACCAGATCCCCCTCCACCCGAAGGACTAGGAGAAGACAACGTTCATCACTGAGCGTAGGCTCGATTGTTACATGGTCATGCCGTTCGGATTAAAGAATGCTGGGGCCACGTTTCAGCGATTGGTGAAGAACCACTCTCACCACGATCACCTAGTCCATTTGACTGAGGTCTTCCAGACCCTTAGATCACATTGTATGAGGCTTAACCCAGTGAAATGCTCCTTTGGGGTCTCCTCCGGCCATTTCTTAGGTCACATTATCCATCGGCAAGGGATAGAAGCCAGTCAAGTGAAAATCCCGGAGCTTCATGAAACCACTTCGCCAAAATCCGTGCGAGATGTACAGGTGATTATGGGGTGGGTAGCAGCACTGGCGAGATTCATCTCCCGACTCTCGGACCGCTGCCGACCGTTCTTCCAAGCCGTCAAGGCAGGCAAGGGAATGAAATGGGAGGAGGCACACCAAGATGCATTTCGTTGGCCAAAAGAACACCTTGTTCATCCGCCGATCTTGTCGGTCCCGGCCGAAGGGGAGGAGCTCTGCTTGTACTTGGCAGTCTGGACTACCTCCTTGAGCGGAGCACTCTTCCGCGTGGACATGGGTAAACAACTCCCCGTGTTTTATACCAACAAGTCCATTTCCGACGAGGAGAGTCGACACTCCCCGATCGAAAAGCTAATTCTCGCGCTGGTGGTAACCAAACGAAGGTTGCGGCACTACTTCGAGGCACATCGAATTGTCGTCCTCACCTCACACCCAATCCGCGTGTTCCTTCACAAGCCGGACTTGTACGGACGGACAGCAGGATGGGCAATCGAGCTATCACCGTTCAAAATCGATTACAAGCCCCGAGTCGCAATAAAAGGACAAGTAGTGGTAGACTTCCTCCTTGAATTCGATCCTTCGGACGAGATGGAACAGTCGGTCATCGAGCTCGACGACCCTCCACACCTTCGCGACTGGTGGGTCTTGTACGTCAATGGCGCATCCAACCACATGGGGCACAGAGCCGGGATCGTAATCCATACACCGACGGGACCAAGCTAGAGCAATCCCTCAGACTTGGCTTCACAGCATCCAATAACGTTGCAGAGTACGAGGCGTTGTTGGCTGGACTCCGACTCGCCAAGGCACTCCATGTCAGGTCCTTGCACGTGTATTGCGACTCTCAATTGGTGGTTTTACAGGTCGATGGCACCTACACCGCCAAGAACTCAAGGATGGAGCGGTACCAACATATGGCGACCAAGCTATCCAAAGAATTCTTCGGATTTGAGGTTCACTACCTCTCAAGAAGCGACAACGCCGCAGTCGACTCTCTCTCCACAGCAGCCACCAACGAGGGTGAGTATTGTCCCCTTGGTCGGGGCGATTCAACGAGGATCCTCTGCTGGATGGACGAGATCAAGCCTTCATTCAGGATGGAAACATCCCTGTGGACGCCACGAGGCCCTCAAGCTGAGACACCGCGCCGCGATGTACTCAATCATCGATGGGGTGCTTTATCGACGCAACAGAGACGGACCGTTCTTGAGATGCCTCGCGAAGAATGAAGCCGAGCCTCTAATGGACGAAATTCATGAAGGATCCTGCGGCGACCACTCTTCTGGTCGATCCTTGGCCCAATGGATCTTGACCCAAGGATATTACTGGCGTGTAGATACCCCATTTTTGACCGATCAAAATAGCATAAAATTTATCACTTGTAATATCTGATTTGTGCAGGTCTAAACCATCTATTCTCTCAAAATTGATCACCCAAAATTAGAAAACAACAAACAATTCAAATCAAAATGGTTTGGCCAAGAAGCAGTACGAATGCCTCCACAGGGACAGTCGGACACCCCACAAGATCGGACCATAACTTGAGCAATACAGCTCCGATTCTCGATTCGTCAGCGGCGTTGGAAAGCTTACAGAATGAAGATCATGATTTTCAAAATTGACAGTACATACAGGAGCCATAGGGTTTGGGCGAGGGCAACAAGGGGAGCGTCAATTTTCTTTTCGCAGCCGGACACCCCCACAAGACCGGTTCATAACTTGAGCAATACACCTCCGATTCTCGATGCGTCAGTGACATTGGAAAGCTTACAGAATGAGATCATGAAACATACTTCAAAATAATATTTTGTATTAATTTATCCAATGGCTTCTGATGGATCCATCGATCTGGGATCTGACGAATCTGCTAGGAGCCGTCCCATGTCTGCATCCGAAGATGGCAAAACAGCTGGACAGAAGAAAAATGGCGCTCCTCCTCTGACTACCACTCCAAGGGAACGTGTTTGCAAGCTCTGGCGATGGGAAAGGCAACATTTAAGTCTCCTATGTGTTGTCTAAACATGGTTGGTTGATGAACACTATAAATAGAGGGGTAGAGTGAAGAAGAAATGCATCCCCAACCAAGCAAGAAAGCCATAGCAAAGCTCCACAAAATCAGCCACTCCCATATACTTTTAGCCTAAAAGAGAGGAGAGAATACAGAGAAGAAACCCCCCATTTTACCTTGCTAATTCACCTCTATCTCCTTCATTTCTTTTGTTTCTTTTAAAATTCCATTAGAACTCCCATAATCCAACCTTTAAGAAACCTTGTAAACCCAAGTCTTGTAAATCTTTTTAATCATATAAGAATATAGTTAAAAGAAATTGAGTGTTGGTTGTTGCTTCTTTTGGACTTTGAATAGCTCATTTGGAAATGAGACGCAGTTGACGGACGACCTACTCTAGGGCTGTCGGTCAGTTGGTCTTAGGACTATTTGAGCACTCCTTTTGTTTGGGTCAATCTCTCCAAGGACTACTAACCCATTTACTTACTTTCTTTAGTGTTTTTATTTTGTGTGATTGTCATAACTCTTTATCTATTTATTCACTTTTTACTGTCTTTCCATTACTGCTAAGCTATTGTGATATTATTTCCTTGTTTTAGCTTCTCACAGATACTCTTATTATTGCTTCTTGTTTATTTTTTCTGTCTAAAAAAAAAACCTGGAACCGTTGTGCGACAGCTCATCGTAGTGTCGTCGGTTTGTTAAAAAAACAAAACTGGATCTGGTGACGGCTCGTCATAGAGCCGTCGGTTCATGAACTAATGGATGGTCTACATAAGGCCGTCGGGTTTGTGATTTGCCGCATGTATTTGGGACGTCACCTATAAGGATCGTCGGTTTAGTTGCTATTTGATATTATAGCTCTTGATGCATTCATGTTTTAGCTTGCTTTATTTCTGGTTCACAAGTTCTGCAAACTTGATATTTTAGCTTGTTTTAGCTTGCTTTATTTTGTGATTTGCCGCATGTATTTGGGACGGCACCTATAAGGACCGTCGGTTTACTTGCTATTTGATATTATAGCTCTTGATCATTCATGTTTTAGCTTGCTTTATTTCTGGTTCACAAGTTCTGCAAACCAAGGGTTTTTCATATTGAAACTTAAAAAATTAAATAAATAAAGGTTATACACATGCATCCATTCAATGAAAATAACACAGATTATCCCACATGCATCCCATGCAACTAACACATATTAAAATAAAATAAATTTGTAACACGTTGAACTAGTTTGGTTTATTTTCCTTCTTTGTGTCTGGACGGTGCCAGCTAAGGCCATCAGTTTGTTTGGTGATGGCTCACAAGCCATCCGTCGGGTTTTATTTGGATTTTATGAATCTTACTTTCATTGTGGACAGTCCATAACATAACCATATCTTATTTTCTTCTTTTTTTATTTTAGAATAAATTACTATACCTTTTTTTTAAAACGGATTTTAATCATTTTGTGCGAGGTACCTGAGCTTCACCGCGTTGCGTGGCCGGCTGCATCAACGTGAAGAGAATCCACAGTTTCCCGTTGAAGGAGAGTAACAAAAGAAATCCTCTTTTCTTGCTTTTGAGGAAAAGTAAGTAGCGATCACAACAGTGTCCTTGGGAGCAGTCGAGCGAGCTTGGACGATCCTTCAGACGGTGATCCGGTACATCACGTATAGACCGGAAGCATGTTTGAAAGAACCGGATCAACGACTTTTTCGTGGTCAAAAATCTACATCGACATGGCCGATGCTCGGCAAAGACACCCTCGATTTCACGCGATGATGCAAGCAATGCTAGTTACATGCCCCTCTCATACACCTTTCAGCCGAGGAACTACACGCCCTCACTATCCCATGGCCCTTCGCCCAATGGGGGATGGACATTGCTGGGCCATTCCCGGTCGCCGCGGGTGGAAAAAGGTATGTCCTCCTAGCAACCGACTATTTCACTAAGTGGGTGGAGGTGGAGGCTTACAAGACCGTGAAGCACTCCGACGTAAAAAAATTCTTGTGGAAGCACATAATTTGCAAGTTCGGAGTACCCAAAACTGCTGTCGCGGACAACAAGACGCAGTTTGCCAATACTCTTGTCCGCGAGTTGTGCGATAAATATGGCATCCGACAGCGGTTCTCTGAGCATACCCACAAGGGAATGGGCTGGTCGAGGTCACCAATCTCACCATCTTCATCAACTTGAAAAAGAGGCTCGAGGACCGAAAGGGGCGGTGGTTAGAGGAACTTCCGGGAGTCCTTTGGGCGTATCGAACCGCTTGAAGAAAGCCCACAGGGAAACCCTATACGCCCTCACTTACGGGACGGAAGCGGTCATCCCCACTGAGGTCGGCCTCCCAACTCTGCGAAGCTTGCTTGCCGATTCCGAGCAGAACGATGCGGCTCTCACCCAAAACCTCGCTTTGATCAAGGAACGAAGGGAAGCCGCCCTCATCCACTTGGCTGCCTACCAACGTCAACAAGCGCTCCACTTCAACCGAAAGGTGCGCCCCCGATCGGTCATGCCAGGTGAGTGGGTGCTCTGATGAGTCACTAACAACACTCGTGAGCTCAACGCTGGGAAGCTCGGGGCCACCTGGGAAGGCCCGTATGAAGTTGTGGAGGCATACGGCAAGGGGGTATACAAGCTTTGCACACTCGGGCCTCGCAAGGTACCCATTCCGACGCCATGAAATGATATGAACCTAAGAAAATACTATGTGTAGGCTGGCTGACTTTACTTTAATATGTTTAGAGACTTCTTGTGATTAATTCATTCCTTTAGTTTGCTTCAATGTTCTCCAAATATGAATGAATGTCTATGAATCTCTACTCAATACATAGCAGATCATGTACAACCTCGAGTAGGCCCGGTAAATGTCTGCCACCTACCCTCGGACACGGCAAAACTGTTCCACTCAGGACTTATCCGCATGTACCTCGCGGGGCCGGATGGGAACGGGATACCCAACCAACCTCATGCATGCGGCCATGTACAAACCAAAAACAGGTCCCTCCAAGGGTGACGCCGTTAGCCAGTTCAAGCCGGAGGGAGGGAAGGATCTTGCAAAGTGATGCCGTTGGTCGGTTCAAGCCAAGGGTCCAACCCATTCTTTCCCATAGGGTGATGCCGTTAGTCGGTTCAAGTCAGGGAATAACAAAACTCCTCCAAGGGTGACGCCATTAGTCGGTTCGAGCCGGAGGAAGGGGAGGGTCCCATAGGGTGATGCCATTAGCCGGTTCAAGCCAGGGACCCAACCCATCCTTTCCCATAGGGTAGCGCCGTTAGTCGGTTCAAGCCAAGGAATAGCAAAACTTCTCCAAGGGTGACGCCGTTAGTCGGTTCAAGCCGGAGGAAGGGGAGGGTCCCATAGGGTGACACCGATTAGTCAGTTCAAGCCAAGGACCCGACTCATACGATCCCACAGGGTGATGCCGTTAGTCAGTTCAAGCCAAGGATTCAACTCACAGGGTCCCATAGGGTGACATCGTTAATCGGTTCAAGTCATAGACCCGACCCATTGCTTCAACATGTAAAATTCTCCAAAGGTGACGCCGCAGGCTGGTTCAAGCCAGGGGGAGGGAGAAAGATCACGTAAAGCCACACCGTCGACATGGTTCGCGACATTGGAGGGACTCATGCCTCGCCCGAGAGACCCGACAGTTAAGTCACTGACGAGCCCGAGCCAAGGGGGCAGAGCAACACTTTGATCGGAACTGGTGTTATGAAATAGGGATGGAACGTACAAATAGCTCAAACAGAGGTACGTCCAGAAAATGAAATTCCTTTTCATTAACATCATTCGTATATTTATTACAAAAAAAAAACTACCACCATCGCCGAGCGCCACTCGCGCGATAGCAGCAGCGAGGAGGGAGCTCGGGGTATTCCCTCGGGCTGAAGCCTTCAGCCACATCGACCGAATATGGATGACGATGCCTGGGGTGGCCCGCCGGCAAGCTCGCCGAGTCCCAGCCTTCAGGGAAGCTCTTGGCGCGGGTCACCCTCAGACCAACGTCGATCTGGCCCTCGAGATCACCTTCGAACGCCTCTCGCTCCAGCGTATGCGATTGCCAGTACTCAGCCGAGTGCCGATAGTCATCACTCTCGGCCTCCAGCCGAGATACTTGGGCAACGGCACGCATCACGGAATCCTCAGCGCGGGCAAGAGCGTCAGGTGAAGGCACCCTGGGGGCAGGGACAGGGCTGGCCGAGGCAGGATTCTCAACGTCCTCGAAGTCCCAGTCAATCTCGTCATCGCCCTCCCCCTCCTCTCCTAAAGAAGACTCAGGGTCCGCGCTAGGACGACAGCCACCGGCTCACGACGAGCCCTCGCCCCCTGGCGATCTCCTCGCGTGACACAATGTCCGCAACCCTTCGGCATTGGCCATCAGTGTATGGACGTCGATCAACGACAGGAACCGAGCAGACCAAACCAGGGACTCGATGACCGGTTTAACCGTCAGCTCCATGAAATAGACCTGGGAGGCAGACAACTCCCTCCCCAGGTCGACATGTCCTGCATGGAACAATAGCATGCACGTGAGAATCGGAAGGTACTAATAGTAAAGAGAACGGAAGGCCGGAAGGGTGCGAATACTTACGGAGAGTCCCAAACCTCGTGGGCACCGGCAGCACTCCACGGATCGGGCATTGCCACGCCCTGCCCAGAGCGATGACATCTTCCTTCCACCTCCGGTCGACGTCTAGGAGTGATAACAAGAGACGGTGCCCTCCGTTGGTGACAAAGTAGAAACGACGCCTCTCGTTCAGACACACCATGAAGCGGTAGCAGTACATGACCTTGGCAATCCCGATACCATATCCCCGCGTCTCGTTTAGGTAAAGCGCGGCGTGGAGGACCCAAAAAACGTTCGGATGCACCTGAAGCGGTGCGAGTTCAAAGCACGTGAGGAAGGTGGGGATCAGGGGATGAAGAGGAAAATGGATGACCGAGAGATGGTGGTGAGAGAAGTACGCCTCCCCCAGACGGAGCCCTTCTTCGTCCTCGATCCCCGGGGCATAACGAACCCTCCTTTCAAACACTCCTCGCGGAAGACCGGCTATTGGAGATGAACAAAATCACTGGGGGAGAGAGGGCTTAAGAGAGAGAGAGAGAGTCGAGCGATGGTTCGGCTGGCTTCCCCTCAGCTCCATTTATAATTGCAGCGGCATTCGTCCCGATCTTCAAGCGCTCACCAGTCTCGACACGTGTCCACCAACGTCACCCGAGCGTTAAGACACCTCGAGATGAAGCAACGAGCCCACCGAACGACGGCTCAAGGGGAGGTGATCGTTATTTCCCTCGGAAACCATCACTTCGGTCAACGAGCAGACAACCGACACGACCGGACACCTTAATTCCCTCGGGAACCCATGCCTCGAGATGTGAATGACTCGGTTGACGTCAGCCCCTCAAAACCCTACGAACCGTCACCGTAAAGGAACGCACA
The DNA here is from genome assembly GCA_030737845.1 of Acorus calamus. Lineage (NCBI taxonomy): Eukaryota > Viridiplantae > Streptophyta > Magnoliopsida > Acorales > Acoraceae > Acorus > Acorus calamus. Next base: position 17,717,941 of record CM060878.1, read on the forward strand.
GAGATCGATGCAAAAGCGTTCCTTGGGCTGGCCTTACCGCACACCACGTGTCACTCTAGTGGGTATTTTTTCCACAGACTAGGAGGCCTTTGGTCCCAATAAGGTAGAAAAAAGGGGGCATCTGTAGGGTCTAAAAATAAGGCCCATCCATCGAGCTCCACGCGACTCCGGCCCATGGCCTGTTTAAGGCCAACCCGCGACCCGCCTTAGGAGAGCCCACGACCCGGATCGTCTGCTACAGCAGATCCAGTCCGTCGATCGATTAAAATCCTAATCTAGTCAAACCTATCAGATATGACAAACCTAATAGATCTAGATCCATCATTATCCCAACCCTCTAAAAAGCCCAGGGAAAGGATTTAGGACTAGATCAAATTTTGATATCAGTAAATCCAGTAGATTTAGATCCATCATTATCCTAAACCTCTAAGGAGCCTAGGGATGAGATATGGGAATTGAATCAACCTGGTCAATCCCTATTGATGATCATAAATCAGAGATCCCATCTAATCCATAACGATGTGATCTCCATATCCTAAGAGCACTATAAAAAGGAACTACGTATGACTTGATCCGCAGAGACAAATAGAGGGGTACGTAGCTTAGAAAAATATCTCAAGGTTCGGTCCAAAAAATAAATTCCATCACATCAAAGAGAGGGAAGCCGGTCGGACGAAGGAAGAGACAGGGAGGAGCGGAGCAGACAGATCTTGGTGACATGAACACGGATAACCAATTTCCGGACCTCCAATAAATTTCTTTGATTAAGGCTACTTTGGTGACTAACATAATCATTAAAATTTATGAACTTTAATTAAAAATTCATAACTATAATTGCATGAGTTGAAGCATGAATGAAATGATAATTGATATCAAAACCTATTTATACATTCACATGTATCTTTAAAAAAAACTTCCAAATCAACATAATATTGCAATAAATGATTTAATATGTAATTGTGGAGACATATTAGAACCGATTGAAAACATATCACTAAACATAATTTAAATACAGACCCCTAGAATCTTTAATATCAGTCCCTGTAAACTTTTTTGTTTTAGTCGCTTAACAGAATTTACGTCTAGACCCCTAAAATATTTAATATCAGTCCCTGTAAAATTTTCTTTTTTGTCCTTGAACACAATTTACATATTTAACTAAATTCATATTACGAAAACTTTCATACAAGCCCCTGAAAAACATTCATATCACGAAAATATTTCATACAGGTCCCTAAAAAACATTCATCTAGGTCCCTGAACATATAAACATAGGATCAGCGGTACAACATGCATAAATGGGTAATTATTCTTGGATCAAAGTCTATAATTGATTCCAAATATCCAACAAATCCTGTTTTTCAAAATATAAAGAACCACCAATAATTTTAAATGAAAAAATGTTACTGACATGCACATCCCTTTCATCCACATGATCTTGATAAATCAATAATCCCTAAAAAATCTCTAACCGAGGAAGATTTATTCAACACAAGATAATGCTTTCAACTAAATAGAAGAACATGGAGCAAAGTAAGCCATGAATATTAAAAACAAATTCTTCCGAATATGTTTTTGCTTCAGATTAAATTCTAAATTAATATAGGAAACACATTAATTCCCATATCTTTTAGATGTAGAATTTTATATTGGACGCTATCTTAATCCATATTTCTTTTTTTAAATCACATGTAAACATTGTTATGAGATTAGATGAAAAATGTGGTGAAAATACAAAAATTTAGCAAAATAAAATACTGAAATAATAGTAAAGAATGAAAAGAAGTGAGATGAATGGATGGACAAAGCCCGCTGCGAGCTTAAGGCATCTAAGAACTCTATCACTACAAAAGCACTTGAGTTAATAGGACATTAAAACTTTCACCAGAGATTCTCTATTAGTGGATACACAAATTGTGACTTCGATGGATGTGATGACATACATGAGTCTCTTTATATAGGCCTCTAGGTTGCCCAAGAGTCATCTCCAAATTCAAGGTATCCATTCAATTTAAATTCATGGACTTAAAAAGTGTATTATGCATGGTTCATGTTCCATACTCAATGTGGTTGGCAAATTCAAGGTACATAGTGGACTCTTTTACTATCAATTCATGGATCATTGGAGTGAGAACATTGCATATTCAATGCCTTCAGGTAGGTTCATTCCACCCTAGGTTTATTATAAAATTCCAACATACATGAATTATACATCGGTGTGGCTATTACCACCCCATTAGAAACTCATCCCATCCCTTCAAATATTTTTTTAATGTTTAAAAGTAAACCAACACCACCCCATCCCATCGACAATAGTATGTCGACAAACTGTATTTCTGTCGACAGACGTGATGTCGATATGTATTCGTTCCACCGACTTCTTTTTCTTCCTCTCTTCTTTTTCTTCTTCTTCTTTCCCCTCCTCCCCCACCGAGCTTCTCTTCCCACCATGGCACCACCTCTTCTGCTCTTCCTCCTCTCCACCGAGCTTTTCCTCTCATCACCTTTTCTGCTCTTCCTCTTCCTCAAGGGGAACCGTCGGTATTGTGACAGATCCAATAGGTGTCGTTGGGTTTCTGGGTGACAGACACGATTAGAGCCGTCGGTTTTGCTAGGAGACAGCTGCTATAGGAGCCGTCGATCTGGAAAATCATATTTTCAAAAATATGATCCATTTTTGGAAAGAACAAGTGCATTGATTGGGATAAATTTGCACTAATGGTTTCTTATTTTATATGAATCATATTTTCAAAATTTGGTCCATTTTTGGAAACAAACAAGTGCATTGATTTGGGATTTTAAATTACAATAATGGTTTCGTAGTCTCCCATGTGTATATGCCTATATATACCCCCTCTTTCCTTTCTCTTTACGTTGAAACACTAAAACCCTAAAGGCCTCGCTTTCTCTCTCTCTTTCTCTTGTTTGGAGCTCCATTGTTGTGATCTTGAGGAAGGGTGTTGGGTGAGTATTTTTAATCTTTTATAAATGTTATATCTTTGATGTTTGTATTAGTATAGGATGATCTCACATATGTTTTTCGGATTTTGTTGATCTCTTGAGTTTTCTTAGCTTTGATGTATTAGATATGATTTTCGGATCCTTGTGTTATATAGCCATGAAATCATAATGTTTTCAAAGTATTTTACAAATCTTTCATGATAAAAGGAAGAGGATATGTATATATTATGTCTAGGGTTGTTTATTAAGGGTAGAAAGCATGTTTATAATTGTTTAAAGTCTTGTTTTGACTCTTATATGCATAGATCCGAACCTATACATGTTTTTATGATTTTTTAAGAGTTTTTTTTTATCATGGATCTATGTTAGTTGTTTCTACATATAATAGATCTATGGTATTCGAAGATTTTTAATATGATTTAATGGTTTTTAGATATGTTTTATTTTTTGAATCCTTTTAGATCTAGGGTTTTGAATAGAAGAATATCATGTTAGGTATAATAATATGTTATCTCTTGCGGTTTCAAAGGATATTATAGTGTATATTCAGATCCTTGGTGTACTAAGTGTTTTATGTTTCATCAATGTTTTTATCGTTTTCCATAAGTTAGATTTCGAATCAAATTTTTGTTTACACGATTTTTGATCCATCTCCTAAATGTTTTTATCATTTACATATTATATATTGATTTTGATAATATGAATAGATCTGAGTTCTTAGAAGTTAAATAAGATTTAATTGGTTTTATATACGTGTTTTGCGAGTCCTTAAAAACTAGGTTTTTTTTTTGGATTTCTTACACACGAATGATCTTCGATATTCCTTACTAATTTATATTGTTTTACATGACACATACATGTATGTAAACGACAAAAGGTATTTGGTTGTTTTAATAAAAAATAAATAGAGTTTTTGGATTTGGTTTTAATTGGATTTCTCGTATGCATGATTTGATTTTTTGAGATGAGTTCTTTTCTGTTTTACACCATTTTAAATGACTCACATAGGGTTTTCAATGATAGAATGTGTTAGGATATTTTTATAAAAAAATAATAATATAGGGTTTTGATTCTTTTCCGGGATGGCTCTATTGAGAGCCGTCCGGTTGCCTCTAGACGACTCTTAAGATAGCCGTGGATTTTCTATGAGTACGGATACCATCAGGTCCCGTACTGTTTGCACACATTGTGACCTAGTTGTACTATTTCAGGTCTAGTTAGGTTGTACAATTTCTGGCTTGGTTTGCGTGTCTTTGGACCGAAGGTGAGTGGGTCTAGTCTCATATGTAGTTTTAAAACTATTTATATCTTATATCATATCTGCATCATGATTAGTTTACGAATACAACTATTATTTTTTGTATGAAGCATATGAGCATGTCATAATGATAGATATGAGGTGGTTATTTTATATGTCGGAAATGATTTATGGATATTATATTTTATTGTATTGCATGCAATAGCAGTTGGTGTTTGAATAGTTGATTATGCATGCATATCATCCGTCTGCATGACCCCCGTCTGCGTGACATTGGTCTACATGACCACGGTCCAGTGGAACCCTATCTGCATGACATTGTCTGCGTGACATCAATCTGTGTGACCAAGCTCTAGATGGAGCATCTTTCGGCTGCGTGCCATACAGGCATACATATGCATCATATGGTTTTGAAGTTTTTATGGGACTATGCATCTTGAAATGAGGCTTCTGTTAAGTTATGTTTTGATAAATAGTTTTATTGAAATATCATCATATTATATTTGCAAATGGTTTCTTATGATATCTTATAAAAGTTATTTTGATAATATTATTATTAACGGGACCCCATAGGTCCATTTACTGAGCGTGTAGTTGCTCACCTCTCATTTTTCCCAACCTTTCAGATTTAAAGGATTAGAATGGTGGATCTCGTATAGCTGCGAATGAGATTGTGGGACGCCATAGGTCCATTTACTGAGCGTGTGGTTACTCACCTCTCATTTTTCCCAACCTTTCAGATTTAAAGGATTAGAATGGTGGATCTCGTGTAGCTGCGAATGAGATTGTGGGTGCAAGGACATTAGACTTGTTTGGTCGAAGGATTGATCAATTTCATTTGGCATGTAGTTGGCCCATCTTCCTAGTAACCATGTCTGTGTATCAAGTTGTATATATTTTCTATGTAAGTTATATCCAGAATAATTGAGAGTATTGTGAAAATATTAGATGTTATATTTTTATTAAAGGTTGAAGTTTTTTTAGTATTATTTTGTATCTTTGGATAAAGGAAAGGAAAAAATAGAACTCTGAGATTCGAGGAATTAAGTTAACGTAACTGCATTTCACGCTTCAAAATAGAGTCGTGGGTTCGGGGCGTTACAGGCTCCTCCATCGCCGAGTACTTGAAGCTCATGAAGAATATCGGCAAAGTCGAGGCGTGCCCCGCCGTGCATGAATCGACACACGACTTGTCGATAGAGATGAACTCGGTCGACACTATCCCTGTCGAATTAGACAAAAATCTTTACCGAAAATTTCTGATTCCCTTCGACACCTAATATGTTGGTGAAACCAATATCTGTCGACACCCTTATTGTCGAACACCCTTACAGTAGGTCTCTGGTGACCATCGACACCACGTCTATTGACAGAAATACATGTTGTCGACACCCCTATTGTCGATGGGATGGGGTGATGTTGGTTTTCTTCTAAATATTAAAAATAAATATTTTTGAGGGGTGGGATGAGTAACTAATGGGGTGGTAATAACCGCACCCATTATACATATTGAATGCTTTAAATATGGATTCATTCCCACCAAGGTTCATCTAGAAATTATACACCCATGAACCTTTCATATATAATTCCATAATTAGAGTCCAATGTACATATTCCATTTGTCAAAATACATGAATCATGCCAAAGTTCATATCCACCTGCCAAGTACTACACATCCATATATATAGCCCATATTATGTCCAAGCTCTACGCTTAGCTAATTGGTGATTATTTGAAATCAAGTGAGGGACTAAAGTTTGAATAATATATTGATATATATTTTTATACCAAATATATAATTTTGGAACTTTATTTTTTTTTAAACTCTTTCAAAAACCAACAAACTCATGATCTGATTCATCCAAAATCTAAATCCAAGACAAACCACAACTCTGATACAACATGTTAGATTTAATATAGATTTTGGAACATACATAAATTTATTTAGGTATTTTTATCTTCAGGTCCTTATCTGATGTGATGTCTTAGATAGATCTTCCAACCTCTGTCTCTTTTATCATGATGTTTGATGGGAACATTAAGAAATATTCAAAATATTCGATGAGATTGGGGACCCATCTCTTCCCCATTTATAACTTGTTAATCACAGTTATTCTGAAAGGTTATGACTTTTAATAAGTGAAACCCTTTCAGATTGTGTTTGTTTGGCCATTAATTTAGGAACAAACTCTACATTGGAGACTTAAAAATAATAAGTGTCCGGTTGGCCTGAGGAACTAGTAATTGATTTTTTCAATTAAAAAATATAGTGAATACATTGTTGGTTTGATTTTTTTATTTTGATGAATGACAAAGCTCTTGGATGGCTTAAAAAAATCTTATATGCTTCTTTCATTGCATGAATTTTGATCTGATGTGTTATTTAAATATGCTTTCATAAAACATTAAAACATATAATTTAAATTCATTAAACATATTCTACCATCATTATATACCTCGTGTTTCAACACATGCATGAAACTAGTTAGAGTTCTAAAAAATAAATTTTCATTTCCATTACTTTCAGGGTCTAGTGAATCATATACGCGGATTTTTTTCCAGAGTTCGTTTTTCATAATATAAAATAATCTCAATTAATGCTCATTTATTGTATTTCAACAAAGTAATTCATGGGTGCCGCGTTTATTTTGAATAATTTATTATCTATATTAGAAGAAATTTAAGGTTTATATTTAAATTTTGCATCTACTATTTTTAAATTTCTACCTCCAAACTATACAGTTAAATCACATATTAATATTTATATATGAACCTAGATATATAATTATTATTTTTATTTTAAATTTAATAAATTTGACAAAGAATTCTTGGTGTGATAATTTTGCATAACAAGGGTTTAAACGTTTTGTTACATTCAAACTTTTTTTTACAATCCTAAATGAAGTACTATATACATTGTTAGCCTCTTACATTATATATGTATGTATGTATATATATCTCGTTAGAACCTTTCATAATTTCTATAAATAATCTCATTTATTTTATTTAAATATATATACATCAACTTACTTTGAAGGTATATGATTTTAAAAAAACTAAAACACATGTGATTTGGTTTTGTAGTGCAAGTGTGCCTATGATCCTCTTATACAAAAATTGCCACCTATGATTCAGTCCCTAAATCACGATCTTCTCATCTAATTTGGTATGTTATCATTGGTTAGTTTATACAATTCGTCATCCCATATGAAAAGATGGAATCAGAATAGTTCTAATGGCCGTTAGACAATTTATTGTCCAACATGTTAATAACCATCCGATCTTATCATTTTGTTGTGATTAAGATATTTTGTAAGATTTTAAAAATAAATGGTTATTTAGTTTTCAATCCTTGCAAACATACCTATTTAGGGATTGATCCCTCACTTCTTCATATTTTAGTTTTAATCTCCAGATTTAAAGGATATATTCCTCTTTAGTACCTCCTAGAGACTAAAAAAAAAAGAAATAATTGAGGGATAGATCGCTCCCAGGGACTAAAAGGAATATATCCTTTAAATCTGGGGACTAAAATCAAAATATGAAGAAGTAAGGGATCGATCACTAATCCTATGGTTTATGGGGACTTAAAAATAAAATCAGAACGTAATTAAATTTTAAATTTTCATTTTGAGAATTCAATTAATCTGTGTATCTCAAAATGATAAGATCAGACAATCAATTTTTCCAACACCCGTTGGACCTAACCCAATCCTTGAAGATATTTTTTTTTGTGAATTCATAGATCATAACAATCCAATTTTTCAGGAAAATAAAAACAAAAATCATAATATCTTGAAATTAGGTCACCGCGTAGGTGGCCAATATATGCACCCCATTTTACAAGTAACCCATCCCGTTAAAAAAATGAAAATATCTTAAGAGGAAACCCACCCCTTAGTTGGCATCCCCTTTGAAGAAAGTGGTGAATTATGATCGCCCAAAGGCCTGGCGAGCTAGAGTCATGGTTGTTCGACGGAGGGTTTGGTGTGTGTACCATCCTAGCTCGGCAATCACTATGGCTATTAGGGTGAAGTGGGCTCGCCCATAGGCCCAACGAGTTAAAGTTAAAGGGATCATGCATTTATTGATGTGTTCGACTGTATTATTAGTGTGTATACAAACCTAGGTCGCCATCCCCTATGGCGATGGTCGTGAAGTCGGGTCGCCAGATGCCCCTGCAAGCTAAAGTTAGAGGGATCATGCCCTCCGTGATGTTTTCAATAAATCAATTGGCATGTGTACCAATCTAGGTCAGCAACTACTTGTGAATCAAAGACATACTTTTTTTTTTATATAAAAATATATTTAAAAGTTGTTCAAACCCATTTTCAAACACTTGTTTGGAATCACCCCTTCACCAAAACTCAAAACCCAACATGATCTCTAGTTTCTCACCCTTTCCAAATTTTGATAAAAAAGTATCATAAGTCATTAGGTGAATTCTGATGATTAATATGAGAAAATACACGCAAAAACTTCATATTGAATGTAAAACAATTATGTGTAAACTAAGAAGTTAAAGGAAAGAACCTGATACGTGATTATTTTTGTCTTTAGTATTTTTTGAGTGTACAAAAATATTAATAGCCGGGGGCGGAGGCATTAAGGGGCAAGGGGGGGCTCAAGCCCTTGCTTCAATTTTAAAAAATAAATACATAAGGTACTAATGTAATAATGTGTGTTTGGGCAAATGAAAAAATATGGGACAAAATAATTCTATACATATTTTGATGGGGACAATATAGGAATATGTTATACAAAGAAAATGGGGGTCCATGCCCTAAATCCTCTGCTATTCATATTCACAAGGGTGAGCAAATATAGAGGTCCCCACAAAGCCACAACTCAACCCATTTAGTGGAGATCCCATTTAAGGTTTTTATTCTTTTTTTTCTTGATCCTTTGCATGACACTGTTGTTTGTTTCTCAGGGAGGCATGGGTGATTGGGGGTTGAAAAAGATTGAATTTTTTTTTTGGTTCTTTGATGTTGAAAGTTGTAATCCGATTAATGTTTTTCTTTTGGGTTTTTTTGGGTTCTTTCTTTTTTAGCTTGAAATATTATTTGGGTATTCATTGTTTTTGCTTGTTTTGTTGTTATTGTATGAGGATTGCTTGATGACTGATGAGTATATTTGTGTTAAATTTCTTGAAAGGTTTTTAAATTTTTTTTTTCAAGATGATGCAACAGTCATTTTTTTAGAATTTATATGGGTTAGTTAAAGTACTAATGATATTTTATTGAGATAATATGGAAACGTTTCCATAATATGAAAAGTTGTCGAGGAGTACTGTTGTAGAAATATTTCTTTGAAACTACTTAATGACATTTTGTAATCATTTTTTTGGACAATATATATCTATATTTTTTTTTTTTATTCAGTTGTTGTGAAATATCTAAAGTAAAGAAAAATGGAAAAATTAATTAGAGGTCCCCCAGCCTATCCCTCATTATTTTTAGGTCCCTGGAATTTTTCAAGATGTGTCTAGGTCCTTGAATCCTGATTTCATTATTTCTAGGTCCTTTCTAACAGCTGCCGTTTGGATCCTCCATTAGCATACCCAATATACCCCTTCAACAATTCATTTTTCCCCTCCCTTCTTCTTCCCCAACCCTCCAAACACCTCCACTGAAAACCCTAAATTGCATTGAACACCCTCCCATGGCGATGATGGCTGAATGACTCAAAATCGGGTCTCTGACACCCTAAATCGCTCCTGGAGATCGATAATAACTACAGTTGAACCATCCAATCTTATTCTTCTCCATTCAGAACTCACGACGGTGGTGAAGGCACCACGAGTTACAAATAGGTATGGAGAATCATAATGCTCTAATAAAAAAGATTATTTGAATAACAACTTTATGTATGCTTAAAATGCAATAAGTGATCTAAGCATACCATTGCTTTTGGTTCTGCATTTGTGTTACAGTATGAAAAATAGACTGTGTTAGCTATCATGTCAACTGATACTATTCATTTGATTCTGATGGTTATACATAGATACGATTATGTTATTCTTGGACTGAATAACAATGTACCCAGAGTAATTAATAGTGTACCCATAAATATTAATAGTGTACTCCGTCTATAATCTTACTATTTTACGTTTAGTGGATACATAATGTGTATGTGGCATTAATATTGTACGTAATGCATGTCATATTCTTCTTAGACTGAACACATGATTCGTTTTTGCAGAATATTTTTGTTTATACATGGATACCATAATGGCATTTTGTTCCTACAACGGAGAAATACAAGTAGTTCATGTTGGTAGAACTACGACACTTTCAGATATTGTAAGTCTATTATGTGAAAGATGGAAGTTCGATGCGTCGAAAGTCATTTTGAAGTATGATATTCCCGTTCAAGCAAATATGAGAATAACTCTTTTCAACAATGAAGATGTTGAGACAATGTATGGCTTTCACAAGATATGTGGGTCCAACTTTATCTAGATTAATGTTATCATAAATTCTGAACAAAGCTCTGCTGGAGATGCAGGACAAAGATAAATTGTTTTACTACTTAACTCATGATCCAATTGTTTAATTATACACGAACAACAATGGACTACTATGATTTAACAATGTACCCTTACTGGTTAACAATATACTAAGTAACCATAATAGTGTATGATATATCATATTTACTACTGTATAACAATGCTTCATATGTATTACTGCATGACTTCTAATGCTACGATGGGAATGAATTGTAGGATGTCCAACAGTGTCCACCTGAACCTAGGCAGAATAGTACCAACATCTTCAGTACCAACATCTTGTAGCTAGGTTTCTCAAGGGGAAGCCATTTGTGGTTGTTCAAGCGGTGGGATGCTGACAATCCTTTCTTTTTTTCTGCTCCTATACAGCTCCTCCTCCACCTACCCCTCCTCCTCGCCCTCTTCCCATTCTTTACATGAATGTGTCACATCCTCTCAACCAACACATGAAGCCACACATCTCATTCACAATGAATTGTTACAATAATTTTACCCCAACACATGCTATCATTAGTTTAACAATGTACCACAAAGATTTACTAAAATATTAGTTTACAAATATTACAGTGTACTAATAAACTAACCGACACAACAATGCAAGCCAAGATGTCAATCACGCATTTGTAAAGCATGAGCAGCAAATCAACCCAAGGTTAGTGCATCAAACACATTAGTTATTTATCCAAGCATATATATATATGATAACATTGTACTAAAATAGATTAACAAAGTACCCACATTGCAAATCCATATCATCAGATCCTTTAAAATATATACTAATTTTATATATATCAGGTGATGAAAGGGAAGAGTTTGACGTACTCTGAGGAGGAGATGTCGCGGCCGTGGAGGATCGTTGGTGTCGCCGTCGATGATATCGCAAAGGCTTCTAGGTTCGTCGTTGTCGTCGATGATGTCGCGAAGGCTTCTAGGCTCGTCGCCGTCGATGGATTCTTTGTTGGCCGATGCAAAAATCGACGGAGGGAGGACGATTGGAGGGAGGACGATCGAAGGTTTTTTAGGGTTTTGATGGGTTTTCGAGGAGAGAAGGATTTTTGGGGGTGAAATTGGGCGAGAGAGAGAGAGAGGAAGATTAAGTGGGAAGGGTAGGACAGACATTTCGCATGGGGATCCAAACAGCAGCTGTTAGAAATGACCTAGATATAATGAAATCAGGGTTTAGGGACCTACACACATCTTGAAAAGCTCCAAGGACCTAAAAATAATGAAATCAGGATGGGGGACCTCTAATTAATTTTTCCAAGAAAAATTGATTCCATATTCGTCATTTATGCTCGTGCCCCCCCCCCCTTTAACTAAATCCTTGCTCAACCACTGTTAATAGTGTCACACCCCAGGGCGGCCGTCCCCGAGACGTGGCAAGTATATATATGATATCAGTAATACGTACACGAAGTCAATAAATACACCACAATGTCAAAGGCGATAAAGCGAAATCAAGTAACTGACATCAAATACATACGAAAATAGCGGAAGCAAAACGACTAAGTCTGTGATTCAAAGATATATAACAGACCAGAGTACTCAATCAAACTGTCCTGTGAGAGCCAATATGTACTACAAAAGACAACATCAACCCATACACTGTGCCCAAGCACAAGTAGAAATACATACAAGAAGACGGGGGATGCTGAGGGCCTCTCACTCGCAAGATGTCTGACGTGAACGCTGTCTCCTACTGGAATCGCGTCTCAGGGAGCTCCTCCTTCGGATCCGGATCAGCGACAACTGGAGAAAACATATGCGAGGGGTGAGCCACACGCTCAGTGAATGGAACAATTCATGCATCACAACTCATATAACTTCCAAATCATCGTCAAAGTCCTTTACCCTCACCCCGAAGGGTGACCTAGGTTGTTGGAAGTAACTGTACTAATCCCTCACCCTCACCTCCGAAGGGTGACTCAGGCTCTTGGGAAGAGATTAGATTGTTCTAAGCCCTTGGTCCACCGGTAGCCCTTTCCCCGGGTAGCCTCTACCTGACATACTCCCACGATCAGTACACTCTCGACCGAAGCGATGGTACCTACAAATGGGAGCCCGGTGCCAGGACAGCGTTTCCAACGCCGGGAAGTTCCTACACGGATCCAACGAAGGGGAAAAACAATCTACGCTCGCGGATATGATCCTCTTGGATCCGTCGTCACCGGTTACTAAACACCGATACGGAAATGAATTCTCAAGAATTCCCTCCAGGGCGCATAACTCAGATGCGGGGAAAATTCTATCATTCGTAATATCGATAATTTTTGGTATGACCCCACAGGTGGTCATACGCTTGCTTAATAACATTATGCAAGAATACATGGCCTAAGCATGCGTTAAACACTTAACAAGAAACAAGATTAATCATGGAAGCATCTTAAATAAATTAATATAACAAGACATGATTTATCTAAGGTATGCTTATCTTATGCAACCACATATGTATAAGTTTAATAAAGTTAAATTAGGTGGGGACATGTCTAGGTCGGGGTTATGCTAATCATGAGACATAATATCTAGGCAAGGATGGCCTTCATACATTATACATGGATGCATAATACCTAGCATACTATATACAACTCGACATGGTTGCAATCTTAGTGAAACATGCATTTACATGAACATTTATACAATATACAACATGTTATATGTAGTTATGGTACCCCAGGGGAGGGTGATGCACTCCAACGTGCATCGAACGCCTCCCAACTGGTTTGGATTGACCCACTCACCGAAATCCGGGTTGTCGCGTGACCGCCCGCCAAGATCTGCAAGACAAGGCATCCAATATTGGTGAGTAAGACCCCATAAAACACATAAACTTAGCTAGAATTACCCAAGACTCGGATATGCACGAACACGTGCCCGCACGCGTGCGAGTACGCGCGTACGCACGCACATCCGAGCCCCCGACACCTATCCGAACCCCCCGGGCAGCCACACGCGTGGCCCCGCACGCGTACGCACGTGCATGCACACGCGCACGCGCACCCGCGCCCGCCGGCGCACTGCCCCGTGCCCAGCTCCGCACTCGGACCCCCACCAGCACACACGCGCACGTGCACGCACGCGTGCACGTGCCCCCGCACCGCCTGGCCGCGCGCCCAGACGCGCTGCCAAACTTCCCCGCGCGCGCGCGCGCACGCTTGCGCGCCCCCGCGCGTACTGCGCGCCCGCCAGCGTCCGCGCAACCCGCGCGCTCCTGCGCGCCCGCCTGTGCTTGCGGACAGACCCGCGCGCGCCCAGATGCGCCCGACTGCCCGCCTGCGCGCTTACCTGCGCGCGCGGCCAGACCCTTCTAACCCCTCCCCCACCCTTCACACTAGCCCAAAACACAAACCCCTAGCATGCATAACCCTCCCAACACCCTCAAAGCATGAAAAACACCGAAATGGGGGGGAGGAGAGCTTACCAAGTGAGGGAGGGAAAGGAAAAGGGGAGATTCGGGGCTTCCCGTGCACCACCGGCCAACCCAACCACCACCACCACAACCCCTCTAGCTCCTCCTCAGCCTTCTAAATGGCTGAAAAACAGGGGGGGGGGCATGAGAGAAGAGAATGAGAGAGAGTGACAACCATAAACACAAACACCAACACCAAATACACACCTTCTACAAGCTCCTCTTCTTTGAGCTTCTACTACACCTTCCTTTGCTTTGTTTTTCACAACAAAACTCACAAAAATCACACAAAGAGGGGCTGAAGAGGAGAGTAGACGTGTGAGGGAGTGAGAGGGGTGAGAGAACACAAAACTCACATTTGGGGGGGGGTAATGGGAAGGAAAAAGGTGGGGAGTAAGTTTAAGCTAATCTCACCTACTAACAAAGAAAATAACCAAGGTTTCCTTAACACCTAAGCAAGAGGGGGGTGAGGTTACCCAAGATCACCATATTCACATAAATATCTAATCACTATTCCACCTAACAAAGCAATTTCGAAGAAAACCCGGATGCGGTTCGGAACTGCATATTTTCCAAAATGTTACCGGAATTCGATGAAATTTTTATGGGTAGTAGAGGACGGCACCAGGACCCATAATATGCAGTTAGATTTTCAATCGGAGTTCTCTAGCTCATGCAGATGGCTAAAAAGCCAAAATTTTAGCGGTTCCGATCGAAAAAAGAAAATTTCGAAAATGGCCAGAATTGACCCAAAGGTTACCCATAGGCTAAAAAGTGACACATATATAACAAATAGCCCCCCCATAAAAAATCTGCCACCCCCTCCTAACAATTTATCCACATATCATACCGAAGAAGATCATCAACAATTTAGCATTAGGATACAAATATTTGTTCATGAAATATAATCAACTTAAGATCGGAGTCCTTGGGTTCAATGAATGAAAAAAAGATCATTGAACACCTCATATAATTGAATACCTCATAGGGTTTGGAAAGTATAACTTATTCTCAAAACCATAGAAAATTATATATCTTGAAAACCTAAGGTTCAATGAAAAAAACATCAACTCTTTCATTGAACATCTAGGGTTCAATGAAAATAATATGAAGAAGAAGAAGAAGAAGGCATATTTGCCGACGACCATGGCTGACACGAATACTTGATAATGGAGGCTAAAGAAGCATCAGCGGCGGTAGCGAAAAAACCTTCACGGGCTTAAGGGAGAGGAAAAGAGAAAGGAGAGAAGAACTAGATAAAAGAAATGGTGGGGGTGAGATTCCATTGTGAAGATAAACATAAAGGGTGAGTTTCTTGATAGGCAAGTATGCATGGGGTGGATCAGATAACGGGGTGGGTTTCTTGAATATTGGTGTGGGTATATCCGTCCGCGTAACCTGGATATTAGGCAACAAAAAAAATTGAAAATGAGATGATAACGTTTTTAAAATTATATTTCATTTAATACAGATTTAAAGCATTTAATATGTTTCCATAAAAAAATGGAAAATGTTACGCCAAGGTCAATTTACAGCCTAAAATCCAGTCTCTACGCCAGCTGAGCACTTTTTGGGTGGGTGGCGACTAGACTCGACTCCTAAAACAAAATTTAGTTTGGCGGAAAATTTTGGGTTTGGTTTCAAAATTTAAAATTTAAAATATGGGTGATTTGATGGTTGCTTTTATGGGATGTGATGGCGGCTGACACAACTATCGAGTGCTTTATTTTATCGATTCACGTATTTACGTCAAGTCTGATATGCTGGACTTATCAGCACATATGCGTCGATAATTTTTCATGAAAATCGAGGCTCTTACTTTCTGTCACAGAAATCTCTCACACCTCTCACTCATCCTCACTTTTTCCTCACAAAATCTCTCTGTCTTCGTCTCCCTCTCTTTCTCCCTCCCACCCTGTAAACCCTTCGTCTCCCTCTCTTTCTCCCTCCCACCCTGTAAACTCTTCGTCTCCCTCCCTCTCTCTCCGTCTTCCTGAATCTCTCTTATTCATTTATTGGTGTCCGTCGACACAGTCGCCTGAGTCAAGCATGACATCCGTCTCTTCCACTCAAGTCATGTGGGTTGTTTCTGACGATAGCGTCGCCTCTACCATGTCTATCTACTTTTTTGTAATTTTTAGATCGATAAAAAAAAATCATCATGCTAGGTTTATTTAGTTAGGAATTTTGTTTTCACCTCTTTTTTTCAGTTAAGAATTTTTAAATATAAAAAAAACACCATGTTTTTTTGCCTCCATCGCTCATTTATTTAGTTAGAAATTTTTAATTCTGAAAAAAATCACCATGTGTTTTCGTATTCAACGCACTTTTTTTTTTCAGTTATGAATTTTAATTCAGAAAAAAAATCAACATGCTAGGGTTATTTAATGTTATTTTGTTCATAACATGTATATTTTTTGCTTCTCTAGAAGTATGTGTGTTTCCTTTTTTCGTATTATTGTTATGTGCTACAATGGGAGCATATGCTTCTAGTTTAGCGCATATGCTTTGTTGGAAGAGCATGTGCAATCATTATTTTTTACAATATTGTTATATGCTTATGTTCATAGCATGTACTTCTTTGGAAGAGCATGTGTTGTTTTAATGTTTAATTTGAGTTGCACACATATATAGATTGATTTAATATTTGTAGTCATTATGTTTGTGGAGTTTCACTATACCTTTTATTACATATATCTCTATTGAAAAGACTAATATACCTCGTTAGCTGTGCAGCATTGAAAGTTGATATCATAAAGTCCGTGAAAAGATCACACAAAAACTTGGAGGGGGTCGGTGAAGTAGAGGCTTGTGAGGGTAAATGATACTTCATTGATTGGGACATCGCTTTAAATGTGTGTGTATAATTCAATTTTTGCCTCTGCTTTCATTATTTGGAATGTAAGAATTGCAATGAGATATATAAATGGTTTATTGAAGCACATATCTTATTATCAATTTTCATATGATTGTCTTGTTTAGGCATTTAGAATGGTATGAGATCCTTAAAGTGGTATATGCTTTGTTTATCAACGCATATACCTTATTATTATTATTTATCGTATGACTCTTGCTCGGCTATGTTATTGAATGTAAATATTGAATGAGGCATATATATGATTCATCGACGCACATAACTTGTATTCATGTTTTATTTGCTTGTCTTGTTCGAATATGTTGTGGTATGTACATCAGGCAATGAGGCATATGCTTTAATTATCGACGCACATGACTTATCATCATTTTATGTAAGTGTCTTGTTTGACTATGTTGTAGTATGTACATCATTGATGAGACATATTTTTGTCAACACGAAAATATGGGAGAGATCCATGTGGCCATGTTGTCGGTGTCGGATTCTCCGATGTGTCGGGAAGGATCCGGCGGTGCGCGGGTGTGTGCGTGTGTGGGGGTTCTTCGGGGATTCGGATCGGATGCGTGCCCTGCCGGGCTCGGTCGGATCGTCTTCTCGGAAGGGTGAGGTGTCGTTCCTGGTTGAGGCACCCGACAGCGGCTCAAGAGGATTCCAGGGTTTGTGTGATCGCCACCTACTTTTTCTAAAAGCAGGAAAATGTTGGGTTGGATTTGATCGCCTACGTGGGGAGTTTGTAGGGTCTTCGCTCTGAGACACGGATATACCGTACGTAGAGGTGAAAAATAGGTAATCATATTCTGCTTCCGGGGCTTGGCTAAAGGAGTCTTGGGATAAAGGGGTGCAAATGGGGTGTGGATATGGGGGCGGCTAGTGGGATCCAGCCGTCGGGTATGGGGCGGCTAATTGGGTTTAGCCGTCTGGGGCCTGGTCTGGTTTGGGCAGAACTTCGGTAGGAAATGGATTGGGTCTTGGACAGAGGCTAAGATAGGTTTAGCCCGGGTTTCTGGAGGGTGAGATGAGAGGGTGTTTTATGTAGGGAATGGGTATTTCTCTCACAAAAGGGGCTCTCTCTCTCTCTCTTGGGATTTCTAGTGGGGAAAGGGAATGAATGATGTGTGTTTTGATTGTGGATTGGAAATGTGAATTGTGGATGATGGATTTAGGCTTGGGACCCCCTCTATTTATAGTAAAAGAGAGGCAGGGGAATATCCAGGGGGTAATGGAGTGGCTTGGCTAATAGTGTGTGTGATTAGACCCCTCATTAATTCTCTGGTTCTTCTGTCAGGACCAGGTGAAGGGCGGCAAGTTCTAACCAGCCGCCCAGGATGGGGTGGCTACTTTCTGGTAGCCGCCCCTATCATGACCTGCCAAACGTCCCATCTCTGACAAGCGGTGGCTTGGGTCGGTTACTTGGGTTGATCCGGCCAAGATAGGGCGGCTAAAGGTCATAACTCGCCGCAATGATCAGCATTTAATGTTGCTTTATGTCCCATCCAGGGAAGCGGTTCAAGGTCGGCCAGGACTAGCCGCCTGGTATGGGGCGGCTAGTTAGGTCGAGCCGCCCCTTGCCAGGGACTCAGGGTTTTTTGGGTTTTAGCGTTTTTCTTTCTGGTTTGGGCCAGGGTCTGGTTTAGGGTAGGGTTTAGGGTTAGGGTTAGGGTTTCCGGTTTAGGTTAGGGCTAGGGTTTAGGGTTTGGGTTTCCGATTTAGGTTAGGGCTAGGGTTTAGGGTTCGGGTTTGGGTTAGGGCTAGGGTTAGGGTTTGGGTTTGGGCTAGGGCTAGGGTTAGGGTTTGGGTTTGGGTTAGGGCTAGGGTTAGGGTTTCCGGTTTCCTGAACTTTGGTTCTCTACTAGATGTCCAAATGTGGGATATTTCCGGGTGTTACTTCAAGTATTTCTGTCTTTCTGGACTGTCAAAATTGGGGTATCTACAATTGTCCCTCATCGGACGGAGTCTTTGTGCGAAGCAGGAAAGACTTCAACCGATGATAAGGAAAGAGACCCCTATGTTGGTGTCACGACCCAGGGCGGCCGTCCCCGAGACGTGGCAAGTATATATATGATATCAGTAATCCATACACGAAGTCAATAGATACACCAGTATGTCAAAGGCAATAAAACGAAACCAAGTGACTGACATCATACACATACAAAAAAAATAGCGGAAGCGAAGACGACTATGTCTGTATTTCAAAGATATATTAACAGACTAGATTACCCAATCATATTGTCCTGTGAGAGCCAATATATATACAACAAAAGACAACACCAACCCATACACAGTGCCCAAGCACAAGTAGAGATACATACAAGAAAACGGGGGATGCTGAAAGCCTCTCACGCGCGAGATATCTAACGTGAACGCTGTCTCCTACTGGAATCGCGTCTCAGGGAGCTCCTCCTTCGGATCCGGATCAGCGACAACTGGAGAAAACATATGCGAGGGGTGAGCCACACGCTCAGTGAATGGAACAATTCAAGTACCACAATTCATATAACTTCAAACAATCATCGAGTCCCTCATCCTCACCCCCTCCTCGGGGTGACATAGGCTCCCTAGGAATGAAGGTCGATTGTTCTACACCACTCGTCCTCCGGTAGTCTCTCCCGGTGTGGCCCATACTACCTGGCAGCCTCCCGGCGCCTCTCAGGGTTCAGGCCTCTACTGGACTAGCCTCCCACGATCACTACCTCAGCCGTATGGGCACGCCAACACGCTTCATGAGTAGTATCTGGGAGGGCTCCTCACCAGACTCTGCTACGCCGGGTAGTCTCTACTCGGAGCCGACGAGGGAAGAACACTCGACCCCTGCGAATACGATCCCTTAGGATCCGTCGTCATCGGTTAACAACCACCGATAAGCGCAACGAATTCTCATGAATTCCCTCCAGGGCGCATAACTCAGATGCGGGGAAGATATTTCATTCTAAGTGTTCATGACATAGCATGACCCCCCCCCCCTAAATGGTCATACACTTACCCGGTTTCATTAGGCGAGAAAAATATGGTTTAGGCATGCATTTGATTTTTACAAGAAGTAAAGATTAATCATGGAAGCTTCTGAAATTTAGTTACAAGACATAATATTTCCTAGTCATGCTTATACTTTTACCTCCTCATATGATTTATTCAATTAAACTGGGTGGGGACATGCATAGGTCGGGGTTATGCTAATCGTGAGACATGATATCTAGGCAAGGATGACTTTCATACATTATACAGGGATGCATAATACTTAACATACTACATAGAACATGACATGGTTGCAAACTTAGCCAAACAGGCATTTACATAAACATTTATACAATATACAACATGTTATATGTAGTTATGGTACCCCAGGGGAGGGCGATGCACTCCAACGTGCATCGAACGCCTCCCAACTGGGTTGGATTGATCCACTCACCGTAAACCGGGTCGTCGCGTGACCGCCCGCCAAGATCTGTGAGGCAAGGTCAACAAAAATGGTAAGTAAACTACATAACAACACTTAAAATTACCCAAACATGCCAAAGGCTTAGATATGCATGCATACGGGCTCGCACGCATGCGAGTACGCGCGTACGCACGCATATCCGAGCGCCCCGACGTCTACCCGAGCCCCCGGGCAGCCACACGCGTGGCCCCCGCACACATGCGCACGTGCACGCACGCGTGCACGCGCTCCCGCACCCGTCCGCGCGCCCAGGCGCGCTGCCCGCGCGCCCAGACACCCAGCCGTGCTCCCCGCGCGCGCTCGCGCGCCCCTGCGCGCGCCCGCGCGCACTCGCGCTCCCCCCCGCGCGCGCCTGCGCGCACTCGCGCTCCCCCGCGCGCGCCTGCGCGCACTCGCGCTCCCTGTACGCCCGAGCCGGAGCCCCGCGCGAACGCCCGCGCATCTGCGCGCACGCGCGCGCCCCCCCGCCAGCGCCCGCCTGTGCCTGCCAGCGCCCCTGTGCGCGCGCGCATGCGCGCGGACAACCCCGCGCGCGCGCCCAGATCACTCCCAAGCCTTACCTTGCCCTCTCACTCACCCTAACACATACAACATGCATGCATGACACCCCCATCAACCCCTACTACTAAAAACCAAGCAATGAAGGAGGGAAGAGCATACCAATGGAGGGAAGGAAACAAAGGGGCGTATTCGGGGCTCTTGGCGCACCGACGCCTCCGCAACCGCCACCACCAACACCACCACCTCTTCAGCCTCTCCACAGCCCTCCAATGGCTGAAAAACAGGGAATAAAGAGGGGCTAAGAGAGAAGAGGATCAACAACAACACAACTACACATGCACACAAACCTTCTATGCACTCTCTCTTGTGCTTCTTCTTCTTCTTTGGGCTTCTTTTCCTCAAATCAGCACACACACACTCACACACAAGAGAGGGCACGTTGAGAGAGGGAGAGAAGAAAAAGAGAGAGTAAAAACTCTCTTTTGGGGGGGTAATGGGAAGGGGAAAAGAAGGGGGTAAGTTTAACCTAATGTCACCCACTAACAAAGAAAATAACCAATGGTTTCTTCACTACTAAGCAAGGTGGGGGTGAGGTTACCCAAGGTGACCATACTCACTAAAATATCTCAACACTATTCCACTTAACAAATCAGTTTCGAAGAAAACCCGGATACGATTCGAAACTGCACAATTTTTCAAATGTTACCGGAATTCGATGAAATTTTTATGGGTAGTAGAGAACGGTACCAGGACTCATAATATGCAGTTAGATTTTCAATCGGTGTTCTCTAGCTCACGCAGATGGCTAAAAAGCCAAAATTTTAGCGGTTCCGATCGAAAAAGAAAATTTCGAAAATGGTCAGAATTGACCCAAAGGTTACCCATAGGCTAAAAAGTGACACATATATAACATTCTTCCCCCCTTAGGAAATTTTGTCCACAAAATTTAATACAAAAACATCTAAGAAGAAAAAAGATGTGGATATGCGTCACGCATGGCGTCCTCGCGCTCCCATGTGGCCTCGGCACCAGAACGGTGCTGCCATCGCACCTTAACCAACTGGACGGTCTTGGTGCGGAGCCTCTTCTCGCGCCGGTCCAGGATCTCGATCGGCTGTTCCACGAATGACAAATCCGGCTCGAAGACAAGCGGCTCGAACGGGATGACGTGGGCAGGATCGTGGACGTAACGCCTCAGCTGCGAGACATGGAAGACGTCATGGGCCTGAGCCAACTGTGGGGGCAAGGCTAGGCGATAGGCCACCTCCCCAATCCGCTCCAGAATGAGAAACGGGCCAATAAAACGCGGACTCAGCTTGCCCCGCACACCGAAACGGAAGATGCCCTTCGACGGCGACACCTTCAGAAAGACATGGTCACCTACCTCGAAGGTGAGCTCACGGCGACGACGATCGGCGTAGCTCTTCTGACGGCTCTGAGCGGTACGGATACGCTCACGAATCGTCTTGACCTTCTCTGAGGTCAGGCGGACGATCTCTGGCCCCTCCAACTGGCGCTCTCCGACCTCATCCCAACACAAGGGAGACCTACAGCTGCGGCCATAGAGTGCCTCATAAGGTGCCATCCGAATACTCGAGTGGTAGCTGTTGTTGTAGGCAAACTCCACCAACGGAAGGTGCCTCTCCCAACTACCCCCGAAGTCAAGGATGCAGGCCCGCAACATGTCCTCCAAGGTCTGAATCGTCCTCTCCGACTGGCCATCGGTCTGCGGATGAAAAGCGGTACTGAAGTGGAGGTTCGTACCAAGGGCGTGCTGGAGGCTACGCCAGAACCTCGAAGTGAACCTTGCATCTCTATCTGAAACGATGCTGACCGGAGTGCCGTGGAGACGAACGATCTCGGAGACAAACAACTGCGCCAGGGTGTCCAGGGAATCGGTGAGTCGGATGGGGAGAAAATGGGCGGACTTGGTCAGTCGGTCGACGATCACCCAGATGGCATCGCGACCCGAACGTGACCTCGGCAGACCTGAAACAAAGTCCATAGTAATCTGCTCCCACTTCCACTGCGGAATCTCCATGGACTGCAGCTTCCCCGCAGGACGCTGATGCTCCGACTTCACCTGCTGGCATACCAAGCAACGGGCAACGAAACGGCCAACATCCGCCTTCATCCCGCGCCACCAGTAGCCACGACGAAGGCCCCTGTACATTTTCGTGCCACCCGGATGCACTGTGTACCTCGAGCGATGGGCCTCGTCCAAGATCTTCTGCTTCAGCTCTGCGTCGTCAGGAATACATACCCGGCCTCTGAACCGCAGGATCCCGTCCTCGTGAATCTGGTAATCCGGTCGCTCGCCCCGGGCGACGCCTTCAGAAAGGACCAGAAAGTGCGGATCCCGCCCTTGTGCCGAGCGGATCTCGTCGAGGAGAACAGGCTGCACCACTAACCTGGCCAGATAGCCACCAGCAGGCGTCTCCCGAACACTGATCCAGCAAGCGGCCTCCTCCAGAAGCCTCCAACGACGCACAGCCATGTGGGCGGCCATGCCCAAAGGCTGCCTACTAAGAGCATCTGCCACGACATTCGCCTTACCCGGATGGTAAGCGATGTCACAATCATAGTCCGTCAGGAACTCGACCCAACGTCTCTGACGCATGTTGAGTTCCGGCTGGGACTGCAGATAAGTCAGGCTCTTGTGATCCGTGAAGAGCTCAAACTCCTCGCCATAGAGGTAGTGCCTCCAAATCTTCAGCGCGAAGATGATCGCCGCTAACTCCAGGTCATGGGTGGGGTAATTCTGCTCATGGGGCTTCAACTGACGCGACGCGTAAGCAATAACCTTACCGTTCTGCATCAGGACGCAACCCAAACCCAGTCGTGACGCATCAGAGTAGACTGCGAATCCGCCACTCCCTGACGGAATGGTAAGAACGGGCGCTGAGGTGAGTCTCCGCTTCAACTCCTGGAAGCTCTCCTCGCAAGATGGGGACCACTCGAACCGGACATCTTTCCGAGTGAGGCGGGTCAGAGGAACGGCTATCTTCGAGAAACCCTCAACAAACCTCCGATAATAGCCCGCCAAACCCAGGAAGCTCCGAATCTCGGTGGGGTTCGACGGTCGCCGCCAATTCGACACGGCAAGCGTCTTCTCTGGGTCCACAGAGATACCCTCACCGGAAATCACATGGCCAAGGAAGGCCACACGCTCTAACCAAAACTCGCACTTACTGAACTTGGCGAACAACTGATGTCTGGCCAAAGTCTCCAAGACAGTGCGAAGATGGTCAGCGTGCTCCTCAAGACTCCTCGAGTACACCAAAATATCGTCAATGAAGACTACCACGAAGGAGTCGAGGAAGGGTCGAAACACCCGGTTCATCAAATCCATGAAAGCGGCCGGCGCATTCGTCAACCCAAACGGCAGAACTCGAAACTCGTAGTGCCCGTAACGGGTACGAAAGGCCGTCTTCGGAATATCTGACTCCCGGATCTTCAGCTGATAGTAGCCCGAACGGAGATCGATCTTAGAGAAGACACGCGCTCCCTGGAGCTGGTCAAACAGATCGTCGATCCGCGGTAAGGGGTACTTGTTCTTCACGGTCCGCTTGTTCAGCTGTCTGTAGTCAATACACAAACGCAGCGAACCGTCCTTCTTCCGGACAAACAGGACAGGGGCTCCCCACGGAGAGACGCTCGGACGTGCGAACCCCTTCTCAAGCAACTCCTCCAGCTGCTCCTTCAGCACCTTCAACTCTGCTGGGGCCATCCGGTACGGAGCCCTCGAAATCGGCTCGGTCCCCGGAATCAGATTAATCTCAAACTCGATCGCGCGATCCGGTGGTAAGCCTGGAAGATCCACAGGGAAGACCTCCGGATATTCCGCCACGATAGGAGTCTGACTGATATCAACCCGCAGCGGTGCGTCCTCGTCCACAATGCACGCCAGGTAACCCTCGCATCCGCCCTGAAGGAGTCTCCACGCCTGGATGGACGACACGAACCCCAAAGGAGCAACGTCTCTATCGCCCACGAACTGGAAAGACCTCCGACCAGGGACGCGAAAAGACACCGACTTTGCAAAACAGTCGATGGTGGCGTGACTCACTGCTAGCCAATCCATCCCCAGGATGGCGTCGAAGTCCGTCATGACGAGCTCGATCAGATCTACCGGGAACTCATGCTCCGAAATCACCACAGTACATCCCCGATACACAGAGCGAAGGAGAATACGGTCTCCGACCGGCAATGATATCTCTAACATAATATCTAGAGGGGTCGACACCACACCCATTCGTCTCGCGAAAGCTGGAGACACGAATGAATGTGTGGCCCCGGAATCAAACAATACATAAGCAGGACACTGGGATATCAGAACAATACCTCGGACCACGCTACCCGAAGCCTGCGCATCCTCAGCAGTAAGCGCTGCCACACGCCCCTGAACGAGCTGCGGCTGAGGAGCAGGGGCACGCCTCGCGGGCTGTACTGCCTGCCTCCTCTGGTCAATCCTGCCACCCTGTGGCTGCTGAAACTGACGCTGCGGCTGCTGCTGTTGCTGCTGGTGTGTCTGCTGCTGCTGACGCGGCATCTGCTGCTGCTGGCGCGGCACCTGCTGCTGCCGACGCGGCACCTGCTGCGGCTGCCGAAACTGAAGTTGAGGCGCAGGAGGTCGGCCAGTATTGGGGCAGTCAAAGAGGATGTGCCCGACTTGCTGACAATGGTAACAGCGTCGCATCTCCGGTCCCCTCGCCTGTGCTGGAAAGGCGGCAATGGGTGCAGGGCCTCGCGCTGGCACCACATCGACTGGAGTAGCGGCGGCCGCTGGTCGATCCACACGGGGCCGCTTGCCCTTGTGACGCCCCGAATCCCGACTCCTGGGTGGCTTCTGATCCTCAAATGGAATAATAGCTGAGGAGAGCCCAAGATCACGCTCGACTGTCCTCGCCCGAGACACCAAGTCGGTATACCTCGAGAGTGCCTCTGAGGAAACGTGCACCCTGATGGCGCTGTTGAGACCCATCTCAAACCGACGGCACCTCGTCTCCTCGTCCATCACCAAGGCAGGGGCAAACCGCGAGAGCCTCATGAAACGTGTGGAGTAGTCCGACACTGACATGGTACCCTGCGTCAGCTGCTCGAACTCCCGCATCACGATCTGTCGCGTCGAGAACGGGAAGTACTCTGCCAAGAAGTAGTTCCGGAACCCGGCCCAAAGGAGTCGCCCCACACCCTCCGGAATGTCCACAGATCGGGTGGCCCACCAGTCAGCGGCGCTACCCTTCAACATGAACGTGGCCAACGAGACACGCTGGCGGTCGGTGCAGTGCATGGTCGAGAAGATCTTGTCTATCTCCATCAACCAACGCTCTGGGGCAAGGGGGTCCCTCGTCGAGCCGTGGAACTCAGGAGGATGAAGCTTCAAAAAGGCGGTGAGGCTGGTCTGATGCACACGGGCCGCTGCCTCTAGCTCCTCCTCCCTCTGCTCGGGTCCATGGGCTCCGACTGCAGGAATCTCCACTGGTACAGGGGGTACATCTGGCACTACGGGTGGATCTGCTGCTAAGGGTACCTGCGGAGCCGCCTCGCGGGCTGCTCGCAGTTCCTGGATCTCTCGCGCCTGCTCAGCCAGCGCTCTCGTCTGAGCCTCTAGCACCCTCGTCTGAGTTTCCAGAAGGTCCGCTATCCGAGCGTAAGCACGCTCCCATGCAGGAGGCTCCTGCGCAGGTCCTGGCCCAACAGCCGAGGGCCCTCCAGTAGACTCCTCGTCTCCGGTAGGTTCGGAAACCTCCGAAGCCCGAGGGCGACCACGTCCACGCGCCCCTTTCCGCGGAGGCATATCAGCAACCTAAAGAACCAGCACTAGGATCAGAATACTCATATAGAAATTCTAAGACTCATTCCTAACAAGAAACAATTGGCTCTGACAGGACCAGGCTCTGATACCAACTTTTGTCACGACCCAGGGCGGCCGTCCCCGAGACGTGGCAAGTATATATATGATATCAGTAATCCATACACGAAGTCAATAAATACACCAGTATGTCAAAGGCAATAAAACGAAACCAAGTGACTGACATCATACACATACAAAAAAAATAGCGGAAGCGAAGACGACTATGTCTGTATTTCAAAGATATATTAACAGACTAGATTACCCAATCATATTGTCCTGTGAGAGCCAATATATATACAACAAAAGACAACACCAACCCATACACAGTGCCCAAGCACAAGTAGAGATACATACAAGAAAACGGGGGATGCTGAAAGCCTCTCACGCGCGAGATATCTAACGTGAACGCTGTCTCCTACTGGAATCGCGTCTCAGGGAGCTCCTCCTTCGGATCCGGATCAGCGACAACTGGAGAAAACATATGCGAGGGGTGAGCCACACGCTCAGTGAATGGAACAATTCAAGTACCACAATTCATATAACTTCAAACAATCATCGAGTCCCTCATCCTCACCCCCTCCTCGGGGTGACATAGGCTCCCTAGGAATGAAGGTCGATTGTTCTACACCACTCGTCCTCCGGTAGTCTCTCCCGGTGTGGCCCATACTACCTGGCAGCCTCCCGGCACCTCTCAGGGTTCAGGCCTCTACTGGACTAGCCTCCCACGATCACTACCTCAGCCGTATGGGCACGCCAACACGCTTCATGAGTAGTATCTGGGAGGGCTCCTCACCAGACTCTGCTACGCCGGGTAGTCTCTACTCGGAGCCGACGAGGGAAGAACACTCGACCCCTGCGAATACGATCCCTTAGGATCCGTCGTCATCGGTTAACAACCACCGATAAGCGCAACGAATTCTCATGAATTCCCTCCAGGGCGCATAACTCAGATGCGGGGAAGATATTTCATTCTAAGTGTTCATGACATAGCATGACCCCCCCCCCTAGGTGGTCATACACTTACCCGGTTTCATTAGGCGAGAAAAATATGGTTTAAGCATGCATTTGATTCTTACAAGAAGTAAAGATTAATCATGGAAGCTTCTGAAATTTAGTTACAAGACATAATATTTCCTAGTCATGCTTATACTTTTACCTCCTCATATGATTTATTCAATTAAACTGGGTGGGGACATGCATAGGTCGGGGTTATGCTAATCATGAGACATGATATCTAGGCAAGGATGACTTTCATACATTATACATGGATGCATAATACTTAACATACTACATACAACATGACATGGTTGCAAACTTAGCCAAACAGGCATTTACATAAACATTTATACAATATACAACATGTTATATGTAGTTATGGTACCCCAGGGGAGGGCGATGCACTCCAACGTGCATCGAACGCCTCCCAACTGGGTTGGATTGATCCACTCACCGTAAACCGGGTCGTCGCGTGACCGCCCGCCAAGATCTGTGAGGCAAGGTCAACAAAAATGGTAAGTAAACTACATAACAACACTTAAAATTACCCAAACATGCCAAAGGCTTAGATATGCATGCATACGGGCTCGCACGCATGCGAGTACGCGCGTACGCACGCATATCCGAGCGCCCCGACGTCTACCCGAGCCCCCGGGCAGCCACACGCGTGGCCCCCGCACACATGCGCACGTGCACGCACGCGTGCACGCGCTCCCGCACCCGTCCGCGCGCCCAGGCGCGCTGCCCGCGCGCCCAGACACCCAGCCGTGCTCCCCGCGCGCGCTCGCGCGCCCCTGCGCGCGCCCGCGCGCACTCGCGCTCCCCCCCGCGCGCGCCTGCGCGCACTCGCGCTCCCCCGCGCGCGCCTGCGCGCACTCGCGCTCCCTGTACGCCCGAGCCGGAGCCCCGCGCGAACGCCCGCGCATCTGCGCGCACGCGCGCGCCCCCCCGCCAGCGCCCGCCTGTGCCTGCCAGCGCCCCTGTGCGCGCGCGCATGCGCGCGGACAACCCCGCGCGCGCGCCCAGATCACTCCCAAGCCTTACCTTGCCCTCTCACTCACCCTAACACATACAACATGCATGCATGACACCCCCATCAACCCCTACTACTAAAAACCAAGCAATGAAGGAGGGAAGAGCATACCAATGGAGGGAAGGAAACAAAGGGGCGTATTCGGGGCTCTTGGCGCACCGACGCCTCCGCAACCGCCACCACCAACACCACCACCTCTTCAGCCTCTCCACAGCCCTCCAATGGCTGAAAAACAGGGAATAAAGAGGGGCTAAGAGAGAAGAGGATCAACAACAACACAACTACACATGCACACAAACCTTCTATGCACTCTCTCTTGTGCTTCTTCTTCTTCTTTGGGCTTCTTTTCCTCAAATCAGCACACACACACTCACACACAAAGAGAGGGCACGTTGAGAGAGGGAGAGAAGAAAAAGAGAGAGTAAAAACTCTCTTTTGGGGGGGTAATGTGAAGGGGAAAAGAAGGGGGTGAGTTTAACCTAATGTCACCCACTAACAAAGAAAATAACCAATGGTTTCTTCACTACTAAGCAAGGTGGGGGTGAGGTTACCCAAGGTGACCATACTCACTAAAATATCTCAACACTATTCCACTTAACAAATCAGTTTCGAAGAAAACCCGGATACGATTCGAAACTGCACAATTTTTCAAATGTTACCGGAATTCGATGAAATTTTTATGGGTAGTAGAGAACGGTACCAGGACTCATAATATGCAGTTAGATTTTCAATCGGTGTTCTCTAGCTCACGCAGATGGCTAAAAAGCCAAAATTTTAGCGGTTCCGATCGAAAAAGAAAATTTCGAAAATGGTCAGAATTGACCCAAAGGTTACCCATAGGCTAAAAAGTGACACATATATAACAGTTGGCTGGCCCGACCTTCTAGAAGTTATGCCAACACGAATAGTACTATTCGAGGAGTTGATTTAGACCGTTAGAGGCTAGGTCTTGACTTAGAATTTTTAACCGAAAGGATGATCCAGGTGGAAGGCGAGGAAAAGTAAATGGTGAGTGATCCAACCCGCAGTCGGGATTCTTAGCTATCGTGCGCGGAGCAGCCCAGCGTTAGTTTCCTCGTGCCTACCGTTCCCGTGCTTGGGAAAACTCAGTAAGGAGGGGATATCACCGACAGAAAGCAAGTAAAATTTGATTTGGTGAATTGGATCATCCGAAGGATAAGAACTCTGGAAAAGAACCATAACTGAAGAAATTCAAATTTGAACGGTACTGAAAGTGCGGCAAAACTTCAGGAAAGTCGTGTTTGATCAAGTAGTGTCTTGAAATAAGCCAATACATGACTGTTTGGTATGGAGAACCTTGGAATTTAGGGCTGAAAAGAGATTGAAAAGGGGTTTCAAGTGAAAATAGAAAACTGGGAGGGGCGACTAGTGCTAACTAGCCGCCCGAGATGGGACGGCTACTCGTGAGTAGCCGCCTCCCAACTGGGTCCCTTATAACCGAAAAGGGACCCTCTCTCTCTCTCTCTCCATACGTTTTAAAACGGTTACTCTTCCCTCCTCTCTTCTTCTTCTTCATTTTAAACCGAAAACCTTAATTTTAAAACACCTTGAATCCTTTGTTTTTGCCTTCCATCATTCCTTTCTTCTTGATTTTGAAGCCCTAGATTTTCTTTGGGGTTCTTCTTTTGTGCGAAATCGGAGGAAATGACGAAGGGAAAGAGGACGGCTTCGATAATGAAGCGCCTTAGGTCTTCCCGAGAGCAGAGATGGGCTGTCTCGGGGTCTAGTTCATCAGGGAGTGATCAGGTGGAAGGGGAGGTCGTGAGGGAGGTTGTGGGTAAGGTGGAGGTGCCGCCGGTGGGCATTGGCGCGGGTGAGGTTGGGGATTTGCCTTTGGGGGCTGCCCCAGAGGTTGGGAGTGGTATGATAGGGTATACACGCAAGAGGAGGCGTGGGGATCGACCGGCGGTGGTCGAGGAGGTGGTTTTGGGGGTCGGGGGATCGGTTGAGGGTGCAACCGAGGGAGTAGGGGCCGAGGGAGTGAGTGAAGATGTGAGGGCGTCGTTGGATGCCCTCGTTGGGATGTTGGACAGGGAGGCCACAGAGGACAGGGCTGAGGAGGAAGAAAGTCGGGCTATGGGGGCTTTTGCGGAGTCTATCTCCAGCGCGGGGAGAGTGGAGGGGACTGAAGAGGTTAGGGATGAGACCGGGGAGGCCGAGGGTATGGGCACCGGGGCTGCAGAGGCCGGTGTTGGTGTTGAGGCTGAGGCCGAGGAGGCCATGTTCGAGGAGGATGAGGAGGAGGGGGATGACGACGGGATGGACAATCCCGATGAGGCCGAGGTGGGCACTCCTGGGTCCACACAGGCCGTGGTATGTTCCTAACCTTTTAGTCTTAGCCTTTTTATTTTGGCGTATATGCACGTGTGTATTTTTAATAAGCATGCTTTGGTGTATAAGGTAATCACGGTGGGATAGCATGCTGATATAGGTTTGCTTCTAGGAAAGGGGGTAATTTTTATATATATATCCATGTTTGTTCTATTTTTAGAAGGAAGTAAATGGCATGGTTAGTATGCTTGCATGCGATACCTTTTTATGTGTATATAAATTTTAAGGCGTGTCTTCGTATGTGCTTGATCGTGGTAGAGCATGAGAGATTGTATGCATGCATTTCATGGGTTCAAGTGCTTCCTATATGTTTGGGTGTGTTTAGGGAAAGTAGATGAGCATGATAGGCCGTGATGCAAGAAAGAGCGTAAATGGTGACCACGGTGGGACATATTTTTGTTTGCATGCGTGGTCATATGAGGAGTGTCTTGTGAATAATGGGAGGTGAACCTTTACGTGAATGCTTTTGTGTTTGATATGGGATTTTACTTTGCTAAGCATGATTTAAAATGAATTCATAGATTTTGGATTCTTACCTCTCGATTGCTTTTAAACTAACCCATGTTCCCTTTGCTTCATTTTGTAGCGGCCGAATCGTATCCGGGCTTTATGGCACGGGACGAAGAGGTGGTACGATGCCTTGGGGCAGGAGGAGAGGAGCTTAGTGGATGGAGCGGGCTTCCGTTCCTTCTTTCTGATTGAGCCGTTCCACGTCCATCGCCCATATGTGGAGACATTGGCGGAGAGATGGGACCCAGAGAGTTGTACGTTCGTCCTCCCTACTGGCGCCGTTATGCCGACCCTTGAGGACGTCCATCGGATCAACGGTCTTCCAGCCTTGGGGGAAGCGGTGATTGCGGCCACCCTTGCGGATTATAGGGGGCTGTTTCGAAAGTTGATCGGAGAATGGGAGTTCGTGGAGCGGGAGCGGACGCTGAACTGGATTGCTTTAGGGAGGCTTTCGGGGCAGTATGGCATCAGTTCTTTTACAGAGCGTCAGAAGGGCGAAGCTGCAGCTAGCTTCGAGAGAAGGCGAGCGATGATCAAGGCGAGAGAGGAGGCCGCGTGCCCACAGAGGGCACGGAGGGAGTTGAGGGCGTTCTTTCTTTACTTCTTCGGCCGGGTCCTTTTCTCGACGGCTCTGATAAGGTTTCCTCTCACTCTCTTTTGCTGATGAGGGACCTGGAGGGCATGGGACGCTATGCCTGGGGAGCGGCGATGCTCGCTCATCTCTTCGCGGAGCTCTCGAAGAAAGTTAAGAGGGCCGGGGGAAAGAATCTTGGCGGCTTCGCGCCATTTCTTCAGGTATGTGTAAGTGGTAAATGTTTTTTTCTTGGTTTAGCTCACTTTGAACATGATAATTTTCCTCTTGCTTTGCTAGATCTTCTGATACGAGCACTTCGCCATCGATCGCCCGACTCTGGCACCATTTGGTCATGCCCTCCCCTGGGCTATGAGATGGGAACCCCGGGGATCCTCTCGCTTGTACAGCCTCACCCAATTCTGAGAGGCCTTCCGCGTCTTGTCGGAGGAAGAGGTATAAGTTTTCTTTAAATTTTTTTGGCTTGTATCTGGTTTTCTTTTGACTAAGCGCTCTTCCTATCTTTTGATGTTTTTAGATGACTTGGAGGCCTTACTCAGAGGAGGTTCCCGAGGCCCTGGCGCGAGACGTTTGGTTGATCTACTTTAATGAGGTCGTGTTTCATGCGATCAGCCGGGTCATCCGCCAGCTTGGGTATCATCAGTGGGTGCCCGATCCTCTGCCGCGGCGCCCCTCGATTCTGGTGACTGGGATTCCTCGGGACACGAACCTCCCGAGGAATTACGCTACATATGTGGCGGGATGGATGGGTCGAGGCGTCTTGGTGGAGCGTCGTCCTGAGGTGACTTCGAGTGACGAATACTTGGCTTGGTATCGTCAGGTGTACGCGGGTATCCTCGGGACGATGGAGGAGGAGATCCCAGACGCTTACGTAAGTTGAAAAAAAAACCTTTTTCTCTTCCTTGTTCTCCCTTGCTTGAATATTTTCTAAATAGTGTTTCTTTTGTAGGTCGAGTTGAATGAGATGGAGAAGAAACTGACCGCCAATGAGCATCTCCAAGCGCGGGCCAGGTAGATAGAGGCGTTGCGGGTACAACGGAGACACTTGCAGGACCAAGTCCGGGTCCTCGAGGCTCAGGTGGATGCTCTGTCGAGAGCGAGAGCCGATGGTGCTTCTTCTTATTCCACCCCTCCTCCTTCCATGGTTTCCGAGCGAGAGCTCGAGCTGATGAGGGAGCTAGATGCGGCCCGGAGTGAACTGACGGTCACACGGATGGAGCTGGGCCAGGCGAGGGGTAGGGCTTCTCGGGCTGAGGAGGAGACGGACCGGCTGAGGTCCATGATGGCTTCGAGAGAGGAGGGGTTCATCACCCTAGGCCACGAGAGGGACTCCCTCCAGATGAGGGTGTCAGAGTTGGAGGCTTCGGCGGGTGTTCCTGGAGGTTTGATGGGAGAATTAGTTCGTTCTCTCCTGGCGGCTGGGGACAAGGATCGAGAGGCGCTCAGGGCATCAGAGGCGAGGGCACAGGAGTTGGAGGAGAGGTTGAGGGCTATCGAGGATCGGGCTAGAGGGACAGAGAGTCACCTCCGACAGAAATTGGAGAGGAGAGACAGAGATATGCAGCAAGTCCATCTCTAGGAGGCGACTATGAGGGAAAATTGGTTGGAGGGGGCTCCATGACTGAGGCGGACCTTGACTTTCTTCCACTTGAGCCTGACCATTCTCTCTCGGCTTCCTTGGCTACTGGGGCCACCTTCAGTCGTGCTTCTCGTCCTTCGGCGTCTCAGAGTCGTGGGATATATGCTAGGGCTGCGTCCTCAGTTCGAGAGACTCCTGCCGCTCCTGATGCTCCAGAGGTTCAGTCCTCTCCTCAGCCGCCGCTCCCTTCTCAGCCAAGCCAGGATGTTCCTCCCACTCAGCCTCCAGCGGGTGACGATACGCCGAGGTATAGCTTCTTTGCATCTTGGTTTTAGGTAGAAGAATGGTATATATGCAAGGAATTCATGCTTTTCTTCTTTTCCTTTTGACTCAGGTGATCATTTCAACGGCATGCAGCTCAAGACTTTGATGGGAGCGTCCGATGGATCTTTATTTTATTTTGATTTTAGTTTTAAGTAGGTTTACCATTCTTTTTCCTGAACAATTTTCCCTTTCTTTCTTTGGTTTATGAACAAACATGGCTGTTTTAAACTTGGTTTATTGGTTTCAGTTTGGTCGTGTATGTGGAATAGTTTTTTTATAAGGTTGTACGGGTGGATGAAAGGATGAATGGGTGTATGGTTTGGTGTATGATTTTCGTTTCGGCTGTTATTTGATTCGTAGTTATATTGTTTTTATGTGCGTATGAATGTATGAAATGTGTGTGCACAGGTTTCGGGGGAGAATGTTTTCTATAGGTACCAAAGGAGTTGAAGAGTTGAAAAGATGGGACTGACAGCAGGTTTTTTGGGCAGCAGGTAGGGGGCGGCTAGTGCAAACTAGCTGCCCAGTGAGGGGCGGCTAGTTAGGTTTAGCCGCCCCCTTCCTGGGACATGCTTACCTGAAACCAAAGCTGGGGCGGCTAGTGGTGTCTAGCCGTCTGGTGAGGGGCGGCTAGTCGGGTTTAGCCTCCCCTTGCCTGGGACAATTCTTCTGGTTTTTCTGCTCCTGCCTGCTACTACTGAAAGCCTTTGTGACCGTTTCGACTTTCGAGACCTATAAAAACATCCTTTCCATGGACCAAGTGTTAAATCTATCCGGATTGCGCCCCTGCACTGACTTTTGAGCCCTTCTGGATTGAATTGTCAAGGGCTACAATCCATCTTAAGGTAAAATAATAAAAAAAATCTAATGCAAGAAAGGAAAGTGCGGGAAACCATGCTTTAGTACGCAAGGGAGGGATTCCAAGTGCGTGAGCAAAGAAAACTCTTAGGTATGTGTGTAAGTGGGACAATTTCTTCTCAAGCATGTGCGGAAGGGCATAGAATGAGTGTAGGTGGGGGTAATCTTATCATTGGTACGGGGGGTCAATTTTACCATTTCAAGAAAATCGGATGCCTAGGTGTTTAGGAAAAGGAAAATGCGAACTTATGCGTAAGTATGAGTGGCATAAGTGGGCATTTTAATTCTTCAATGGTTTTCTTTTATGTGAGAGGGCAATGTTCTCGACTTTCTTAAGTAAAAGATACCATCAAGTCCTTGTGGAGAAGCCCTTATGGTCACCTATGTCTGAACCAGGGTTGTATTTGAAAGGCATAGGCCTTAGGTGCCGGTTTTTCTAGGTTCATGGTTCTCAAATGCTTGATTGTATTATCTAAACATGCTGAAAAATCCATGAGTGTACCAGGAGTAAAGTTAAATAAGCTTCCTTTGGATAGGCAAGTTTCTAAGTGAACTCATGTGAGTGTGTGTAGTTGTAAACCTGGAAATGATCTACCTTTGGTCAAAATTTCACCTTTCCCGGTAGACATAGTTCGATTTTGAATCCCATTGCGAAAAATAAAAAGGGGGGGAGAATGGGGTAAGAGAAATATCTTCCTTTTGGACAATATTTTAGAATTGTCTCAGTCTAGCATATGTCCTACTTTCTAGGTCCCTCTGGCTTTCTTCTTTTTATCACTTCTTTATTTTGGGTGGAAAATGCAGTCCGTTGTTTGGACCCTATACTAGTATAGCCGTTTGTTTGGCATATACTTGTGCGTAAAGGTGTGAAAACCTACTAAAATAGAGAGTTTAACCCATTCACTTGGGTGTTATTTTTCTTTTTTTGGCCTCTCATTGCCTGATTTTTTTTAT
The DNA here is from genome assembly GCA_030737845.1 of Acorus calamus. NCBI lineage: Eukaryota > Viridiplantae > Streptophyta > Magnoliopsida > Acorales > Acoraceae > Acorus > Acorus calamus. The sequence continues at coordinate 17,753,944 of CM060878.1, forward strand.
TTGAGGGGGGGGGCTCTTCTGTTTTTCACCCCGATTCTTTTCATGCTTCCCCTCTAGAAGTGTTTGTATAGTGCCAGAGCCAGTTTTGAGACATATGCCAGGTCTAGGTAACTCCTCATTTTGACCTAGGGTTAATACGAGTGGGGCGGAAATAAGGGAGGTTTGCTTTGGGGTTTTAAATTGTCCCAGTCTACGGGGTAGGCAATTTCTCTTCTATCAAGTAAATCTAGTCCAGTTATACGTGTGTGAATAAAGTGGCATGATTTGGCGGAGATGTGTTCAAATAGATACGAGTTTATCTTTGAGAGTCATATAATTCTATCATCAAGTACTAAACGCTGAAAATTGCAGGAAGAAAGAATAATAGTTTTCAAGTATTGAAAGCTATTCATGCATGGAATTTCTTTAGATAAAGTGCATTCCACAAATCTGAAACCTCGACTCATTTGGCATCTACCAAGCGGTAGGCATTCCCGGAATAGGCAAGGGTGATGACATAGGGTCCCTCCCATGTGGGTTGCAACTTCCCTCTTGGGTGAGGCTGTCTTGATGGCATGATTTGCTTAAGTACTAATTCCCTGATTTCAAATTTTCTTTTTATTACCTTCTTTTCAAATGCCCTTGCCACCCTTCTTTGGTAGGCCTGGGCATGGTCTGCCGCTCTTAATCTTTTCTCGTCTAGTAGTTCGAGGTGAACTAGAAGTGCCTCTCTCCTTTCCTCAATTTGGAGGTCTTCTTCTAGTACTATTCTTAAGGACGGGACGAGGATTTCGTAAGATACTACTACTTCGGCCCCAAACGTGAGTGAATAGGGGGTTTGACCAGTGGGTGTCCTAATGGAGGTTCGGTATGCCCAGAGGGTGTCTACCAATTTATCAAGCCAATCGGTAGCCTTATGGGTTTCTACCGTTTTCTTTATAATTTTAAGCAAGGTTTTGTTGGTGGCCTCTACTTGTCCGTTCCCCTGTGGATAATATGGCGTGGAATGATGAAGTTCTATATGATGTTTATTGCATAGGTCTTGGAATTCTTGGGAGATGAACTGGGGGCCATTGTCAATTATAATCACTTTGGGGGTGCCGAACCGTGCAAGGATGTGAGTGCGGACAAAACGAGCCAGGGTAGAGCTTTTAATTACTACATAGGACTCGGCTTCAGCACCCATTTGGTAAAGTATTCTGTAGCGGTGAGGATGAAGGGTTTTTGGGTGGTGTTTTCTATAGTGTCCCGGAATGGTCCTATCACATCTAATGCCCACATAGAGAAGGGCCATGGTGAAGTCATGGGATGTAAAGAAGATGCCGGTGCATGTATCTTGTTGGCATGGGTTTGACATTGGATACAATGCTTAACGTACTTGTTGCAGTCCCCTTCAAGCGTGGGCCAATAGTAGCCCATTCTTAATACCTTTTTTGCTAGCATCTGGGCGTTGACGTGCCCTCCGCATACTCCAGAGTGAGCTTCTTCTACAATGGTATATGCTTCTTCGTCGTCCAAGCACCTCAATAGTTCCCCATTGAAGGAGGCTCGGAAGAGTATCCCCCCTCGGAGGCAGTATTTGACCGCCACCCGTTTAACTATTTTCTGGTCGTTGCTAGTAGCGTAGCTTGGGAATGAACCGTTTTCAAGGTAATTTTTTATGTCAAAGTACCAGGGATTTCCGACGTCCATATCTCCTAGTTTAAGGGCTAGGATTTTCATGGTACTAGCATTTTTGTTGGTTTGGTTCCTGTTAAGGAGATCTCGAGTTTTATAGTCACAGAGTTCGGTGGCAGGTGTTTCCAGTCTCTGGATAGTGACTGTTTCAGATGTCCTAGATAAGGGGAAGGTGAGCGATGAGGCTAGAGAGGCTAGAGAGTCTGCAAGAATATTGCCGGTCCGGGGTATGAAAATGTGAGTAACCTCACGGAATTGTTTTAGCAGGACTATGGCTAGTTCTCTGTACGGCTTCAGCTTTGGGTCTCTAGTCTGATATTTTCTAAGAGGGAGTCCCCAATAATGTCTAAATTTTTAGCTCCTAGGGCTAGGGTTGCCTTCAAACCTGCTATTAGGGCTTCGTATTCGGCAATATTGTTGGTGGTGTTAAACGTGAGATGGAACGCTCGTGGGATAATGACGCCTTCAGGGGAGATTAGTGCTATCCCTATTCCCTTTCCCTTTTGGTTGACCGCTCCGTCGAAGTATAGCATCCATGTCTCTCTATTCTTTTCTTCAATAAGCGCAAATATTTTTTCGTCCGGGAAGTCAGTTTTTACTGGTTCGTAATCAGGGAGGGGTAGTTGAGCAAGGTGGTCAGCGATAGCTTGCCCTTTGATGGATTTTTGAGTGGCGTATGTGATGTCAAACTCGTTTAACTGTACTTGCCATCGGGATAAGCATCCAGTTAATACGGCTTTCTCGAATAGGAACCTTACTGGGTCTATTTTGGCAAAGTATTTGACTTTGTGGGCAAGAAAGTAATGTCGCAACTTTTGGGAAGCCCATACTAATGCTAGACAAGTTTTTTCTGTATGAGGGTAGGCTTTTTCATATTCAATCAGGGTTTTACTCAGGTAGTAAATGGCATTTTCCTTTCTTCCCATGTCGTCGTGTTGTGCAAGCACTGCACCAATGGCTTCCTTAGTTGTAGCTATATAGAGGAGCAGGGGTCGTCCGGGCACTGGAGCCGAAAGGACTGGGGGATTAAGAAGGTACTTTTTTAAATTATCAAAGGCCTTTTGGCATTCACTATCCCAATTAAACCTGACTCCCCCTTTTAGTAGTTTGTAAAAGGGGCGACATCTTTCAGCATGTTGCGAAATAAATCTCCTAATAAAAAATTGCAACCTTCCTATGAGCCCCCTTAATTCTTTTAGGTTCTTAGGTGGGGGCATTTGAGCGATGGCTTTTGCCTTGGTCGGATCTATTTCTATCCCCCGTTTACTCACCATGAATCCCAAGAGTTTCCCAGAGGAGACCCCAAAGCGACATTTCTTTGGATTCATTTTAAGTGAAAACTCCCTGCATCTCTGTAGCATTTGCCTAAGTATGTCTACATGTCCTATTCGAGTTCTAGATTTAACTAAGATATCATCCACATATACTTCTACTAGTTTGTGCATCCTATCATGGAATATTGAGGTCATAGCCCTTTGATATGTTGCACCCGCATTTTTTAGCCCGAAAGGCATCACTATGTAGCAGTAAGTTCCCCAGGGTGTGGTAAAGGAAGTCTTTTCTTGGTCTCTCTCTGCCAACCGGATCTGGTTGTATCAAGAAAAGCCATCCATAAATTAGAGCATCTCATACCCTGCCGTGTTGTCGACAAGGAGGTCAATATGTGGGAGTGGGAAGTCATCCTTTGGGCACGCTCGATTGAGGTCCCTGAAGTCGATGCATATCCGGATCTTTCCATCCTTCTTGGACACTGGAACGATATTTGCTACCCACTTTGAGTATAAGACTACCCGAATAAATTTAGCCTGGTGGAGTTTGTCCATCTCATCTTTGATTTTTAAAGCCACCTCGGGATGAAGGCGCCTCAGTTTTTGTTTTACTGGCTTTGCGTTTGGTTCTAAGATTAACTAATATTCGACTAACAAGGTATCGAGTCCAGGCATGTCCTTGTAAGACCATGCAAAGACGTCTTTATACTCATGTAATATTTTAACCAAGCCCTCTCTCTCATCGTGTTTTAGTCCTTTGCTAATTGAAATGATTTTGGGGTCAGTCTTTGTCCCTAGGTTTAGCTCCTCTATCTTCTCATCTGCTTCTTCTATCTTTTCATCGAACCTTTGAAGGATCTGCTTGAATTCTTTAGATATGTCCTCTTTTTCTTCATCGTCCTCATCACAGATTTTGAAGACCCCTAGACCATCGTCTAGGTTCTCTATGTTATCTAGGTCTGGTTCTTCTATAACTGCTATTGATTCAAACTTTTTTAAACCTAATATGGCCCTGCTATACCCTTCTAAGTTGCTAATGATCTGGTCAGGTATTTGACTCCTAGTAGGTTTGACTATTTTGGACGAGGTACTAGGGTTGGGACTTTTAGCTTGACTAGCTAGACACTGTAGTTTATTCAGGAGATCAGAGTCATCGCTAAAGGGGTGCCATGCCGGGGTGAAGTCATCCTTGTCGAATAGGGATCCTAGGGTTTTGGTTTCCATTTTTTTATTTCTTTTTTGTTTTTTTTGTTTTTTGTTTGTTTTTTAACAGAAAAGACACTTATTATTTACAACCTACTGGATTGGTGGAAGTGTTTCAACCGACTTTCCTCCAGCAGCTGGTGCTCCTTTGTTGCAATGCTTGAGCACTGCGAGAAAAGGAGGCTGGGTCAGCTGGAGTTTTATCGTCTGCCGGTGAGTGTGTGTTTAGGTGTTTATCAGGGTGTGGGAATAGCCATTCTAGGGAGCCAGAGAGATAGTCTGTCTCTCTTTCCTGGATAGGGTCCAGGGGGTAGGGGCATACGACCTCTTTGGCGGGCTCTATGATTATTCCTCTTACGAAATGTTCGTACAACCTCCAATTGTATTTTTCCTTTAGTTTAGGGTAATGCTTGGATGAGCCGATGCCCTTTTTATCTAGCCATGTTGGGAGTTCGATGGGGTCCAAGATCCCATTTTTTTGTCCCAAGGTTCTCCCGGGGAGATAACCCATGACCCCCATTATATGCCAGCCAGGGTTCTTAAGTCTAGGGTGGCTTGCCTCTGTTGTAACGGAGAGAGTGTTCCGGGGATTTAGCCAATCGGCTGGGAAATCTAAGATGTGGATGGTGGCTTCTATGGGTTTTGAGTTACTGGTTTTTACAGCGATGGTTTCATTATCGGCGAACATCGATTTAGGTCCTTTGATCGCATCCCCTTGTATTTTGATTATCTGACCTCCCAAGGGGAATTTCAAACATTGGTGTAGGGGAGAGGAGACCCCCTTTATGGATGCTAGCCATTTGCGTCCTAGGATCATATTATAATTTGAATCCATTTCTAGGACATAAGCTTTAGTGCTAATTTATAGCGGCCCTACTTTTAATCGGAAGTCTTTAAAGCCTAGAACCGGACGAGCCGTTTTGTCATAGGCAAATATACGGGTGTCCGTTTCGAAGAGGGTAGTTATGCGTCCGTCAATGTGCTCGAAGGTTTGTAGCGATATGAGGTTTACCCCTGCTCCGGTGTCAATTAGAACTTTATCCACCGAGTATCCTTCGAGGTTAATCGTTATGCATAGGGTTGAGGTGCTAACAACTTTACTTCTTTAGGTCTAAAGGTTATGATGGGCCCTAGTCATGTGGTGGCTAGAGCTATTGGTACGCCTAGGGTAGAGATTTGTGGGGCGACTTGGATTCTTTCTAGGAACATTATTAGAGTTTGCTGGTGGTGTTCTGAGGTTTCGATTAGCTCTAAAATGGAAATTTTTGCGGGGATTTTTCAGAGTTGGTCTAGGATGTCGATCTTATCTCCAGCGCGGGGTTCCTTAGTTTCTGTTTCAGGAAGGGGGTGTCTATAAGAGGGGACAACGTTGAAAATTCTGACTGCTCTAGTAGTATGATGGTTCAGAGCGTCAATGGTGGCTCGGGGGGTTTCGTTTTGATAGGTATAGGCCTTCGTTAATTGGTGAGGGGGATAATGGTTGGAGTTTTTTAGGGAGGGAGAGTTTTGCGGGTCTGGGGAGAATGGGGGAGGGGACTGGTAGGACGGGGGAAGAGGCTGGTAGGATTAAGCCACCCGGGATAATTCTGGGTGACTCTTCGTGGTCAGCGGCTTTTATGGTGTAGACACTTTCACAGCTTAGGCTCTCTGGTTCTTCCAAGGGAGCCTTCGTGGCTGGCCTTGGGTCTTGAGTTGTGGCTTCTACAGGGTTGGGGGTTTCTGGGGTTGGCTTGACTTCTAGTGATTTTGTAACTAGGTTGTTTTTGAGTCCCCTGATGGTGGCCCAGTCTAAGCACCTCTCTTCATCAAGGTTGTAGACAATGTCTCTAAACGAGGAGCATTGTTCGATGGTGTGGCCGTGATGTCGGTGATACTGACAAAAGTGAGTGGGGTCGGCACCGATAGGCGAAGGTCTAGCCATGGGTAAGGAAATGCCATTGACCTTTAATAAGCTCTGAAGATGCTCCCTAGGGTTTCTGGAAGGGGAGGATAGTTGTCTCTTCTGTTTGACCATCTCGGGCCGTAGAAGGAGAAAGGTGCAGTCTTATCACGGGGGCTGCGCGCGGGTTCTCTAGGGGTTATGCCTTGCGTTCTTGGGGGGTAGGATAGAAGGGTCTCCTGTTTTGGTCCTGGTTTTGGATTGAGGGGGCCTGAATTGGGGAATCATGGGTTGCGGGGTTTTGTTGTATCGGCACGGGGACGGGTACTGATCGAGTAGCGAAATTCTGGTTGATTGACCGAGGCGGCGCATATCCGGATGAACCGGACGTGTACTGTCTCGGAGCCGTTCCTCGATCAGGAACTCGTGCTCCGTTTGGGTAGAGTGTCGATACTTGGGTAATAATCCCCTCTACCGTGGGGGTTTGTGCCTTACGAGGCGGTTGTCCAACCCTATGGCTGGTAGGTGGGGACTGGGTTTGGACTACTGGGGCTGCACAACGGGAAATCATGTTGTGGCGGTCAATTAGAAGCTGATACGTAGTACAGTCTCTGTACGAAAGGCTCGTACGAAGCTCTGGACTCATGCTCTGTAACATCATGTCAATTTCTTGACATTCTGTGAGTTGCAGGCCGGTTCGGTGGACGAGTGTGCACCACCGAGACACGTATTGTTCAAATTCCCCCCTAGGCCTCATTCTCTCTACGGTTAAATCCGAAATAGAGGGGATCTGATCCTCTGGTAACCATGGCAGCCTAAGAACTTCTCGCTTACAGCCGAGAAATTCGACAAGTGATCTACAGGGAGGGTGGAGATCCATTGTAGTGCTTCTCCTTCCAATGATTTCTGGAAGAGGAAGACTAGCAAATGTTGATTATCTAGAAAGGGGCGCACGTCTAGATAAAAGGTAGTTAAATGGATGTCTGGGTCTCCACGACCGTTATACCGGCGGAATTTGGGGATTTTGAATCCATCCGGTAGGTGTACTGATAGGATTTGTCTGAGGCTATGTAGAGACATGTGCTTGGGGGCTGAGGGACTAGTCTCGGAGAGGATTCTCTGGATGGTTTCATCCAGTGTTTCTCCCCTGGGAGGGCCGCCTAGCGGTCCCGGGTTTGAGGTGGCCTGGTAAGGGCCTGGGGTGGAAACGGTTGGGAATATTGGATTCGCGGGGGAAAGGGGGGTGAACGAAAAAATGCTCGGATTGACCGAGTGGCTGGGTGTGGACGGGGTTTTGGGAATGACCTTAGGGGTTTCGACAGGGGCCTCCTTTCTCAGGGTTTTGACCTGACGGTAGTCGGCGAGGTCATGAAACATGTCCTCTATGGATTGGTATCCTAGACTGGCCATCTTTTCCTCTAGATGGGTCAGGAATTGTGTGGCATGACCCTCTTGGTGGATTCTTTCCTCTAGTATCTCCTCCTCTATGCGGGATTCCATGACGTGTGTGAAATGATTCAGGGGAACGAATGCAGATATAAAGCAGTAAATAATGCAGTAAAGGATTGCGCAGCGGTGTGCGGCTTATAAAGCAGTAAAGAATTGCATAGCGGTGTGCGGCTTACAAAGCAGTAAAGGATGCTGTGATGCGAAGTAGAGGAGGATCTGATTCGAGGGGTGAGAAACTCTAACTTTCCTAGAGGGTTGATAGCATTCTAGTCAAGCTTGTAAAAGGGGACAGAAGAGGATTACCTTTTGTTGTTTTTCACAAGGGAGGTCCCACCGTGATCGCCAGATTTGTCGGTGTCGGATTCTCCGATGTGTCAGGAAGGATCCGGCGGTGCGCGGGTGCGTGTGTGTGTGGGGTTCTTTGGGAATTCGGATCGGATGCGTGCCCTGGCAGGCTCGGTCGGATCGTCTTCTCAGAAGGGTAAAGTGTCGTTCCTGGTTGAGGCGCCCGACAGCGGCTCAAGAGGATTCCAGGTTTTGTGTGATCGCCACCTGCTTTTTCTAAAAGCAAGAAAAGGTTGGGTTGGATTTGATCGCCTACGTGGAGAGTTTGTGGGGTCTTCGCTCTGAGACACGGATATACCGTACACAGAGGTGAAAAACAGGTAATCCTATTCTGCTTCCGGGGCTTGGCTAAAGGAGTCTTGGGACAAAGGGGTGCAAATGGGGTGTGGATATGGGGCGGCTAGTGGGATCTAGCTGTCGGGTATGGGGCGGCTAATTGGGTTTAGCCGTCCGGGGCCTGGTCTGGTTTGGGCAGAACTTCGGTAGGAAATGGATTGGGTCTTGGACAGAGGTTAAGCTAGGTTTAGCCCGGGTTTCTGGAGGGTGGGATGAGAGAGTGTTTTATGTAGGGAATGGGTATTTCTACAAAAGGGGCTCTCTCTCTCTCTCTCTCTTGGGATTTCTAGTGGGGAAAGGGAATGAATGATGTGTGTTTTGATTGTGGATTGGAAATGTGAATTGTGGATGATGGATTTAGGCTTGGGACCTCCTCTATTTATAGTAAAAGAGAGGCAGGGGAATATACACGAGGTAATGGAGTGGCTTGGCTAATAGTGTGTGTGATTAGACCCCTCATTAATTCTCTGGTTCTTCTGACAGGACCAGGTGAAGGGCGGTTAGTTCTAACTAGCCGCCCAGGATGGGGCGGCTACTTCCTGGTAGCCGCCCCTATCATGACCTGCCAAACATCCCATCTTTGACAAGCGGTGGCTTGGGTCGGTTACTTGGGTTGATCCGGCCAAGATAGGGTGGCTAAAGGTCATAATCCACCGCAATGATCAGCATTTAATGCTGCTTTATGTCCCATCCAGGGAAGTGGTTCAAAGTCGACCAGGGGGGCGGCTAGTGACTAGCCGCCCCTTGCCAGGGACTCAGGGTTTTTTGGGTTTTAGAGTTTTTCTTTCTGGTTTGGGCCAGGGTCTGGTTTAGGGTAGGGTTAGGGTTTCCGGTTTAGGTTAGGGCTAGGGCTTAGGGTTTGGGTTTCCCGTTTAGGTTAGGGCTAGGGTTTAGGGTTCGGGTTTGGGTTAGGGCTAGGGTTAGGGTTTGGGTTTGGGCTAGGGCTAGGGTTTGGGTTTGGGTTAGGGCTAGGGTTAGGGTTTGGGTTTGGGTTAGAGTTAGGGTTAGGGTTTCCGGTTTTCTGAACTTTGGTTCTCCACTAGATATCCAAATATGGGATATTTCCGGGTGTTACTTGAAGTATTTTTGTCTTTCTGGACGGTCAAAATTGGGGTATCTACACATGTGTATATCACTTCTTCATCATGAGATGCCAATTATTCAAGGTGATAGGAAACGATTGGCTTGCAGAGGATGTATCTATTTCTCTATAAGGATAAGTGCGCTTTAATTTTAGCATATGCCTTGTTTAACGAAGCATATATGCAATTGTAGGTAATCGATGGTTATTCAAGCACTATTTCTGAAGTATTCAATTCTCCTATTGTTGCTTCGATTATCAATTATTCTGATAACATATCGACAAAATAAAGAGATTAATAAAAATCCATAAAAGTTTATCGACGCATATACTCCTTTAGAGTGGGTAGGTGCCGAGTACAGAGGCTAGTGTTTTCTTATTCTGATATCATATACTTACATTTTTCTGCTTATTGATGTCAACTTCACACCATGAAACATTTCGCTTAGTTTTTGGGTGACCTTCGATTGCGCAATGAGATGCTAGTGTTTGCTTTACTTTCACTATTTCTCTTCCTGTACTTCCTTTCCTTTGAACATGTAAAAATAATTGTCTTGAGGTCACCTTTGGGAGTGAGATTTCTTCCTGTCTTAGTGACACCAAAACCATTGCGGAAAGCAAAAGCCTTATATTAAGAGTACGTTTCATCAATGGAGTCAAACTCCATGTCAACAATTAATTCTTCATCATTTGCTTCATAATATTTAATATCATCAGCCTTTTACATTGTGATTCATTACTTCTTCACACTAAAATTCAGCATTCAGTCACATGTATTCTAAGGTCCATCATTTCCGTAATGACCTGCATGTTTAATAGCGTAAATGCGTCGATAAACAAGTATGTACTCGAATATACATGAAATATATGCTTTCGTATTACATGTATAAAATGGCAATGAAAAGAGAGCACAAGCTTTTTGGTCTGTATTAAAAGCACGTACATACTCTCCTGAACGACATATATACAAATTAACAAGGCGTATATGTTTTTGATGAAAATATTCATTCATTACATAAAAAATGTCAATAATTTTTTAAGGAAAGCACATAACATACAACGAGGCAGATACCTTGTTTTTCGACAGAAAAACAAATTATCCCCTATCAGATTTGGTTGGTGTTGTCTGGAATTAGAAGACTCTCTAACTTAGTAGGAAAAAAAAATCAGTGTAGCACAAAAAGAAATAAAATCATTCATTGTTAGGTATTCAGTTATTGAAGAAGATTGAGAGGAAAAAACTGTAGTTGGAAATGAAGGAGAGATAATGAAATTTACTTGTTTTGACAGGAAAGGAAAAAGGAGAGGTCAACAAGGGGGGAATCCAAAATTTTGGCGGGATGTTTTGGGGGAAACATTTTGGGGTGGGTGAGAAAAAGTGGGGGGGGGGGGGGAGGGGGGGCTGACATGGAGACTGGATTTTAGGCTGGAAACGGACCTGGGTGTAACAATACCCTAAGCCCCCATTTGGAAAACGGGTTAAGGGGGAATAAGGGTGGTATAAGAATGGATAGGAAAAATGATTGTTTGTTTGCAGAGTATAACTTGGTACTACTAAGCCAGTTTAAACGAGTATAAAAGAGTATAACAATTCTAAGTAACCCCTAGGATAAGCTATACTCACTTTATCTATTCTCATGAGCCCACATATCAAATCAACTTTTTACACCTCATTACATCATATCACCTATCAACACCTCTTATACATCAATGGACCCACATGTCAAATCAATTTTTTACATCTTATTTATATTTTATTCTTTATTAACCAAATAACTCAACATTTATTCTTACATTTTTCAATTAGAATAAAAAAAAAACACAACCAAACAGAAAATCTATTATTCATGTAGAATTATTATCTATACTGGTATAGTTATCTATCCAGAATAACTCAATTCTTCAATCCAAACGGGGCCTAAGGGGCCGTTTGGCTAACTGAATAGGGGTGGAATATGGGAGGAATAGGGGAGGAATACGCAAAACAGGTGTTTGAGACGGAATAAGGGGGTATAGCTATGTGGAATAAGGAGAGAATAAACTGATATTTATATTCCAAGTCTACCCATGGAATTATGTTATCACCTCCACTGGAATAAGTAGACACACCTATCAAATCACATGTCATCACATCAAATTACATGTCATCACCTCTTATAGATCAATGGGGCCCACATATCAAATCAACTTTTTACACCTTATTCATATCTTATTCTTCATCAACCAAACACCCCAACATTTATTATTACGTTTTTCATTGAGAATAATTGAAAACACAATCAAACACAAAATCTCTTATTCCATTGATAAAGTCAACAATTCTTGGAATATGTATAAAACCCCATAATAGCTTATGTTTCAATCCAAACAGGTTAAAATCATTTCGACTTTAAATCGTCTGAAACGAAAAGCGCGAGAGTAAGGTGGTTTTCTATATTTCCCAACGTTACCCCTCCATATCCTGCCTCTGCCCGTCTCAAATCGCAACTGCTCTAAAAAACTCTCAAATAGTTTCGATTTCGATACCTACCGCAGAACGGAAACGAACGATAGTCACATGGACGAAGACCTCGAAATCGAAACCCTCGTCGCCAACCAACACAGAGAATTCATGGCGGCCGAAGCCCTAGCATCCGATCTCGACCTCGCCTTCCACCTCCAGATCCAGGAAGCCATGACCGCCTCCCTCGCTCTCCACCCCTCATCCTCATCTGCCTCTGAGGTCTCTCTCCCTCCGCCGCCGCCTCGACCGTCGTCGGACATCGCCCTTTCCGCGTTATTGAAGTTCCAATCGGCAGAGCTGGAGAGGGCCGAGCAGGAGAGGCGAGACCGGGCTCAGTGTGAAGCCGAGATGCGGAGGCTCTCCGAAGACCTTAGGCTCCGGGCCCATGACGAGAAGTTTGCGCGACTCATCCACCAAATGCCCGAGGTGGAATGGGAGGATGTCGGCGATGAGTTTGAGATGCCTATTGATCCTTCCTCTTCGTATTCCACCGCCTCTTCATCCCATGCCGCTGTTGCGAACCACCACCCGGAGGACTTTTTTAGGCTATATTTCAAGGGATTGCGGAGCACGGAGACTCTCTCTGCTGTGGGTGTCGCGGTATGTGATCCTCAGGATAGGCTGCTTCTCAAGATTCAGAAACCACTGTATGGGGCAGGGGTGAGCGTCAAGGTGATTGAACTCAAGGCTCTCATGGAGGGATTGATAGCTGCGACCACCTTGGGAATAAAGCATATTCAAGTTTACTGCCAAAATATATCCGTGTTTAATCATGTGAGTTTTTTTTTTGTTAAATTGATTTATGCATTTCCTTGGTATTATAATGTTTCTGCCATGTTTGATATGCATTTGGTAGTTTTCCTTTTTCTGCGACGCAATTTTGGAATAGATAACTATTATAGCATAGATGATAAATATGT
>CM060878.1:17776583-18088567 GCA_030737845.1 Acorus calamus
AGTATGTATGATTAACTTATTATAGTTATGACTATGTATAAAGGTGTTGAGATTTGATGTTTGTTTTAGTTTTTAGTGTAATATTATACATTTTTCTGTAATTTTCTTAAATTTACAGGTGAACTATAATATTTTATTGTAAATTAGGTAATGTTACAGTTTTTTTCCAACAAAAAAATGAAAGGGGGAGGGGCTAGGGTCACGCCTCCATTGGAGGCGTGATTTGTTATCACGCCTCCAACTGGAGGCGTGACCCACACTCTTCCAGAGCGCGCTGGGTCCGCGCGCTGTTCGCGCTGGCGATGGAGACGTGATAATGGATCACATCTCTGTCGTGGCACTTCCCCGCCCAATCAGCGCGATAGTGTGGCGCACTGACCAGGGTCAAACTGGGCTTGGGGTCAATTTTGCTAATACTTTTATTATGGGGTTAAAATTGAAATTCTTTTTTTTGGGAGGATTATTTTTGAAAATTTCCCTTTAATTAATTACTGTGTGACTTTATTATCACAAAAATGCATCAAAATACATTTGAAGAGTTAATTATTGTATAAGTTAATATTTATAAAGCATATCTAGAATTAAATAATTAATTTTTTATGTGGATATTTAGAGAGTTAAGGGTAAAACAATAATTTAAAATTATTTTTGTTATATCTTAATGGAAAAATATAATAGTAAAGGTGTAAATGCATGTTTTTAAATTTAAGGAGGTGTTTCTATAAGTTTTGAAAACTGCAGAGGTCCAAATGCATTTTACCCTTGTAAAATTATTAAACTAATCACTCTTTCCTACTCAATTTTTTTCCTTATACCATTGCTTTGTTATCTCACATAATAATATGCCAATGCTGTTGGCATATTACTCTTTATATACAAAACTGATTAAACTAGATAATATCTAATTTATTATTTTGCATGTGCTTAAAAATTTTGAAAATATATAACCTAGATAATATCCAATTTTTTTACTTAATTGAAATCATCATAAACCTATCCATTGATTTTTCCAAATAATTAACCGAAAAACAATATCTTTGTTCTAAAAAATTTACAAAATAAAACTAGAGTGAATTTGTGTTTTGTGGCGTGTTATCAAAATCAAGTCATATGTAAATTTTTTTTTCTTTTTGACTAAATGTTATTTTAAAAAAGAAAAACAAAACAATCTTACATAGTTATTTGTGTGGTCAAACCAACATTTTATTATTATCTATTTTATAAATTTTATTTTTATTATGTTTTAAAATCATGATTTATCATTTTATCCAAGAAAGTGTTTTGTGTAAAAATTCAAAGTTCACCACCCTCTCATCCCCTTACACCATCCATGTTGAAATACAGTGCAAAGACTTCAGAAAGGGGTGCCTCTAATTGCACCCCTCAAATTAGGGTGCGGTGTAACCCTTAATAAATGGATAATGTACAAAAGATCAATTAATATTCGGATCTTGTACACATCTCATTATTTAAACACCCACTATTTTTTACAAAAAAAAAAACCCTCTATATGTTGCACACCCTCTCCACAACCGTAAAACTCTCTCTTTCCCATGCGCACGAGAGAACGCACAGAGGAGGAGGAATCGGCTGATTGAAGTGGTGTAGGAAGAGGTCCGGCTATGGTTTTGCTAGTCATTTCTTCATTTTGTGCATTAGGTCATATTCCTATAAGGTTTTGGAGGACTAATATACCTCAAACTTCAGAAGTTAAGGTATGGTTGGAATTGTTATTTTGTTAGCTTTTCAACAATTTTTATGGATCATGAATCGGATGAGTATCAATCAAGTTATGGGTCAAAACTGTGCCAAGAGGTCAGGCAGAGGAAATAGCGACGGCTCAAGGGGGAGCCGTCGGTATTGTGACGTATCCAATAAGAGCCGTCGATCTGGAAACAGTTTCAAACTCGTATATTTCAGTTTTTAGAAGGTTTTAATGTGTATCATTGATTGATATGTTTGGGATACGGTCGGTTTGATTTCCCACGTGTATAAAGCTTATATATACTCTCTCTCTCTCTCTCTCTCTCTCTCTCTTTCATTGAAAACCCTAAAACCCTAGTCTTCTTCTTCTTCTCTTGTTTTCGACACCATTGTTGAGGAGCTTGAGAAGGGGTTCGAACAGAGGGTTCTTGTGAGTATTATCCTCTGTTTATGAAGATTTTTTTTATGATAATGATTCCCTTTAGATGTCATTGTTATATGATTTTCGTTTTTAGGTTTTTCCAATAAAACTTCATGATACTTGAAGGTTTATGTATGATTTCGGGTCCTTATGACATAACAACGAAATCATAATGTTTTGTGATGTTTTACAAAGTTTTAGATGATGTTATTAGGCCTCGCATGTGTATTTTTGGATTTGTTGATTTCTTGAGCTTTTCTTCTTGGGTTTTCATAAATCTTGATGTAGTTTATATGATTTTCGGATCCTTATGTTATGCAATGAAATCATGAAGTTTTCAAGATATTTTTAAAATCTTTCATATAAAAAAAAGGGATATGTATAGGGTTGTTCATTAAGGGTAGAAAGCATGTTTATAGTTGTCAGTCATTTATGTTTATAATAGATCTATAGTTTTCAAGGATCTTTAGAATATAGTTTAATGGTTTCTTATGTATGTTTTATGTATCCTTTTAAATCTAGGGTTTTGAATAGAAAAATATCATGCTAGGTATAATAATATGTTATCTCTTGCGGTTTTTAAAGTATTTTATAAAGTATATTCAGATCCTTGGGAGTATCAAGTGTTTTAATGTTTCATCGATATTTTTGCCGTTTTCCATAAGCTAAGGTTTCAAATGGATTTTTCTTATATACGATTTTTTATTTATCTCCTAATGTTTTATATCTCTTTTTTTTATATTGAAGAGACCCCCCGTGGCTGACCTTACGGTCGAGTTGGGAAAGTTACCTCCTCCTGTTTGCCCAGCTCCCACGAAAAATTCTTTCGAATAATCGCCAACAAGCAGGTGGGTAAGTCAGCGCCAAGACTCAAACCTAAGACCTATCAGTAACACCGCTAAGCCCTGAACCGTTGTGCTATCGCCAACAAATGTTTTGTATCGTTTACATATTATATATTGATTTTTTTGTAATATGAATAAATCTAAGTTTTTGAGAAGTTTTGAATAAGATTTAATTGGATTTATATACGTGTTTTGCGAATCCTTATAAAGTAGGGTTTCTAATTGGATTTCTTACACATGAATAATCTTTGATATTTCGTACTGACTTACATTGTTATACGCGACTCATATATGTGTATTAGGTTGTTTTTAACAAAAATAAAAGCGGTTTTATTGCTTTTGGTTCTGGATGGCCCTCATAGGAGCCGTCGGGTTTGCTTATGGACGGCTCTATGGGAGCCGTCGGTCTGGTTCGAGACGGCCCCATTAAGGGCCGCCGGTTTTTTGTGAAATCGGGTACCACCAGGTCTCGTATCTTTTTTGCACCTTGTGATTGAAGTCATACTATTTCAGATCTGGTTAGGTTGCTATCGATTCTTTTGGATTGGTTTGCGTGTCGTAGACTGAAAGTGAGTGGGTCTAGTCTCTCTGTAGATTTTGAAACTACTTATATTTATATCATATTTGCATCATTCCTATGTTATGAATACAACTGTTATTTTGAGTATGGAATACATACTGCTATTTTGTGTATGGAGTACTTGAACATATCGTCATGATTTTTGAGGTGTTATTTTACATATATAACCCATATATTTGGTGACTATATTATTTTTATCACATGCATGTTGTTGGATAATGATTTGATCATGCATGCATATGATCTGTCTACGTGACCCCATCTGCGTGACGCCAGTTTGCGTGACTACGGTCCAGTGGGACCCTGTCTACATGACACCGGTCTGGGTGACCAGACTCCAGATGGAGCACCTCTTTGGCTGCGTGCCGTATGGGCATGCGTGTTCATTGCATCATACACATGTAGTATAGTGCTTGTGAATTTTATGATTATTCCCATAAAGAGATGCATTATTATTTTACAAATTTAGTACGACTTATAAATGTTTTCCTTATTATGATATATTATGTTATGCGTGACTCAGATTATATAACTCTGTTATTTTCAAAGTTATTATTAACGGGACACCATAGGTCCATTCATTGAGCGTGTGGTTGTTCACCCCTCCTTATTTCCCATTTTCAGATTAAAATCTTAGAGTGATGGATCTCATGTAGCTGTGGACGAGATCATGTTTTTTAGAAGACTAGACTTTGTATAGAAGGTGGTGGCCATTTCATTTGCCATGTAGGTGGCCTATCTTCCTGGTAACCATGTTTATGTCAAGTTGTATATCTTTTTATGTATAATTTATCCAGACACATTGGGAGTTTTGGGTGTGGCAGCACACACGACAGATTCCACATACTCAAGAGATTCGGCTTGAAAATCATCACGGCATGGAGGCTCCAAAGAACAATAAGGTAAAAATTTGTATTTGGATTCGTGTTCCTCCACGTTTGTGTATGTTTAGGTTGTTGGATGTTTGTCTAGGGTTTGCAATAATGAAAATTTATAGGGTTTCTCTAAGGCTTGTCTCTATGGTCTTATATGCACATTCACAATCTGGAACCTGTGCGATAATAGCAGCGTCGATATTCTGCATTTATGTCAACGTTGCTTGTGCCGTGAGGATCAAAGAACTGAACCCGTAGCATCTGGAACCTGTGCGACAATATCATTGTCGATATTATATATTTATGTCAACACTGCGTGTGTCGCGGGATCACAGAACTGAATCCATAGCATCTGAAACTTATGCGACAATAGCAGTGTCAATATTATTTTATATATCAACTAGGCTTGTGTCACAGGATCACATAACTGAACCCGTAGCATCTGGAACATGTATGACAATAGTAGTGTTAATATTTTGTGTATATATCGACAATGCTTGTACCACGGGGATCACAAAACTGAACCCATAGCATCTAGAACTTGTGCGACAATAGCAGTGTCAATATTTTGTGTATATGTTGACAATGCTTGTGTTGCGGGTATCACAAAATAATAAAGAAACCCTAATACTAAGAAAAAAATCAATGAAACCCTAAACACACAACTCACAATATTCATAGAACTTTAAATCCAATAGAATATGTAAGTTTATCATGTAATGAACATGACCTTCAATCCATGAAAATTGGCATGATCACAAATGAGTGAAAGAGATGATGATCATGACGAGATGACGGAGAGGGAGAGCACAGACAGTTAGATAATCCATGGTGAGGGAGAGCATGGGGAAGCTCGGCTATCGATGACGAGTGAGAGAGCAGGACGGCTGGGTGTTGACGATGAGAAGGGTGGTAGAGAGAGTAGGGTTTTTGCTATTTTCTTTTGAAAGGTTGGGTGTGCACTGGAAACCACTTGCCTCATTTATATATAGGTGTGTTTAAAGAAATGTGATTTACTTTTATTAGGTGTGTAAAAATTGGGTATGCACCTAAAAAAGAGGGGTGCAATTAGAGGCACCCTTCAAAAAATTAGACCCGAATGCTCCAAATCTTCCCCGGATCATCCTCACCCACAATTCATTCAGATACGACACCCACTTCCAAGCCCATATACATAGTAATGCCTTGTTCATCTCCTCCGAACTTCGCACATGCAATAGCTCTTTGTCCTTTGGTTGACATACCCTCATCCCTTGTGGGTTAGTTTGGTAAAGGGTTAAGATTTTAATGATAAGTTATTTTAATTTTAGAACATAAAAAGTCCATCAATTTTATTCATATTTACATTTGTCAAAATTGTGACAAAAAGTGAGGATAAATATTATCTCGGCCTTTAGATGGAACAAAATATCCTCATTTTCATTTTAAAATTGGGACAACTGTCCGTAATTTATCCCGATTATTTTTTATACCAAACATGGATAAGCTTTCCTCTAATTCACTTATCTTGATAATTACCTTATGGGCTAATTTGGCTTTGTCCTTCTATTGACATACCCTCTTCTCCCGTGGGTTAATTTGGCAAAGGGTTAAGATTTTGATGATAAGTTGTTTTAATTTTAAGAGATAAAAATTCCATCAATTTTGTTCATATTTACATTTATCAAAATTGTGATAAAATGTGAGGATAAATATTATCCTAGCTTTTAGATGGAACAAAATATCCTCATTTTCATTTCAAAATTAGGACAATTGCCCAACAGTTTATCCTAATTATTCTTTTGTACCAAACAGGGATAAGTTGTCATCTCATTCACTTATCCTCATAATTACCCTATGACTTGGTTTGGTAAAAGGTTAAATATTTATGATAAGTAAGCCTAATTTATAAGGATAAAAAGACCACTATTTTTATCCAGATTTACATTTGATAATGCATTTTGTTATTTCTCTTTTTTTGTGTTCTTATATTTAACTTTGCATTTGGATCACATGATCTAAAATACAACATAACTTTTTTTTAAAATTAAAAATATCAAGTCTACCATTTCCATTAATGGGGCATTAATATTGTTGGTTTTTTTTATGTGTCACGCCCCAGGGCGGCCGTCCCCGAGACGTGGCAATAATATAATATCAGCTATCATAAACAAGAGGTCAACAACGACTCCAATAAACAATACACAAGGCTAATGAAGCAATGACAACTGATAATACACTGAAAAGCGGAAGCATAAACTATCAATAAGTCTGTAAACCAAAAATATTATTACAGACTCGAATACACAATCACTGTCCTGTGAGAGCCAAGTCTAGCAATAAAATACAACAAGTGCCACACGCACGAATTACCAATACACAAGACTCTAGGACTGCTGACAACCTCGCACTCGCCAATCCGCCGGACAGAACGTTTCCACGCACGCAAGACCACGCCAGGAAAACTCCAGCTCCACGCCCAACAACGCCCCTGTAAAAGAAACAGTACGCGAGGGGTGAGCTACAAGCTCAATGAGTGGTCGGAAACCGAACACCACTATAACAATTTAATGTTAAGGCAATTTCCTTTCAAGGAAAGACATGGGTTGAAACCCAATGGATAATAGGGTCACACGGCGGTGCAACCCGTCTCACCCACACCCTCACTCCCGAAGGGAGACTCTTGGGACTCTTGGGGAGAGACCATACCGTTTGTCAAGGAGACGCGGAATTACTGGTCTAAACAACACTATTGTGATCATCTACATAGAGATAGTTGTTATCGATATCTCTCAACATCGATACTTAACCAGACCCAACCAATATGGGAACGGGTGAACAAACCAATGGGTCACGTAGCGACGTGACTTAACACATTCATCGCCCCGACCCTGAAGGGGAGCTCCAAAGAGACCCGGGGACAAACGAGGGTTAACCATAACACCACGTGTTACTGGTTAACGAGACACAACGCATCCATCTGCTACGAGGTAGAGATATACTTCGATACCTCAAGCGTCAGAAGTAACAAACCCAGAGTATACTCGATGGGTATTTGGGTCACGTGGCGACGTGACAACAACTCATCCTCACCCTAGCCCCCGGAGGGGTGACTCTAGGGACTTTTGAAACGAACTCAGTTGTTCTACACCCATCGTCATCCGGTAGCCCTCTCCCGGGGAGCCTCTACCTGGTAGCCTCTCCATGACCGCTATCTCTACCATATGGGCGCACCAATAGGCGTCATAAATACGTCTGGGAGCACCCCACAGGACAACTACGAACCGGGCAGCTTCAACACGGATCCGACGAAGGGGAGAACGACTTGAAGCCCGAAATATCACTTGGTAGCCTCTCCCGTGCAGCCTCTACCTGTCGGCCTTCCACGATCAGTACATTCCCTAGATGTGTACCGCGGTACGCATCGGTAGCACCTACAAGTGGTGGCACCATACAGGACAGCTTCTATGTCGGGTAGCTTCGACTCATGACGATGTCAGGAGGAAGCACCTTGCGTTCGCAATGCGAACCCTATGGGAAAGCCAACTACCCTTGGTACTTACACACATATATCGATGATATCGAATACTCTTGTATTCCCACACGGAGGCGTCACTCGAACGCGAGGACTATCTCTACACTCATGTAGAAAAGCCAGGGGCATAACCCAATAGGCGGTTCAGACACACGCCTAGCACGGGTAGGCCCAAGTTAATGCCGTAGCTATCGGTTTAACAAAGTCGATGCCACGATGAATTCTTCAGAATTCGATACGAATGCATCACTCGGATGCAAGGGACGATTACATCGCTAGCGCTTTAACTAATAGGGTACGACCGACCGCGGGTCATACCCTTGCCTATTACGGATAGGCCAAATTAGTTAACATGCGCGCATATATATATATATATATGAGGAGAAACATAACATGATAATATGTGCCACATGCACGATAATATATATAACTATAGGGGTACTCCCTAACACGGATTTACATCATAAACAACAAATCATACAATATGCATACAGGGTATGACCCACTTAAACATGCTTATAAGGCCATAATAAATATTCAATCATGTAAAGGATGACTCAAGCAGGCGTTGGATATCACCAACTCCAAGGGGGAGGGTTAAGCGTGATCTCGCGCACTAACCGATGCATACCGATAATCCCAAGCGAAACTGAGTCAAGTAGGAATCATATCTACTTACTCAGTTTACGCAAAGAGGGAGGGCGAGAGAGAGGGAAAGTCTCATCCTCTCCGAAAAGCTGGTCCTAGCTTTGCCCCAACAGATGGGTGCAACAACTACACCATTCCTCCAGTCTAATCGTAAAGGAATATTAGTACGCATCCGGTTATTAACCCAAGGTTTAACATGCTGGATATAATTAATATAGTGTGGGTAGTATTACACTACTACCTAAGACATGCCATATTCTAATACATCCATAAACTCATTCGAAAATACATGCCCGAAACACAAGGGGCGCATGAAATCATAATTATACAAACATGAATACATACTTAAGCAAGTATAGGGTAGAATAGGGGTTCTACGCAGTATACGAGCTATACCACCCTAACATGCAAATATCTAGCATATTTAGGGGTTAAGATGCCCCAAGGACGTGCGGTGCACGACTACGTGCATCGAGCGCGTCCCGAAGTGTTGGATCGAACCACTCACCTAACGAGCGCACGGCTCGCGAAACGCAAGAGAGCGACGAGTTGAATCCGAAGCCCGATACCAATCCGCCAAGGATCATCCAATGGTTGCATTTGGCTATAACAAGCTGCTCAACACCACGAAGCACTCCGAACGCGTCTGAGCACCGCAAGCACGCCCTCGAGTACCCCGTGCACGCTGCCCATGCACCCTGCACGCATCAAACAACGTCAAGCACGTCCTCGAGCACCTCGTGCATGCTTCCCACGCACTCCGCACGCATCGGGCAAGGCCAAGCACGCCCTTGAGCACCTCGTGCACGCTTCCCGCGCACTCCGCACGCATGCGAGCACCTTATGCACGCTTCCCGCGCACTCCGCACGCATGCGAGCACCTTATGCATGCTTCCCGCGCACTCCGCACGCATGCGAGCACCTCCACAAACTTGTGGCATGCACACCAGCTACAAAAGAGCTGGCTGAACCCAACCGAGGAGAGCGGGAGGTCCATACGCGGCTCCGGCATGCCCGCACACCGCTGCTCCACCGCCAACACCCCCGACGCCCCGCACCTCCTTACAAACAACACACCTTCAAATACATTGGAAGAGGAGACTTCATCACCACCTCCACCAACAACCAAGCACTCCTTATATGCATAAGAACCACAAAAAGAAGAGGGAAAACTCACCAAAGGAGAGGGGGGAAAAGGAAAGGAAAGGGGGGCGTAGGGGCTCGCAAGCGCACCCTCGGCCACCCCAACCGCAACCACCGCAACCACCACCTCTTCCTTGCTCTTCTTCTTCAATGTGATATTACAACAAACACATGGGGGGCTGCTGTCCAAAGGGGAGGGGAAAACAATGAGGGGGAGCTTGAGGAAGATGGATTAAGAAGGGAGGATAACAAAGCACAACAACAACATAAACACACCTTTTCCACTCCTTTTTGATCTTCTTCTCCACCACCATCACCTCCTCCACCCAAAACACATACAAAAGGGGGGCTGGACCAGAAAAGAGAGGAGGAGAGACCCAAAGTCGTGCACATTTGGGGATTAAATAAGCAAAGGTCAAGTAAATGACCAAGTCATCCTCGGACTTAAAACCTCTGCGCAGCCTTCACTTAAACGGACATAACTTCCTCAATACAGCTCAGAATTGCACGATTCCAGTGGCGTTTGAAAGATAAGACGATTATCTACAACTTTCATGTTTTCACCCAGATCAAATAACCTCTCCAGCTATTCCAAAATCTAGGCTAAACATCTTACAGGGCTGCTGCCTGGATTTCTCAACTTCGGGGTATACTCGGAAAAATACCCATAACTTTTAATATACGAATCCAGTTGATCCAATTCCACTTCTATATGGAAGCTATCACCAAACTTAACATCTCATAATAATATCGGATTTTATCTCTTCGTCTTGGATTTTAACAAAATCAAATCCGAATGCCAATCCAAAACTGCATAATTCCAAAAACATTATCGGAATTAAACGAAAATTTTACGGGCAGTACAAAACAATACCAGGACCCATAATATGCAGTTAGATTTATTAATCAGAGTCTTCAAACCCTAGCAGATAGCTAAAGTCAAAATTTTAGCGACTCCGATCGAAATTAGGACTCTAAATGACACAGGCCTAACATTATGCAAATGGTAGGCTTGCGCCCTCTAATATATATAAAGGGTAAGCCCAAAGAAGTACAAACTCAAAACCTCACTGCAATCCTTCACAGAGGAGATCTCTGCGTTAGACCGAAGTTCCCAGGGGAAGAAATAAAATTACAACCGATTACTCATGGACTATGAATACCTCGCTAACCAAACAGGCTGACCGAGCCACCACACAGTAAACCCCCCACTCAGCCACCAGACGAACAACCAGGTCCCATATGTTTTCAGCGTAAGGGATATTTCCCTTGAAAATACAATGGTTCCTAATCAGCCATATTGCCCACAACACAGCCGACACTAAGACCTGAGTAAACTTCACCCTCACACTCTTATCGCCTAGAGTGCACAACCTCTTTCCCTCCAACCAAAGCTCCTCGAAAGATGCGAAGGAGACCCCAACGCCACCGGCCACTAAGAGCAACCTCCACACCAGCTTTACCAAAGGACATTAGATGAACAGATGTAAAGCCGTCTCCTCCATCGTCCCGCACAGCGCGCATCTCACATCTAGCATCGGATCCCATCGAGCTAATCGAGATTTGGTCAAGATCCTCTCCTGGAACACGGTCCATAGGAAAGCCTTTACCTTAAGTGGGATCTTACATTCCCACACCTCCTTATGCATCCGTGCCAACAGAGGGCTACCTGGTCTCTCGCGTCTAAGCCATGAGTACCCGCCCTTTACCGACAACCCTTCACCCAGATTTGGTCCCCACAAAATCCTATCACCTCGGGAGGCCACTATCTTCGCACAATGAAGTTCCTCCAACAATGCAAGTATTCTTCGACTTCATTATCATTTAAGTTCCGCCTCACCATAACTTCCCAGTATCCCGACTCCCCTCTCGCCCTCCAAAATCTAGACGCCGGCGCATCAGTCTCCAAAGCAATGCGGAAGATACGAGGAAACTTGTCCCGCAAGGAACCCTCCCCGATCCAGCGATCTGTCCAGAAACAGATCCGGTTCCCAGAGCCCAACTCCCACCGGCACACTTGTTCGAAATCTATCTTTTCCACCATGATGCCGTTCCATAAGCTCGACATGTCCCGACCCACTCGAGGTAATC
This sequence comes from Acorus calamus, assembly GCA_030737845.1. NCBI lineage: Eukaryota > Viridiplantae > Streptophyta > Magnoliopsida > Acorales > Acoraceae > Acorus > Acorus calamus. The sequence goes on from CM060878.1 coordinate 17,788,405, forward strand.
TTCTGAAGCCATGACCAGAGCAAGAGTATCTCTCCCAGACAAGCCTCACCCACTGCAGCTCAGGTTTCGACAAGAAACGCCATAACCATTTCATCAATAGGGCCCAATTCATGTCTCCCAGATTCAAAATCCCAGCCCCTCCCTCCTTTCTCCCACTGCAAACTAAGTCCCAATTTACCAGATGCACCCTCCTCCTATTCTCCTTCGCTCCACTCCACAAAAACCTCCTCCAAATCACATCCATAGCCCTGAGGATCCCCTTTGGAACTCTAAACATGGAATGAAGTAAATAGGAAGATTAGAAAGTACCGCCTATAGGAGGGTAAGTTTTCCACCAAAGCTCAAGAAATTGCATTACCACCCCTCCAATCTCTTTTCAAATCTGGTGAGAAGAGGCATCCATTCGGTCTTTGAAAGTCTACCGAGCGACAAAGGAAGACCCAAATGTATGAGGGGGAAACCCTGTCTCTGACATCCCATGATATTTGTCATTCTACTCATGAAATCCTCCTCCACGTTAATCCCTGCCACCGAGCTCTTCCCAAAATTGATCCGCAGCCCTGACACCAATTCAAAGCACTTACATGCAAATTTGATCCCCCGAACCGACAATTCATCCGCCTCACACAAGATGATTGTGTCATCTGCGTATTACACAATCATGGTGGGCGAGCCACCATCCTTGCATCTGAGCCCCGACACCCAACCTTCCCCTTTGGCCATACTGATCATCCTACTAAATGCGTTGGCAACTAATATGAAGAGGAGGGGAGACAGAGGGTCACCTTGGTGGAGGCCCCTACTCATATGAAAAAAACCACAAGGGGTACCGTTCACCAGGACCGATGCTTTCGCTGTGGATACGCAAGCCTTGACCATCCGCACCCAATTTGGATCAAATCCATGGCTCCTCATCAGGTGATAGAGGAATTCCCATCGCACATTGTCATATGCCTTCTCGAAATCCAATTTGAACACCAGCCCTTGCCTCCCATATCATGTTCACCCCTGAGATGCATTCCTGTACCGTCATAAATCCATCCTGTAGTAGCCGGCCCGGTATAAATGTTGTTTGAGAACCATCCACTAAGTGCCCAATGACCTCTTTGATCCTGTTGGCAAGGACCTTTGATATCATCTTGTAACACCCATTTACCAAACTTATCGGTCTGAAATCCCCAATAGTAGACGCTCCTTCCTTCTTTGGGATCAATGCAAGGAATGTTGCATTAATACTCCCAATACCGCTTAAAGAACTGAAGAAATCGTCGAACATTTCCATTATATCGTCCTTCACTGCTTCCCAGAATTCCTGGAAAAACTGAAGTCCAAAACCATCAGGCCCGGGTGCCTTATCTACCTCAGCCCCAAAAATCACCTCCTTCACTTCCTTTTCCGTGAACCTGGCTTCTAAACTTTGTAAACATTGATCTGGAATCCTGCCTAACTCTTCATCCACCCAAAGGGGGCACCATCCCCTCTGCTTTCTAAAGGCACCAGAGAAATGTTCCACCATCGCCTTCTTTATCTCCTCCTCTCCTTCCACCTCTAGCTGCACGATTTTATTGATGCGCCTCCGTTGGTTTGCTACTTTGTGGAAGTATTTTGTATTGTTATCCCCTTCGCGCAACCAAATGGCCCGAGATTTTTGTCGCCATTCCACTTCTTCCAGTCGAAGCAAATCATTCCACTCCCCTTTTAGTCTGCACCGCTTCACCCTATCCTCCTCTGACAATAAGCCCGCCTCCTCCCATCTATCGAGGATATCAATTTATTCTGCCAACGTCGTCTTACGTGCTCTTCGCCTTGAGACTTCGGATCTGTGCCATATCTTCAGGAAACATTTCAATCCTCTCAGTTTGAATGCTACATTCTTTGCCCCCTTGAGTTCCGGAACCGCCTCCTGCCAAGTATTCACTAATAAACCTCGAAATCCCTCACAAAGCAACCACTAATTTTGGAACCGAAAGGGAGAGGAACGCTTCTCCAATGATCCGTCCGATAGGAGCAAGGGAGCATGATCTGAACACGCTCCAGGAAGGCCCTTCAATGAACAATTCAGATAGGCCTCTTCCCAGGCAGGGTCCACTAGAGCTCTATCAAGTTTTGCCAAAGATGGAGAAGCCCGCATACTACTCCAAGTATAGGACAAGTTCGCAAGTGGGAGGTCAATCAATCCCTCCAAGTCGATCCATTCTGAGAACTCTTCCATAGCCACCGAGACCACTCCTTCCCTGTTACGATCCTGCACAAATCTAGTTATCTTGTAATCACCCACAATGCAACAAGGAACCCCCACCTTGCTCTTACTGCACTGAGCTCCGTCCACAGACGACCCCTGTCACAGTCTAGATTCGGCCCATAGACGGAAGAACACACCCATTGCCATTGAGAGACCCGGTCTTCTAACACCACATGGATAGAAAACTCATCGATCGTGAAGTCCACCTGTATCCACCGACGATCATCCCAGCAGATGATGATACCCCCTGACGCTCCCTGCGAAGGTTTGAATATGAATTCTCCAAACTTGCCTCCACTGATAACACAAATATCCCATTGTGATACTACATCCATCTTCGTCTCCTGCAGACAGCAAACTGAAACGTTGTTTCCTCCAATCACCTCTTTCACGGAAGCCTGCTTGCCCTTGTCATTCAGCCCCCTCACATTCCAAATAAGGATATTCAACATGTTCACCAAATTTCACCCTTTCCCTGATAAGACCTGCCCCTCTGGCCGCCTCCTCCCCCTCCTTGTCTAACCTTGTCGACTCGAACTGGTCATCTGAAATGAAATCCTTGAAGCGATCCTTTGTCGCCTTCCCGAGCCCTTGCACCCCCATCCGTGGTGCCTTCCGGCACGCTGGAGACCCTATAAATGCTTCCGCCAAAGATCTACCAACTCCCTCACTAATATCCTGCTTATGCGCCAACTGCCCTCTCCCCATGACCCCCTCCCTCCTACCAACATCATGTTTAACCAGTACTTCATCCCTTACCTCGTTCATACAAGGGAAGACACCATGCTGATCGGACTGGACACTTGGGACCTCAGCCAGGACTACTGAGCAAGGATTCCTTCTCCCGAGATTAAGAGATCCATGTCCTTCAGCGATAGGGGAACTCCGGGACTGAACAAGGCTGCTGATGATAATAGATTTGAGTTGTCCTCGTGTACAGCCCACAGAAGGGGACCCCACCTTGCTCGAGCCTGCCGATGTGCGGACCTCTTCTCCCTCTTCCCCCATTTCAATCCCCGTAGGACTTCTCGGGAAGCCCTCCTGATGTGGAACTCCTCCTTGGCCCTGTAGAGAAAGGGGCGACCATGCCCATCCCACCTGCCCTTCCGAGTCCACGAAATTATACCAAGCTCCACCACTCCTCGCTGATTCTGGGCTTAGATCAGGCTGCATATGGGCTGAAAGCTGGGCCCCCGTGGAAGGAGGGCTTAATGGATCCCACCCCAAAGTATATCTGCTTGGCCGGTTCGAAACCCCATCAACATGGGCTCCCAAAATATGGGCCTGTTCCACCTGAAAACTGGGAATATTAAAGTCCAGCCCATCCGACTTTTGAAACTTATCGAACTGGGCCTGTGACGCCCGAATAAGAGGGGAAAAACAGTCCTGCCCATCAGCCTTGTGATTACTCAAACATTCTAGAACCTCCTTTACAGTGCTTTCCACGTGTCTAGTGGAGGAGCAATCCCCCCTTGTCACGTCCCCCCTCCTCTCCCCAGGCAAAGCGTGCTTGCCCAAATCATCCTTTCTTCTGCACAAAAGATTTGTCAGTCCTGCCCTGTCTATGCGAGACCCTTCATTTGTCTCACACACCCTGGAAGCTTCCACCTGCGACTACTTTTTCTGACCACTTGTTACAGCTGTCTCACCAACCACCTCCCCCGCTCCCTGCTCAAGATTGGTGCCGTACCCTGCCCTCTCCCGGTCCAATCCCAGCCCCTCATCCATCCCCGACTCGCCCACCGATGACTCGTCTTCACTCGCTGGGAACGGTAGGATCAACGGCTCCTTTCCTTTGTCTAACCGAGTTGGCTCAGGACCATGTCCCCGTCTCCCCCGGTCCATGAGACTCCTCTGGCTCACCGTTGCAACCCATCCGCTTCGACGGCCCGTCCCCCCCCCCCTCCCTGCCTCTGGCCACCTCCGCGTAGGAAGAGATGTCTCCCCTCCCCTTTAGTTCCACCTTTACTACCACCCTCCACCCGTCCAGACTCACCACAACCTCCTCAGGCACCACCTCACCTACGTTCACATAAACCCCCGCCTTCACCAACAACGGCTCCTCGTCCCCAAATGAGAACTCCGAAGCTTCAACCAGGTGATCGAACACCCCAACCACCTTCCGAAGCACTTCCTCCGTTCGCCAAAGCAAGGGTAGTCCACGGAGTAGCACCTCCACCTGCATCCCTCCCCCATTCCGACCCCCCACACCACAGTTGCATGGAAGGAATATCACTTCACCGATCGGGAATAACAGTTTGTCTTTCTCCTCCAGTACATGCGTCATGTCCTGAGATGGAAGCCGTAGGAAGGCCATAGAAGGGCTCAATGCCCAACTGGCCATTCCCTTACTTTCCTTCCAATTACGGCGAATGAAGCCGACGATCTGCTCCCAGTCAACCTTCCCGATCCCCTGCCACTTCATCAGATGGCTGCGTCCAAAGATCTCCATCCGACTAGCGAGTGCCGGAGACCATTCTACGGTCACTGCCTTTACATGCGAACCAGGGACCTCAACTACTCCTCCCCCCTTTCTAAGGTCCTCATCCCTCACCGGACCTGGTCTCGGAACCCGCACAGCCTGCTCAAAGACAACCGGAGTGCATCGAACCTGTGAGCAGTGAGTACTCCGATGGCCCCAACCTCCACATCTCCAGCATTTGGGAGGTTCTTTATAGGAAACTGCGAAATGACCCCACCCGAGACATCGGAAGCATTTCACGTCCCTGAGAACGTTAGGAACTCCAGCTGCCCCCCTACCAACACTTGGCGACCATTTCCTCTTCCTACTCACTACCTTCCATTCACCAGCGCCAGCCTTGGAGCCCCAGCCTTGGTGTCCTTCGCCCACTTCAGTCTTGTAGTTATCTCCGCCCCTTCCGCCTCCACCTCTTCCACTCGCCTCGTGCGCTCTCCCCGCTCGCCCCGCCGTGCTCATGTCCACTCTATGACGGAGTTGTTTGTTGGTTTTGGTTTCATTAAGTTGTTTATTTTTGTTTTCTTGGAAAGAACAGTCATAAAAGTTGTCCATGTTTTACAAAATATGGTTAAAAATAAATTTTATTTCACTTTTTATATATCTATAACAAAATATCCCAACTTTTTCTCTCAAAATATGAACAATTATACATGTTTTATCCTTTTTTTTCTTATGCCATATGGGATAACATGTGATTTAACCCAATTATTTCATCATCCCAACCCCTTATACCAATGTCAAACCATGTCTATGAGTACAACTTTGGACAGTTAAACCGTATTCGAATCGATCCAACCCGATTTTTTTGTGTTTGGGTCAATAGTTTTTTCATTTGGTTTGGGTATGAATTGAAAAATTAATACATCGATCCACTTTGTTTAGATTTGGTTTTATTTAAAAAAAAACTAAATTAACCAAACCGAATTAAATTAAATACATGATTATTCAATTTCTATAAACATTTAGATCATTCTTTTTATATTAAAAACCACATTATTGTTATATCATTAATATTCAAAAAAAAATGAATACACTAATTTATACTATCAATCATAACCTTTCATGTGTGTGTGTGTATATGAAAATTTATGGCAATATAAAAATGTATATATATAAAAAAATATGGGTCACTTCCCCTTTAATAAGAAATTAATAGATTTATGTTCTAGTATAACAAAAGTAATCAAATAATTTTCTTTATATATAGACTAATATAATCTCTTTAGGATGATCAAACTTAAGCCCTAAACTTCACAGGCTAACTAAGCTTATGCTAATAGAAAAACAAGAATAAGATTACTAGAAAACACGATGTCCCGATCAGGAGAAGACAGGGCAATTCATGTAGAAATATTCAGGAAATTCAAAAGCAATAGGAGTTACACTAACTTTGGTCTTCAAGTCGATAGTAGTATCCACAATAATGGCTAGATATCCTTCACACCCCTTATCTAGTAACCTCTAAGCATGAAGAGAATAGACGAATATGATCGGATATGATCCACCGAAACCCCCCAAAGCGGAACAATGGTCAGCCAAGAATACGAAAGGTCACAACTTTTGAAAAACAATCAACACTTGCATGGAAGGCTAACAAGAAATCCATGTCCAAGATAACATTGAAACCAAGAATATTGATAATGAAGAGATTAGGAAGCATCTAATGCCCATAGATCTGAACCAAGCAAGAGGAAAAGCAAACTTTGGTGACAACTTGTTCACCAACAATAATGGTTATGTGAAGTGTAGACATCGAGATTGTAAACTTCTTTACTAAGAGTTTCACAAATCCGATAAAGTAAATAAATGTGCGGAACCCCAAAAAGAATATATGATAAATGACCAGAATAGAGACAACACTACAATCTCCTACAGTCATAAATAAATAAAAAATCCAAAATAAAATAACAACGTCACAAATAATATAATTTTTTTTCCTAGACGCAAACCCTAACCTAGGCTCCGACAAGACGTAGCTATGATACCATCTGTAACGCCCCACATTTACCTAAACGCTTATCGGACGGTAAATGTGTCGCTACTAAATTTAATCCAAATATAAGACCAAAATTTGTACTCCTTTTTTTTTTAAACGAATGATACCACTATAATATAAATATAATTAAAAAATTGAAGGAAATAAAATAAATAATATCAAATGATTTTAAATCACCAATTGTCTTACAAAAAATCAGAGTTTAACGGAAATAAAATATTCGAATGGAAAGACATATTAAACCACCCCTGTAGGAGCCATCTAAACTAAAGTAAATCCAAATAGTTGACCGTGACTATTATTTATTCTCCAATACTGCTACCTCGACGAGATCCCTGAAGCGTATGAAAAATTCAAGCTTTGTCTTGGTCCTCAGAAGATGAGCTACCTGTTTATGAAACAATCAGCCCATATCGAGAAAGGTGAGTGATTAACTCAGTGAATAAGCCCACTGACAAATTACCTCACGTGACAGTATATATGAAAATAAAGTTTTATGAAAATCAGAATTTCATTAAATAAATCTTTTATTTTATTAAATCAATTTAAAATCATGAACTTTAAAAAAAATATTTTAATGCGCACATGGCCCAATCCTTGGCCCACATTAAAGAAATCATGAGAGTTAAAAAAATATCATCATATATATATATATATATATATATATATATAGTGGGCCGATTACCTGCGGCGAACGGCAGGTGCGGCGTCGATCGTGGGCCGTCGATCACGGATCCATCGCATCGGACGGTCGGGTGTGATTCACGTCGATCGTTGGATGCGATGGACCCGCGATCGAACGGTCCACGTCGCCACCGCACCTGCCGTTCGCCGCATGTAATCGCCCCCGTATATATATATATATATATATATATATATATATATATATATATATATAGAGTTATATATATAAAAAAAGAATTTTCTTTAAAAAAATCAAATTAAATTCATGAGCTAAATAAAATATAATGTTAATGCAATCACGTTGCCCAATCCTTGGTCCACGTCATAGAAATCATGCAGCTTAAATGATATAACCGGGTAGGGTTCTCAATCGGAAGAACCGTTCCCCAAAACAGGTGTGCCAAGCCCGAAGCGACTAAATCGCTCAAAAAGCTCCCTCGATGAGACGTCGGATCTAGAAGACGCTGATGGGTCACCGCTGCCATCAATACGAGAACACCAGCACATGATGCCCCGGTTGCTGCAGACTCCAAACAAAGGAATCCGCCGCTATAAGGAATGTTTTACCACACCCCTCACCGATCTTGGGACTATTCGAGTCCTAGATCTTCCTCCCGAAAGGCGAAATACTACGGCGGGATTTATTCTAGAAAATATGCCATGATATGCATCTTGATAAAATCTCCTAGGACTAGGTTGTCTCCATTAGTCCTAAATTTTCTAAAAATCTCAAAATTACCAAAATCCTTAATTCAAATAATTATCTAAAAATATAAGCATCAACATATCCATTTTATTAATTCTTGAAACACGAATAGCATAATTCATGCTATATTAATTGTCATCATAAATAAATGAAATCATTCAATTTTATTCAATAATAAAATGCAATTTGATCAAATAAGAAAAATATCAAAATCATGTACATAATATCAATCGAATATTATTAGCATGTGAAATTTAACAATATAGAGCAAAAGCTCACATGAAATAAATCAATAAGCCTACTCACCTTCAGTCCACGCAATACAAACTGATACACGCACGTGAACGATACACACTCGCACATTGATAACCTAGCATAACAATTATGAAATAATAAATCAGAACAATTCAATTACCCCTACTAAACTAATAATTAGTGCATCTATTGTTATGTCTGTGTCACTTTTTGGCTGTAAATGTTGGATTGTATTTATTCTTATAGTTTGGGCATTCAATTTCAAAATCTAACTGCATATCTATTCTCCTGGTACTGGCATTGGCCTACCTATAAATTTTCGTCGCATTCTGACGTTTTTGGAATTATGCAGTTTTGATTTGGTATTCGGATTTGGTTTTCTTAAAATTCAAGATGAAAAGCTAAAAATCCGATTTTATTATGAGATGTTTAGTTTTGAGATAGCTTCCATATAGAAGTGGAATTGGAACAACTGGATTCGTATATTAAAAGTTATGGGTATTTTTCCGAGTATACCCCGAAGTTGAGAAATCCAGGCAGCAGCCCTGTAAGATGTTTAGCCTAGATTTCGGAATAGCTGAAGAGGTTGTTTGATCTAGGTGTAAACATGAAAGCTGTAGATAATCTTCTTATCTTTCCAATGCCACTGGAATCACGCAATTCCGAGCTGTATTGAGGAAGTTATGGTCGTTTAAGTGAAGGTTGCGCAGAGGTTTTAAGTCCGAGGATGACTTGGTCATTTACTCGACCTTTGCTTATTTAACCCCCCAAATGTGCACGACTTCAGCCGCTGTTTAGGCACTTTTTGAGCTGTTGCAGCCCCTCCTCTTGTGTGTGTTTTGGGTGGAGAAAGTGGAGGTGATGGAGATGAAGGAGCACACAAAGGAGTCCAAGAAGGTATGTTTGGATGGTGGTTGTTGGTTGTTGTTGATTCTTCCTTTCTCCATCTCTCTCAAGCTCCCTCACATGGTCCAACCCTTTGTGGGGGTCTGCCCACCAAGTGCTTGTGGAATTGCCTAAGTGAGGGAGAAGATGAAGGAGTGTTTGGAAGGGGTTGTGCTTGAAGAAGAAGTTGATCAAGCCAAGTAGAAGGTGTACTGTGAAGGAGATTGTAGTGATGGTGGGTGTGTGTGTGGTGTCATTGTGAGCCTAACACCTTCCCTTCTCCTCCCCATCTTTTGCTTTCGTTGGCGGAACTCGCAATGAATGGGTTTTTGGTGAGTGGTTCGATCCACCCCTTTTGGGAAGCGCTCGATGCATGTGATTGTGCGTCGCGTACCCATGGGGTTCTATAGCTATACTCATTATTGATTTTCAAATAATATTGCTATTATCACTTTGTAGCTTTTATATATATAGCATGGAATGTTGGGTATGTTATACTAAAGGTGTCCTTTCGTAGTATTACCTTCGTATTGGTAGATGCTTAGTGTGGTTAATTCTTGAACGCTAGGTTCCTTGGACATGTGGTCTATGCACTCTTGTTGTGATAGGAACTCTCATGTGATAATTGTGTGTATGTTTAATTGTGTGGACATGTATATCTATGATCTATTGTTTATCAGGAGCATACTTGTTTTAGTGGGCAAATATAGTATCTATCTTGCCTGCATCCAAGTGATGCAACTCTATGGGAATTCATGAGAATTCATCGTTGTATTGATGTTTGTTATCTGATAGCTATGATGATAGAATGTCAGGCCTATCTGTGTTAGACGCGTGTATGACAGCCCTTAGGATCATGTCCTATCCTGATTGAGTGCAAGGACTTATTTCCCACGTCGAGAGATGCATCCGTGTGGGAATTCATAAGAATTCATTAGCAATGGTATTAGTTAGATGATAGTAGTTGATCCAGGAGAATCGTCATGCGAGCATGGAGTACCCCCTCCCGATATCATCGTGCGTCGAAGCTACCCAGCGTTGGAGCTACCCTGCGTGGTGCCACAGTGCCACCGGAAGGTCGTCAGGGAGAGGGCTACCTGGGAGAGGGCTACCGGATGATATCGCGAGCGTGGAGTACTGTTTCCCTACATCGTCGTGCGTAGAAGTTACTCGGTGTTTGTTACCCGATAGCTATGAAAATGGTATGTTAGGCCTACCTGTGTTAGGCGTGTGCATGACCCGCCTTCAGGATCATGTTTTGTCATAATTGAGTGCGAGTGTTTAGCTTCTTTCCCCTGCATCCAAGTGATGCATTTGTGCGGGAATTCAAGAGAATTCTGTATATCAATTGGTAATTGCTAGATGATAGTAGTTGATTCGGGAGGATTGTCTTGCGAGCATGGTGTACCCCCCTCCATACATCATCGTGCGTCGAAGCTACCCAGCGTTGGAGCTACCCTGCGTGGTGCCACTGTGCCACCGGAAGGCCGCCAGGGATAGGGCTACCTGGGAGAGGGCTACCAGATGATATTACGAGCGTGGAGTACTGTTTCTCTATATCATCGTGCGTCGAAGCTACCCAGCGTTGGAGCTACCCTGTGTGGTGCCACCGTGCCACCGGAAGGCCGCCAGGGAGAGGGCTACCGGATGATATTACGAAAGTGGAGTACTGTTTCTCTATATCATCGTGCGTCGAAGCTACCCAGCGTTGGAGCTACCCTGTGTGGTGCCACCGTGCCACCGGAAGGCCGCCAGGGAGAGGGCTACCTGGGAGAGGGCTACCGGATGATATTACGAGCGTGGAGTACTGTTTCTCTATATCATCGTGCGTCGAAGCTACCCAGCGTTGGAGCTACCCTGTGTGGTGCCACCGTGCCACCGGAAGGCCGCCAGGGAGAGGGCTACCTGGGAGAGGGCTACCGGATGATATTACGAAAGTGGAGTACTGTTTCTCTATATCATCGTGCGTTGAAGCTACCCAGCGTTGGAGCTACCCTGTGTGGTGCCACCGTGCCACCGGAAGGCCGCCAGGGAGAGGGCTACCTGGGAGAGGGCTACCGGATGATATTGCGAGCGTGGAGTACTGTTTCTCTACATCATCGTGCGTAGAGGCTATTCGGTGTTTGTTACTTGATAGCTATGACAATAGTATGTTAGGCCTACCTGTGTTATGCGTGTGTGGATCGTATTGCGAGCACGAAGTGCTTCCTCCACATATCATCGTGCGTCGAAGATACCCAGCGTTGGAGCTGCCCTGCATGGTGCCGCCGTGCCATCGGAAGGCCGCCAGGGAGAGGGCTACCTGGGAGAGGACTACCGGATGATATTGCGAACGTGGAGTACTGTTTCCCTACATCATCGTGCGTCGAAGCTACCCGGGGTTGAGTCTGTCCTGCATTGTGCCATAATATCGTTAGGAATGCCCAGAGTATGATGTGACTATCATACGAGACTTAAAGTACCAACCACGGGTGATGCCGTATCGTCGGAAATGCCCAGAGTATGATGTCACTACCATACGAGGCTTAAGTACCGACCACGGATAAATCCATATTGTTGGGAATGCCTAGAGTTTGATGTGACTATCATACGAGGCTAGGAGTACCGACCACGGGTGATGCCGTATCGTCGGGAATGCTCAGAATATGACGTCACTAACATACGAGGCTTGAGTACCGACCATGGGTGAATCCATATCGTGGGGAATGCCCAGAGTATGATGCCACCATCGTACAAGGCTTGAGTACTGACCATGGATGGCCCTTAGGATGAGGATTACCCGAGAGAGGGCTACCGGATGATGCGAGGGATTGATATGTATTTATCTAGATGTGGAGAATATTTGTAGCTTGGTACTAGTTTCTGTTACAACTCGTTAGTGTTAATGGATTAGTTGTTTCCCAAAAGTCCCAACAGTTTTTCCCCCTTCGGGGTGAGGGTGAGGGTGAGGGTGATGTGTGGTCACGACTCTACGTGACATTTATATATGTCGGTGTTCTCCCATCCATATCTTTCCTTGAAAGGAAAATATGTTAGTGTTATATTATTATTCTTGAGTTGGATTCTTGCCACTCACTGAGCTTGTAGCTCACCCCTCGTGTGTTGTTTTCCGCCAGGGACAGTGGGGCGTGGAGGTGGAGCATCCCTCTAGCGTAGTTCGCGCGTGGCGTGTCTCAGCTTCCGGTTGGCAAGTGTGGGGCTATCAGCAATCCTATTTTTGTGTATGTATTAGTAATTGTGCGTGTCGCACATATTGTTGTATTTAGACTAGACTTGGGCTCTCACAGGACGGTAATTGTGTGCTCGAGTCTGTAATAATGTTTTTGATTTACAGACATAATTGTATATTATACTTCCGCGTCATTTCTTTTTATTGGCTACCACTTCCCTGTAGCCTTGTTATCTTATTGATCCTTTTGATTATTGTTTGATTGGTAACGCTTCGGGGACGGTCGCCTCGGGGCGTAACATCTATACCCTTGTGGTTTGTCTCCGTGAGGTCTGGTTAAAAATTTTCTGTTTTGCTCCGTTAAGTCTAGAAAAAAGTCTAAAATACCCTCCATTTCAAATTTTATTGACTGAATCCATCGGGTAAGGGTAGTATTAGTTGGGGGTAGATAGGTAATATCCACATGTGTGGTTAAAGAATTAACCATAGTTGAATCTGGTTTGTTAACGGTGAGTAACGGAGGGGTACGAGAACACTACTTATTAGTTTATGAGGGGTATTTTTGCAATCGGGAACCTAACAGGGGTATTTCTATAAACGGGGATTCTAATAGGGGTATATATGCAAAAAACCCATTCAATTATGACTCCTGACAACCAACTTACAGCAACACCAAGCCCAATCATCTCGAAAGCCCAAACCTAATAGGCCTACAAATCCACAACTCATCTCAAAGACCTTACGAAAAATCTCAACTCCGAATAAATATTAAAATATTCATTTACACTCAACAATCAATATCCATTTATTCCATAAGACTCATATAATCGGTCAATCCTTGAATAAATATTTAGACAAATCCAATAAGGCTCAACTATAATTCCAATGATCGAAATAACTAAATCCAATCAATTTATATCCCAATAACAGTAATATCCGATTAATATTCGTTGATCTCACTAAATCAATTTAATTGATTTAAGATCCAATATGAGTCACCATCAAATCACATAAATCAAATTATACTCATTAAACATCTATTTAGGATCTCTTTAAATCTCTAAAATTCATCAAACTTGGTCATTAAACTAAATATTGAATTCTAAGAAACAGCACAGAATTATTTCAAAAATCATAACTTTCTACCCGTAACTCCGAATTGGACGATTTATGATTCGTTGGAAAGATCTTTTCCAAACCTATTTCTGTTTGTGAAATAAATTTTCCCAGAAACGAATCTATCATCATCAAAAACATGATTTAACGTCCATGCATATAATTAAGCCGAAAATAACATTTAAATCCCCAAAACCAATAATTCTAGTTTAACAATTCCTTTGAGATCCATTGAAATCAAATCAAATAATCATCCAATTAAAATCAACCAACCCTAACCCTAATCCATCAACCTTCTTCCCTAAACAATTGATTGACAAAATTATCTACTAACAAAAAATAAATTGAAACTTAAACAACAAAATCAATAGGGAATGATATCTCACCTTACATCCGATCACACCATCCATCATCTTCATCTAGGGTTAGGTCATCACCACCCTTCGTACCTTCTGAGATTTGGATGAAAACCATGACCCAAACATGTTATTTAAAGGGGTTTACAAAAATTACAAAATGACCCCTTAAGTAATCTATATTTACAATTAGGTCCATGTTCGATTTATAGAAAGGTCTCTAAAGGCTATAAAAAGGTATTCTGGATTTCGCAACTAGATCCCTGGGCCCAATAACTTCATACAAAATCTTGAAAACCTAATTTTTCGAACTCCGAATCTCACCAAATTTCAACCAAAGTATCTTGACACTATAAATATATATAAAAAATATATAAAATAATTATTTTAACATTAATTTATAATTATCATAATTATAAATCAAATTGAACCCATTTGGGCCCACCGCCAAATCTGAGAAAAATAAATATATAATGTTGAAAAATATCGAAATATTACATTCTTCCCCCCTTAAAGAAATTTAGTCCTCTAAATTCATGGGAGAAACACAAAATCGAAGACATAAAACATCCATTAATAACAAACAATCATTCATCATACATTCAAACAATAAAAGTATGAATCAGTTAATGAATCTAACACATACATGGCTATCACAACAAATACAACAATGGTATAAGAATCCATCTTATATGCTACAAACAATCAAACAAACAAGTGTATAAGTAAATCAACCAATGCTCTGCATTGATATTCTAACTTATACCGAAACAAACAACATACAATGACAACACAACAAAATAATCATATAATCTTGGTCCACAATGCTTCCATTGCGCCACTCTGATATATATAGTGACCCAAATCATAAGTGGATGAACTTATACATCACAAACAATGACAACAATAATTTATAACAATTAAATGTATCGGTAAAAGGGTAAGGATAGACCCACTACCCGAGTTGATCTTTCCCACTACCCAATATTACCAAAATGCCATTATTTATGTATTTTTTTGTCTTCCTTTCCCACTACCCAGTTCGACAGGGTCCAGTCGAAGTGTTCTTCACTGGGACGACAGAGGCTTGTCGAACTGTCTCAATAAGTGTCGACAGAGGCCCAGTCGAAGTGTGTTTCATTAGGACGACAGAGACCCGTCGATCTATCAGAGCAAGTGTCGACATGGATGTGTCGAACCCTTCAAAACAACAACTTTCTTCTAAGAATCAATCATTTATACAATCATTTAAGTCCTTATGAAAAACAAAAATGTCATTTAAGTTATTTAAGTCTTTTTTTAAATCATTCACATATATATTTATTTAAGTATAAGAAACAAAAATATTAAACAAAGAGTTATTTGAACCAAATAAACAGTAAACATTTCATATATATAAAAAAACATTATTTTCTTTTCTAAACAAGTGGAGTTTGTTTAGAAAAGACTCCACTTATTTAGAAAAGAAAATAATGTTTTTTGTCTATATGAAATGTTTACTTTTTATTTGATTCAAATAACTATTTGTTTGATATTTTTGTTTCTTATATATATATATAAATGATTTTAAAAAAGACTTAAATAACTTAAATGACATTTTTGTTTTTCATAAGGACTTAAACGATTGTATAATTGATTGATTCTTAGAAGAAAGTTGTTGTTTTGAAGGGTTCGACACATCCATGTCGACACTTGCTCAGACAGATCGACGAGTCTCTGTCGTCCTAGTGAAACACAGTTCAACTGGACCTCTGTCGACACTTACTCAGACAGTTCGACGGGCCTCTGTCGTCCCGGTAAAAAACACTTCGACTAGACGCTGTCGAACTGGGTAGTGGGAAAGGGAGACGAAAAAATAAAATAAATAATGGCATTTTCGTAATTTCGGGTAGTGGGAAATAGTAACTCGGGTAGTGGGAATAACTTTGCCCTCGGTAAAATCCACCCATGCTTCGTGTTATAATTCATACACCACAAGCAATGGCAAACAATACGATAAAAATATACAAGTCACGCTCACCCATGTTCCATACCATGGGTAATTCAAATTGTACGAAACAAGCAAATACATTACAAGCAACCAAATGCATAAGTCAGCCCACCTATGTCCCATACCATAGGCGGTCCAACTAATACAATGCAAACATTGACAATCTATAGCAAAAAGAATCAACATCAAACAATTTCATACATAACTGTACAACTTAGGCTCATCTACGTCTCATACCATAAATGATCAAACTTGTACATTAACATAAAGGCAATAATGATTACAACAAGATAGAACTAAAGATATTTACAATCTTTAGAATTTATACATATAAGAAAATTATTTGCTGACATGGACATTCGCGGATTGATCGAACCATCCGCAACAATATACAAAACGTGAAAACATCCTAATAAAATTGTGAATACGTGGCCACATTGAACAATTTGAAAATATCAATTGTTAAGGTATGCCTCTCATGTGTGCACGCTTCGACGTATATTTAGTATGAGCAATCATCTACCGTATAATGCTCTTACATAGAGTAACAACTAATAAGAATGCAAATCCTATATGCATCAATCTTAATTGACTCAATTTATCCTAGGCTTCAAAGGAATGACACTCGTACTGGCTTATCTCAAGGCTCTAACAAAAAATAATTTACAATGAACCAAAATAACTAAGCTTTATAAGATATGGTATCCAAAAAGTCTGATGGGATATCCTAAGATCCAATAATGCAATATAAACTCTTAAAGATATAGTTAGATATATACGTGTTCTAAATGCACATAAATCTGAATTTACAAGATGCAACTGTAATATCAATATGCATAACATATTGTAGAAAAAGATATTTAACACATTAAAATATTGTATATACAAATAAAACCTTCATGATAAACAAGTATAAATAATTTACTAAAAGAATTTAAAGCTCATTCTATTTAATATATAGCATAATAAATTTGCAAGCCATGTAAAATATATATAGAGTTACATTATAATAAATTAACGTAACAAATATGTAGAGAGTTTAATTAAGAAAGATCTAGTAATATCTTTATTCTTGAATTATTAAGATTTGAATACATCGATATGATTTACGTAAATTTGAATATGAAAACTCAAAATATAATTACAATTTATATAAATCTGATTTGAAAATTTTCATTTAAATAAATAAACATGAGTAATAGCTAAATTTATGGCAATATAAAAATGTATATATATAAAAAAAATATGTGTCACTTTTCCTTTAATAAGAAATTAATAGATTTAGGTTCTAGTATAACAAAAGTAATCAAATAATTTTCTTTATATATAGACTAATATAATCTCTTTAGGATGATCAAACTTAAGCCCTAAACTTCACAGGCTAACTAAGCTTAGGCTAACAGAAAATCAAGAATAAGATCACTAGAAAACACAATGTCCCGATCAGGAGAAGACAGGGCAATTCAACTGAACCCCTTATCTAGTAACCTCTAAGCATGAAGAGAATAGACGAATATGATCGGATATGATCCACCGAAACCCCCCAAAGCGGAACAATGGTCAGCCAAGAATACGAAAGGTCATAACTTTTGAAAAACAATCAACACTTGCATGGAAGGCTAACAACAAATCCATGTCCAAGATAACATTGAAACCAAGAATATTGATAATGAAGAGATTAGGAAGCATCTAATGCCCATTGATTTGAACCAAGCAAGAGAAAAAGCAAACATTGGTGACAACTTGCTCACCAACAACAATGGGTATGTGAAGTGTAGACATCGAGATTGTAAACTTCTTTACTAAGAGTTTCACAAATCCGATAAAGTGAATGAATGTGCGGAACCCCAATAAGAATATATGATCAATGGCCAGAATAGAGACAACACTACAATCTCCTACAGTCATAAATAAATAAAAAATCCAAAATGAAATAACGTCACAAATAATATAACTTTTTTTCCCTAGACACAAACCCTAACCTAGGCTTCGACAAGACGTAGCTCTGATTTTATCTGTAACGCCCCACATTTACCTAATGCCCCACATTTACCTAATCGCTTATCGGACGGTAAATGGGTTGCTACTAAACTTAATCCAAATATAAGATCAAAATTCGTACTCCTTTAAAAACGAATGATACCAATATAATATAAATATAATTAAAAAAATGATGGCAATAAAATAAATAATATCAAATGGTTTTAAATCACCAATTGTCTTACAAAATATCAGAGTTTAACGGAAATAAAATATTTGAATGGAAAGACATACTAAATCACCCATGTGGGAGCCATCTAAACTAAAGTAAATCCAAATAGTTGACCATGACTATTATTTATTCTCCAATACTGCTACCTCAACGAGATCCTTGAAGCGTATGAAAAATTCATGCTTTGTCTTGGTCGTCAGAAGTTGAGCTACCTGGTTATGAAACAACTAGCCCATATCGAAAAGGGTGAGTGATTAACTCAGTGAATAAGCCCACTGACAAATTACCTCACGTGACAGTATATGTGAAAATAAAGTTTTATGAAAATCAGAATTTCATTAAATAAATCTTTTATTTTATTAAATCAATTTAAAATCATGAACTTTAAAAAAAATATTTTACTACGCATGTGGCCCAAACCTTGGCCCACATTAAAGAAATCATGAGAGTTAAAAAAATATTATCATATATATATATAGTTATATATAAAAAAAATAAGAATTTTCTTTAAAAAAAATCAAATTAAATTCATGAGCTTAATAAAATATAATTTTCATGCAATCACGTGGCCCAATCCTTGGTCCACCTCATAAAAATCATGCAGCTTAAATGATATAACCAGGTAGGGTTCTCAATCGGAAGAACCGTTCACCAAAACAGGTGTGCCAAGCCCCAAGCGACTAAATCGCTCAAAAAGCTCCCCTGATGAGACGTCGAATCTAGAAGACGCTGATAGGTCACCGCTGCCATCAATACGAGAACACCGGCACAGGATGCCCCGGTTGCTGCATACTCCAAACAAAGGAATCCGCCGCTATAAGGAATGTTTTACCACACCCCTCACCGATCTTGGGACTATTCGAGTCCTACCGAAAGGCGAAATACTACGGGGGGATTTATTCCAGAAAATATGCCATGATATGCATCTTGATAAAATCTCTTAGGACTAGGTTGTCTCCACTAGTCCTAAATTTTCTAAAAATCTCAAAATTACCAAAATCCTTAATTCAAATAATTATCTAAAAATATAAGCATCACAATATGCATTTTATTAATTCTTGAAACACGAATAGCATAATTCATGCTATATTAATTGTCATCATAAATAAATGAAATCATTCAATTTTATTCTATAATAAAATGCAATTTGATCAAATAAGAAAATATCAAAATCATGTACATAATATCAATCGAATATTATTAGCATGTGAAATTTAACAATATAGAGCAAAAGCTCACGTGAAATAAATCAATAAGCCTACTCACCTTCAGTCCACGCAATACAAACTGATACACGCACGTGAACGATACACACTCGCACATTGATAACCTAGCATAACAATTATGAAATAATAAATCTAAACAATTCAATTATGACTCAAACCCCTGACAACCAACTTACAACAACACTAAGCCCAATCATCTCGAAAGCCCAAACCTAATAGACCTACAATCCGCAACTCATCTCAAAGACCTAACGAAAAATCTCAACTCCGAATAAATATTAAAATATTCATATACCCTCAATAATCAATATCCATTTATTCCATAAGACTCATATAATCGGTCAATCCTCGAATAAATATTTAGACAAATCCAATAAGGCTCAACTATAATTCCAATGATCGAAATAACTAAAGGGCCCGTCTATCCCCACCAAACAATTTTCCAATTTCACAGATCAAAAAAAATAAAAAAAAAGGCTTTTGGCTGTTCCCACCGATTTAGTTCGACCGAATTCGGTCGCCATTTCAGGTTTTGGGTGACCGTAATGGGTCGTCATTTCAGGTTTTGGGTGACCGTAATGGGTCGTCATTTCAAGTTTTGGGTGACCATAGTTGGTCGAACAGGGTTTAGAACTATATCTACTTATTCTTTGTAAATAAATAAATTTTTGGATTTATCCATCATATTCTACATTTATTCTTTTATCCAAACAACAGCTAAGGGAATGAAAAAAATGTAAGTAGATATACTTTCAAATTAATTCAATTTTTTATAGAAAATATCTTATTAGACAAATATATATCATTTTTAAGCTTCGTTTGAATTCGTAGTTAAGATGATTCTTTGTTTGAAAACAAAAAAATGTACCAGTTGATCCAAACACATTTTATATTTGGCTTTTGAAATTTGTCTGTAACTTAAGTAAAAAATTGTTCTTATATTCTACATTTAAGAATAATGATTTATTCTCCCTACATTACAACTCAAACTTGGAGTGATATGAACGATTCAAGGAGGATACACGTCGTGGGATTATGTTTTCAAGAAAAAAAATTATAAACTTTATTACAAATCCTGTTCGACCAGATTCAGTCGCGCGAAACCTGAAATGACGACCAAATCCAGTCGCCCAAAACATGAAATGGCGACCAAGTCCCTTCACCCAAAACCTAAAATGGCGATAAAATCCGGTCGAACTGGCCGGATCGGTGGGGATAGCAAAACACCAGTTTTTTTTTTTTTAAATTGATTGGTGGGGTAAGAAAATCAGTGGGTGGGGCTAGACGCATAACTAAATCTAATCAATTTATATCGCAATAACAGTAATATTTGATTAATATTCGTTGATCCCGCTAAATCAATTTAATTGATTTAAGATTCAATTTGAGTCAAATTATACTCATTAAACATCTATTTAGGATCTCTTTAAATCTCTAAAATTCATCAAACTTGGTCATCAAGTTAAATATTGAATTCTAAGAAACAACACATAATTATTTCAAAAATCATAACTTTCTACCCGTAACTCCGAATTGGCCGATTCATGATTCGTTGGAAAGATCGTTTCCAAACCTATTTCTGTTTGTCAAACACAATTTTCCCAGAAACGACTCTATCATTATCAAAAACATGAGTTAACGTCCATACATATAATCAAGCTGAAAATAACATTTAAATCCCCAAAACCAATAATTCTAGTTTAACAATTCCTTTGAGATTCATTGAAATCAAATCAAATAATCATCCAATTAAAATCAACCAACCCTAACCCTAATCCATCAACCTTCTTCCCTAAACAATTGATTGACAAAATTATCTACTAACAAAAAATAAATTGAAACTTAAACAACAAAATCAATAGGGAATGATATCTCACCTTACATCCGATCACACCATCCATCATCTTCATCTAGGGTTAGGTCATCACCACCCTTCGTACCTTCTGAGATTTGGATGAAAACCATGACCCAAACATGTTATTTAAAGGGGTTTACAAAAATTACAAAATGACCCCTTAAGTAATCTATATTTACAATTAGGTCCCTGTTCGATTTATAGAAAGGTCTCTAAAGGCTATAAAAAGGTATTCTGGATTTCGCAACTAGATCCCTGGGCCCAATAACTTCATACAAAATCTTGAAAACCTAATTTTTCGAACTCCGAATCTCACCAAATTACAACCAAAGTATCTTGACACTATAAATATCTATAAAAAAATATAAAATAATTATTTCAACATCAATTTATAATTATCATAATTATAAATCAAATTGGACTCATTTGGGCCCACCGCCAAATCTGAAAAAAATGAAATAATTAAATTAAAATTAAAATTTTCATTATATATTTAAAACAAATATATAATGCTGAAAAATATCGAAATGTTAAAGTAACAATTCTAAGTAACTCATAGGATAAGCTATACTCACTTTATCTATTCTCATTGGCACACATGTCAAATCAATTTTTTACATCTTATCACATCAAATCACCTATCAACACCTCTTATATATCAAAGGGTCCACATGTCAAATCAATTTTTTTTCACTTTATTTATATTTTATTCTTTATCATCCAAACAACTCAACCTTTATTCTTACGTTTTTCAATGAGAATAAAAAAAACACAACCAAACAGAAAATCTCTCATTCATGTAGATTTGTTATCTATACTGGCATAGTTATCTATCCAGAATAACTTAATTCTGCTATCCAAACGGGGACTTATATTTTTCTCTATTCCGTGCTTATGTTCCACCTCAAACGGGGGAGGGAATGCAGGAATAACCTTGTGCATCTCATACATCACCGCCTGACATATAGGGTACATCAATAAAGTACTCTTCATAGTCATTATAACCTTAAAAGGGAAAATCAGGGTTCAAGTGAGGACGCACTGACTTTACAAGTCGAGAAGATCTTTGAGAGCCCAACAACTTTATCCCCAGTAGTGTTTAAAAGTTATTTAATTTGAGCTATTCTTCTTTAGAATATGTGTGCATTTGTAGCCTATGCATGCTAACAACCTTACATGCCCCATCATTTGTTTAATGCTTTAAGCATGAGCATCATTATTCTTTAATCAATAATAAAGTCATCGAGTGACATCATGATTCCAACCCAACAAAATGTCAAATGTAATTCTTGCTTCCTTTCGAGTCTACATGAACAATGAGAACACCACATACGCACATGGACATAAAGAAAAAAAAAAATAACAAACTTAATAAATGTACACCACTTTTCTTTCCTAGTTTGGTATGCGCTATTATTTTAGACAATTCATATTTTAACAATTGAAAGTCATGGTTATGTGTATGATTAAAAAAAACAAATAAAAAAAAAAGAGACGTTCCACCAAAAAAATAAAGCAACACATACAGTCGAAACTCTTTTTCAATATAAAAAATCTAACATTTTGATTAAATTTTAATCATCCTCTAAAAACTGATACAAGTGAAAACGAAGAGATTGAAATATGTTTGATTCGATTAAAGAGTGGAAAATCCAATGAGAAAGAAAAAAAAAGAGAATGTGATTGTTATACTTAATTATAATATATTATAATTATATATGAATTATATTTTTTTATACTATTATTAATGTAGGGATGTAATTGTCATTTAATTTAACAATGAATTAACATGTTAGGATTCTATCAATCTCAACAAACTGGTAGGAGTTATAGAATCCACACTTTTTTTTTACAAATCCAACCCATTTTTTAGATAAATGGATTTTGAATCTAGTGGGATTTTCCAATATTATCATTGAACAAACTATAGGAAATACTTGGGTTTTCACCATTCCTTTGGTCAAAATGAGTTTGGGTTCCACTAATTTATAATCAGTGAAAACCCATTGGATTGCGTTCTTCTTGTCGAATAAACGAACGTAGTATATTTATATTCTCAAAACCGTTTTTGGATGAATGAGAAAATTAGAGCAAAAGTTTTTTCGGTAACATAATGAAAGTGGTTGGTGATTGAGGAAGAAAAAACTATAGTCCCATATCGGTTGTTGAAAAAAAACATGAGAATTTATAAGATAGACTCTTTGTACTCTAGTTAATTGCTTTTGGTGGACACCCTATGATGGATCTTCCCATACACGACGTGTGCGCGGGCGTTTTAGAGGCGCACTTTGCATTGTCGCTAAAGCTGGAGCTTTTTCTTTTTTGACTTTTTTTGTCAGATCGGATGGTGGAGATCATTTTGATTAGATGAAATCTGGACCGTCGATCGGATGAATCCTCAGATGCAATATGGGCCATCGGATCAATGGTTACGAGTGGACCGTTGGATGTTCGAAGAGGGGGTGCCTTAGACTCCGTTTCAGTGAAAACTGAACAGAGGAGAGAACTTCTCTAAGGGCCTCTTCAACTAACTTTCTCCTCTATAATTACCACCCATTCTCTGTATTTTTAGATAATCCAATCATACATTGCATAGGTATTCCAGTATTTGAGAGAGTCTGCATTCTAGTATTAATTGCATTCAAGTTAGAGAGAGTTCAAAATATACAGAGAGTTCGTTGATTCTCTTATTGAAGTGCTGCTACAGAGAACGATCCGACCATTATATCCTGGGAGACTGTCGTCGGAACCTGCATGTGAGCATCAGTGCGGGGCGAACAAAGTCTTAGGGACATAGAGTCCAACTCTAACATCGGTCTTTATCATTCGACAGAACAGATTCATCAAATTAGTACATTTCTATTTCGTTCTAACACTGTTTTGTATATTGTCTTGCTAACACAAACATGTGGATTAAATTCCCCTAGGAATTAGTATGGAATCAAAATCCACTCTAAAATACCAAGCAACAAATAAAGCCTAGTTATTGGTGGATCTCCAGGGAGAAATATGTCTAACACACTTCAAAGCGAGGAAACCCCGCTACCAACTTTGGTCAGGTTATTGGTATATATGCCTAATCATGGATCTAATTCTTACCAAACTTCTGTGGACCAGTTCTCAACCATTCTTCAAAAGGAAAAAAAAAAACACAAATGGAACCCATATTCTTAATGATGTAGCCCAAAATTCTTTTTGGTTGCGTAGTTAAAAAAGAAATAAGTTCCCGCTTGATTGCAAAAGGGTTATTGCTTGAAGAATATACATCATGCAAAACTGATTAGCTAAATAAGACTTTAACTATTGGTAATTAACCCATTATAAGGGTGCAGTTCAATCTTTATTAGATAAATTATTAAGGAAATCACAAGATATTCTTAAACGTTCATGTTAATTAGAAAATGATATGTCAAACTCCTTGTTCAACCCCATTTGCCGTCCACAATCCACATTATTTAATTTTAAAAAAAATTGTACATTTTTTTATTGAAGTATGTACTCTTATACGAAATGAAATATATACGGAGCGTATTAGCGCTCTTAATTTTTATTGCTATGCTTGGGTATTTGGATTTTGATTTCAAATAATACGTTTTAGTATTTAAGCTAGGGAGATCCCCATAATGATACGAGAGATATTTTTTATTAATAGTAGAGTGTCGGCATTTCCGTACTACACTGGAGAGAGGAAGAGAGAATTCGTGTGACATAGCTGTTGCTATGCAGGAATCCCAATCCCAATCCGTCTGGTCTTAGGTGGGAAACCATCAGTGTATAAATCCATCTTCGTAATGATAGGAAAAGAAATGCCGCGTGGACCTTATGCACGGCTTCTAGAGAGAATCCCATAGAAAAATTTGGCCACCATCTTCTCAAGTTTCAACCCAACCTCCACGTACTCACTTCACACACAAGGTCTCTTTCGAAGAATATAAAATATCACAAATTTAAAGTTAAAAGTTCGACTCACTAAAAATCGAATCGAGTTCTCTTTTCTTTATATTGCACTCCACTTCTTCTCTCTCTGTCAATTCACTGTTGACTCTTCAACCAAAAATAAAGAAAAACATGTATTTCTTTTTCTATGTTTTTCCAAGATGTCATTGTCCGAGCATATGTGTGTCTCTCATTTATTCATTTTTTTTATACAAATGAAGGTCCACACGGCAGTGACAATTGACAGAATTAGCGTGAGGCCTGGCTGTAGATGGAAGAATAACAAATTCCATCCCCACCCACTTCCACCGCTACAATGGACTTATGATTAGCCCATGTTGAGAATTTAGAACGTCGTAGTAGTTAATTTAATTAATATAGACTAAGGTAATGCCATTCTTTCTCTTTCTCTGATACAAAAAGGAGGGGAATGTGACATCGGATAGAATGGAAATTAAAGGAAAATGTTGCTTTCTCAGACTGGACTTGATCACTGTCCGACGATTCATTATACAATTGAGGAGACCCGTTAAAGGTGGCACACTTTTAATCAACTGATGTCCTTCTACCAATAGAAAGCATAAAAAAAAATGACCCATTAAATTTTATGAGCTCCGATACACTCAGTGTTTTTTACCATCTTAAATGCAGCTTTATATACCTCTTTATCCTCTTCACTCATTGTATTAAGATATATACATCGTTAAAATAATTTCATCTTTTTTTATAAATGAATTATTTAATTCATTGAGTATTTTGCTCGACAAATTAGGATGATAAAAGAGAAGATAAGCCTCATACATAGTGTTACCAGTGATGAGATATCACATTAATTGTATGATAGTACATACATCATTAGATGATATATATATGATTTAAAAAAAAATAATGATTCTTAAGCCTAATCTTATAAGCCCCATTACAGAGTCCATGATGTGGCATACACATAATGTCTAATATGCTATTCATGCCATTTTCAATAACTATCGACACAATTATAGGACGATTAGAGATTCCTCATGGAACCGCGCGACTTCAATAACTCCTTTTTTTTACAATTGAATTGTTAATCATCGACAATAATCGATATTTTTTTTATTAAACATCAGTTTTTTGAAGAACACATATGACAGATAAGAAGATTTTTTTGGAGCTTTTTCAACTACTTATTTATGTTTTGGGGGGACTTTTTCTAATCTGATTTGATTAGAAATCACAATTGATCAATTTGTCTGTCGAATTCAATGTCTATTGATTCGGGTGTGATTTAGTATCTTTGTTTGTTTATGCATTTGTTATAATTTTTATCATGAATTTGATGTTTGACATTAAATTTGGCAGTACATAATGCGTTTGTGTTACAATTTTTTCTTTGAATTTGTTTTTTATTTTAAATTTATTTTTTGGAGGACTTTTACCCCCGTTTGGATCACAGGTTGAGGGAGTATAAGGGGGGTATAAGGGTGATATAAGAATGGAAAAGGAAAATGATTGCTTGTTTGCAGAGTATAACTTGGTATTACTAAGCCAGTTTAAACATGTAACGTCCCCGTACTCATTATCCTTAATTAAGGCATGCGATACGGTGCGTCACGTAAATCACAAACTCCCCAATAAATAGTTTAACACGATAATTCAAAACACATAAGTTTTAAAACATAAACCAACCACAGGATCTCAATAATTCATTCATAAAGCGAATGATTACACACGAGTATTTTATTTGCTAAAATCAAACATCTCCTGGTTTTGCTGATAAAGCTAAGGACGTCCACTACATGCGAAGAAGAAGGCTTATTCAAACACCTACGATACAACGGAATAAACGAGAACTAGATTGTCAACGCCCACCACGAACGACGATCGCCAACGGCTACTGTGAAAGGTTTGGAAAAAAAAGGGGTGAGCTACCACACGTTCAGTGAATGGACCTTAGCATCCCAATAATAATAGTAATAATAACAATAACATTTTAAGAGTATTTTCCAAAAATATCGAAACCAACATAATATAATTTTTCACAAGCATTGCGATAAAACGGAATACATCTCTTTAGAGAAAATAGCCACCATCTCATACTATCTACATGATGCGTATGATGCAACAGACATGCATGCCCATATGGCACGCAGCCGAAAGTGCTCCATCTAGAGCTTGATCACGCAGACCGATCGTCACGCTGACGACGTCACGCTGACGGGTGTCACACAGACATAGTCCCACTGGACTGAGTCACGCGGACCCTCGTCACGCAGACGAATGATATGCATGCAAGATAACCTCCACAATTCACATATTTGCATGCATGAATAACATAATAATCAATATACAGTTCATACGTAAAGTAGCGTCTCAAAACATGATGTCATGCTCATGTATTTCATATTCAAGGTAACAGTTGTATTCAAAACATAGGCATGATGCGAATATGATACATATAGATAGTTTTTCAAAGCTACATAGAGACTAGACCCACTCACCTTTGGTCCAACGATTCGCAAACAAAGCCAAGCCTTACAGAAACTCTAATTTGACAAGAAACGATATGAATCGATCAACATACGTACAACCCGTACGGAACCTA
Source organism: Acorus calamus (assembly GCA_030737845.1). Lineage (NCBI taxonomy): Eukaryota > Viridiplantae > Streptophyta > Magnoliopsida > Acorales > Acoraceae > Acorus > Acorus calamus. Next base: position 17,816,096 of record CM060878.1, read on the forward strand.
ATGTATCCATACACCCAGAAACCGACGGCTCCCACAAGGACCGTTATTGACCAACCCGATGGATCCCGTAGGGACCGTCCGAAGCACACCCAACGGTTCCTACTGGAACCGTCGATTTAAACACTGACGGCTCCTCTGGGAGCCGTCCCCAAACATGTCCGACGGCTCCCACCGGGGCCGTCACGAGGCAGAACACAAAAACCCTAATTTAATTTTTATAAAAACTCTTTAAAACATTTTATCATTTAAAACATAATACAAGTCATTTCAAAATGGTATAAAAATAGTGAGAAAACTTATTTGAAATCAAACCGTATACATCGAAATCCGATTGAAGCAACAATTAAAACCCATTGAAACTTCTTTGAAAAACCCTAGATCTATCTTAGGTATAAATACAAATATGGATCTATGTTCAATTTTCAAAAATCACGAAAATACATCGCTGGTTTGGACATAAGTATACAAGGTTTTCAAAACAAGCTTTAAAGGAACAAACACGATTCCAACTTAAAACGAGTAAGCCTAAGCATGATGTATTCTAAAACGTATTCATATTAAATCATGAATGCTTATAAATCATTTAAAATCTCATGGTATACTAACTATAACATCAGATCCGGACATCATAAAAAAATCTCGTATTAAAGATCATGGAATAAAAGAAAACCCAACAAGAAAGCTTAAGAAATTGAAAGTAGCAATCGTATACATGTGAGACTCAATAACAAAATCAAAGAAATCGTAAAACACCATAAATCATCATCATAACATTATTATAATATAATAAATCCAAAATCATATCAATACCTAAAGAAAACAAGAACAAACTTATTCTTTTCTTATTTGAAAACCCTTAAAAACGAAATCATATCAAAAATAACAACCAAAGGGCACTACTATTCAAAACTTTTCATAAACCCGAAGAAAAACTCACCAAAGCCTTAGATCTAACCCTTCCCGTGTTCCTCCACCAAGGTGGCCGAAAACAAGACGAAAACAATATTTTTAGGGTTTTGGTTTCAATGCCAAAGAGAGAGAGAGAGTGACTTAATAATCTCGCATGCACGTGGGGACAAGAATACGACACCATTAATTTAGAATAATCACAATCAAAACATTTGTTCTTTCTAAAAATGACCAACTTTCGAATTCAAAATTTCCTAGATCGACGGCTCTTATTGAGCCCGTCGCTCACACATCCGACGGCTCCTCGAGGACCCGTTGCCCATATAACCCAACGGCTCCCCATGGATCCGTCGCCCAAGTGCCCGACATCACTTATAAGATCTGTGAGGCACTGCCTGACCCGGTTAAAAATTGCAATTGTTACAAAACGAGTATAAAAGAGTATAACAATTCTAAATAACCTATATGTTAGGCTATATCCAGTTTATCTATTCCCATGGATAAGTGGGGCCCAGATAAAAAAAAACGCATCTCATCACATCAAATCACCTATCAACACCTTTTTATACATCAATAGGACTCATATGTCAAATCAATTTTTTACACTTTATTTATATTTTATTCTTCATCAACCAAACAACTCAACCTTTATTCTTACGTTTTTCAATGAGAATAAAAAAAACACAACCAAACAAAAAATTTCTTATTCCTATAGCCCCCGTTTGTAGCGGGGATATCTTTTATTCTAGGGTATTGATTTATCCAAGCATAAGTGAGTATAAATAAGGATAAAGTGATTTTGTGTTTAGTTATGTTTTGAATTATTCTCGTTGGTAAACATAAGAATAAATGTTTTGTTGTTTGGGTAAAATGTGAATAAAGTATGAATAAGGATTTATAAAAGATAAAAAAATAATGATAGTAGATTTGACAGGTGATTTATAAGAGGTGATGACAGTTGATTTGATAGTGGGCCCACATATTCTTTGGTTGGAATAACCTGGGATAACTTTAATTCCAGGGGTTGATTGGAATTCATATACCACTTTATCTGGGTTTATTCTAGCATACTTTATCCGGGTTTATCCGGGATAAACAAACACCCCAAAATACTTATCCGGGGTTATCCGGGGGGTTATACCAATTCCAAATGAGGGCATAGAATTGTTATCTATACTGGCATAGTTATCTATCCAGAATAACTCAATTCCTCAATCCAAACGGGGGCTGAGTTCTAATGTTATTTTGAACTTATATACATTATTTTTTCAAATGTCAGTTACATTTTCAAACTAATTTGAACTTTTATGCATTATTTTTTTTATAAGTCAATTACATTTATGAATGTAACTGATTTTTACTATATAAGCCAATACTTTTTTTGTAATGATACTGATGTTTATAAGCCATATATAGGTAAAGTCAGTTATATTCACAAATGTAACTAACTAATGCAATTGATCGATTTGGCTATCATTTTCAATGTCTGTCGATTCAGGTGTGACATTTGTTGTTATTTATTTTTGCATTTGTTATAAAAAAATTTTGAATTTTGTGTTTGATATTAAATTTGGCTGCCTTTAGTCTGGCTTTTGTTTACAATTTTTTCTTTGAATCTAGTGATGTTTGATGTTAAATTTATTTTTTGGGAGGATTCATAGAGTTTTGATTTTGTATTGGTATGTTCTTATATATAAAAAAATTGTAGTAGTGGTAACATTTCAAATTAATATAAATCTTTATGCATTATATTTTGTAAGTGAGTTACATTTTTAATATGTAGTTAATGTTTATATGTCATATATAATATAAGTCGGTTACATTCACAAATGTAATTGAAATTTTTGTGCAATATATTTTAAAATTAAGTTCCATCATAAAATGTAACTGACGTTTATCTGATCTTAGTAATTCATCAAAATTAGTTATCTTCATCAAAAGATGGATGTGAAGGTCGAAGGAGAACTGGAAAGGTAATTGAACCATCTCTCATAGGATAGAGAACGACGAAATGAATCCAAGGGTGATGACGGTTGCCAGAGATGAGCAGGTAGGCCAGAATGATTTTTTTAAATGACAGATATTAAAAAAACGGTTAGGAATTTTTGGGATATGTTTTCAGATGAGGAAACCCTGGAAAAAGAGGGTTTTAGCACCTAAAACGTGTGATTTAAATATAGGTAGTTTTGTATTTTATTTTTTTATCCTTTTATAAAAATCAATCAAGAAACAATAGTTTATTGACACCTCATGGGTATATGGTTGGAGCTTAAATAGCAGGGCCCATGTAACAGGGCTCTTAAAAAATATAAAAACATATACGACTTACGTTTTGAACTGTAAAATGAGCTATATATAACATTTTTCATATTAAAATTTGATATTAATTTGCACTATGTCCGTTTAAAATGGATTAAAATTATCTCATTCTTCAAAATTATTGTCCCGCGCACCTAGGGGTGGTAAACGAGTCGAACGAGCCGAGCTTTGACATGTTCAAGCTCGGCTCGTTTATAAACGAGTCGAGCCGAGCCGAGCCAAGCCGAGTCGAGCTCACGAGCCTCAACGAGCCTAGCGTTTTTCTTCATTTGAGGGTTTTTAGGGTTGAAAATTATATTTTAGCCTAAATAAGTCAAGTTCATGAGCCTAAATGAGCATAACTTTGTATTGATTTAATATTCTGATTTTATAAAAGAGTTTAGTTAAGCTTCAACTATGTTTTTTATAACACAAACGAGTGATTTTGAATAAAAAAATGAAGTTCGATCCATGTCCCGAGCCTAACCGAGCTTTAAAAATTGTCGAGCTCGCCCATTTGTTTAATTGAATGAACTGAACGAGCTTAAACCGAATCGAGCCTGAGTTAAACCCGAGCAGTTTGATTCGTTTACCAGCCCTACGTGCACCCGCATAGAAGATAAAAAGAAGGGAGTTGAAAAGAGGAACAAAACATCAAGAAATATAGAGGGAGTGCACGAAAATACGCACACATTATAACGGACTGGCAATTGATCCTTGTTTGTCCTGTATCTTTGCCCGTAAGTCCCTTTCAGATATAGAGTGGAGGTGATAAAGTTTAAATAGGGAGGACAATTGTATATCAGAAATAAATAAACGATCCTAACCAATAATATTATATAAAAGAGATTCTAAAACAATCTCATCATCATTTGTCAAAAAAATTTGGTACGTTCAATATATGAAAATGAACCTGTTTTTCTTTTTAAAAATAGCGGCATACCAATTTTAATAGAAAAATTGATTCTGAATAGGTAAGCAGTGTAATGGGGGACTATTTTTTTGGATTTACTCTGAAAACATGATTTTGAAAATTGTATTCAAAAGACGTGATTAGCATTCATAATTACTTTTCTTGTTTAAGTTTTTTTGTAATAAGGACTTCGAACAATACATTCTCTTTTTTAGGCCCGACCCCTTGTTGGGAAGGCAATCTCGGAAGCCAACAATAAACATGAAATCAAACATAAAAAATGAAATATCACATCACACCAAGAACACAAGATATACGTGGTTCAACTTAGGCTTAAATACACGGAGCAAAAAACAGAGACTCGCAAACTCTCCCATGTAGTTATCTTCTCTTGGAACTTTCTCAACTTTTTTTAGGATCTCTACATTGTATTATGTATTGCTCAGCCTTGCCATGAAACCCTAAAAGATATTTATAGAGATAAATAACTTCTTCCCCAAGTAATCTTCCAATTAACAAACAAATATTGCTCTTATTAATTAAGAGATATTTTTTTAATTGGTTAAAATAAAATTTATTGGTTAATTAAGAGATATTCAGTCTCATATTTTACACATGCATTCGTGTCACATGAAAGATTCCACGTAAGTGATAAAAAAAAAAACATTTTTTTATAGGGGAATTTAAACTTTTATATTGGGTCTGAAAGGGGTCAAGGAGAAGAAAAGAGAGTTTCCCAATAGGATACAGAGCCTAGGAACAAATAAAAAACCATATTAGAAAACAAAGGTTTAAAACAAAAGGGGGTAGGATTGCGAAGGCTAAAGTCGCAATAGTCTCTCAATCAATCGTTCCGGGGATGACGTGGGCTCTATGGTTGTCAAGAAACCATCTCCTTTTCTGGGAATAAGAATCTACATTGATACGCCTGTTTGGATATCGGATAAGCTCTGAATAACCCCGGATAAAAAAAATTTAGTGTTTGAAAAGCTCAGATAAATCCAGATAAAATGTGCCAGAATAAACTGGTATAAAGTAGTATATGGATTCCAATTAACCCTTAGCCCCCGTTTGGAATAAATTCTTGGGTATTTATCCTAGGTTATTAAGGATAAAGTGATTTTGTGTTTGGTTGTGTTTTGAATTATTCCGTTGGGACGTAAGAATAAATGTTTTGTTGTTTGGGTAAAATGTGAATAAAGTATGGATAAAGATTTTAAAAAAGTAAAAAAGTAATGATAGTTGATTTGACAGGTGATTTATAAGAGGTGATGACAAAGTGGGCCCAATTCTTTGGAAATAACCTAAGTAACTTTTATTCTAGGGTTGATTGGAATCCACTTTATACCAGTCAAATCAACTTTCCAAACACAAAAAAAAAATTATCCGTCCGGGTTTATCACCTCCAAACGGGGGCTTATAAATCATCCACCCAAAGAATGTTAAATCAACTATCATTACTTTTTTAACTTTTATAAATCTTTATCTATACTTTATTTACATTTTACCCAAACAATAAAACATTTATTCTTACGATTCCCAACGAGAATAATTTAAAATACAACCAAACACAAAATCACTTTATCCTTATTTATACTCACTTATGCTCAGATAAATAAATATCTAAGAATAAATCATATTCTATATCCAAACGGGGGAGTGTTGGGAACTTATTATTCACCTCATAAAAAGCTGGGGAATTTATTGTACAAGTGCATTCAAAGTGATGTTGGTAGGGGGAAAACTTCTTGTGGAGTAGGACAGGTCATTTGTGTCCGGACTAGAGTCCTCAACTATTATAGACCGTCTTACTTATGGTTCACTTCTATTTAACTTGTATTCTTTGGGCTTTGGTCTTGTGATTTAATAATATAGCTTACCACTTTAATAAATTTAAAAAATAAAAACAAAGAAGTTTAGGGAGCTGCGGACAGCACGAGAAGTATTGCCCACGCCTAGAAAACCTCCCCTACCAGACCTTAATCTTTGTTCTGGAAATATCCTCCGAGGAGTTGAACCTTTCGCCCAAGCAATCGAGCATCCCCCGACTCTTTATCAATTGGACTATTAGGTCCCACAGATTTTCAAAATAGAAGCGCTGGCCTCGAAAGATCACGAAAGTTACAACAAGTTTGTAGAAGTTTCTTGGAAAGTTACAACATTGCTCAACAAAGTTCACGGTCGTCATCAAACGTTATCACTTTATTTCACAAAAATGAACATCGCATGCACGGTCAACACCACTTTTTTTTCACATTGGACAGGTGACCAAAGGCGACCAAAAGAAGGAACTAGCCCAGCCATATTGCTTCTTGTGCGCCAAATCGCCACATGCCCACTGGGATTAGAATTTTCAAAATACCCTAACCCTTCTGGACCTATCCCCCTTTCTTGCGACCTTCCCCATCACCTACCACAGTTCCTCCCTATTCTGAAGGTTCATGATCAGGTTCACCTCCTCCCTAACTGGCTAATTCAATCCACAACTTTTTATCACATAAGTGATAAATAGTTATTCATAAAATATTGAGGGATAAAGAAATAATAAAAAGTATATATGCATAAATGTAATCAAGCAGCCAAATACAGATATTAGGACGGACAATTAGCAATCTGGTACCATGTTTAGCAAGCCGTTTAACGAACTTCCAATGGCTGATAACAACACACCAATGTAATTAACTTATTTTTATTCAATTCTTCTATATAGAGTGACAAGATATGACCAGACTTGTTGCATACAACCATGCTACTAAGTTTTTTATTTATTTATTTATTTATTTATTTATTTATTTATAATAATTGATACTTGAACTCATTGCGGTTGGAACCAATGATAAGGTTAATCAAGAAGGTTGTTGTCAACCCAAATGTAGCTAATTAAGGATGCAACAAACCTTTGTTATACTAAAAAAGGTTAATTAATATTTCTTATCAGTGGGTATTGTTTACGTTCAAGTCATTTTCTTTCATCTTATTAGTGGGTATTGTTTAGTGTTGAATTTTATGCACTAACACAGAAGCCTAACTATATGGACTTATGTTGCTTATAAAAAAAAAAAGGATATACACCATATGAAATTATGGTTCTTTAACCAAAACCAAGAGAGAAAATTAGGACCTTCCGCGCCAAAGGATTCCGAAAACTCGCCGAATAATATAACATGGAGCCAAGCATTGGATGCCTAACAAAGTCATCGATTGATAGCTAACACAATTGACGCAGCCGAAAAAAAACAGAACCGAATTTTCAAATGGCTGACCTCTCATTTCCCACCCAATGACATCACCACTTCTTTCACACACACCTCCAACTTAACCCCCGGCCCATATATAAATTCCATCCTACACTAAGCAAAGCTTTCATTGTGGATTAGCAAAGGAGAGCACTCACTCACTATATATAACTCAATCATATATATATCATTGTCTATCCCTCTTATGGAATCTAGTGAAGCAAACTCCTCCACTTCCTTTCCTCTGTCATCTTCTCCTCCAACTTCTTCAGTATCTCCTCTGACGCCTCGGTTGTCATCACTATCGCCATCTCTCCATCCGACACCACCCCCACTGATGTCTCCGGTTGTTCTTAGTCCGTGCGCCGCTTGTAAGATCCTCCGACGGAGATGCGTCGATAAATGTGTGCTTGCCCCTTACTTCCCGCCCACTGAGCCGCTTAAGTTCACCATTGCTCATCGAGTCTTTGGTGCAAGCAACATTATCAAGTTATTGCAGGTAATAACCCTTACCACTCTATCAATCCTTCTCTCTTTTTTTTCCATTTATTATGGACTAAACATTATTCTATTCAAAAACCACAATTCTCCTCCTTAAATTTGGTTCTTTCCTAGCTAGTTTGACTTGAAATTCAGACATGCATTTTTAAATGGAATCACCCACTTAATCATAGCGTATTGACTTTACAATCTTAATTTTTTTTTATTTGTTAAAGAAGCATTAAATAAACAAGTTTAGGTTAAACTAGTATACATGTTTGAGATTAAATAAGCGTTCAAACATGTTGGAGTCTACAAAATAGACTACAATAATAATGTATTGCTGGCAAGTCCTGGGGATTCAAACTTGACACTATTCAACTATTGGACACAATGGGGATTGCGTTTGTAGTGTAACATTTTTCTTCTTGTAATGTCCAGGTTATATCTCAATATTGTGGGTGAACATACCTGACAAAATATCTGTCATGTCAATTAGGTGTAATTTAATTTATTTTTATTTTTTATGATCCCCATGAGAGGCGTGAATAAAAAACTGTTGATATACAAAGTAATAACAACATTTTTTAGCACTATTTCACACAATTATTTTTCTAATGTCGTTTTCTATCTTATATATCTCGTTAGCCACATGCACTCATATAAACTTTTTTTTACATATTATATAAAATAAAATAAAATTCATACAAAATTCGTTAGATTATATATTTCATTAGCTGATATTTATTTTTGTTCAATTGAAAAAAAAAATAGGAACTTCCAGAGAGTCAACGAGCAGATGCAGTGAGCAGCATGGTATACGAGGCGAATGCCCGGATCAGGGATCCAGTATACGGGTGCGCAGGAGCAATTTGCCAACTCCAAAAGCAAGTGAGTGAATTACAAGCACAGCTAGCTAAGGCACAAGCTGAACTTGTAAACATGCAGATGCAGCACGCCGATCTGGTTGCCTTGATATGTGTGGAAATGACTCATTCAAACTCTAATCATCAGCTCCCTTTGCTGTCCCAGTCATCCGATGCCTTTAATGGCATTAATCCTCACTTGTTTGCCAATGATTATTCTTCTTTGGTTGATGACACCAACAATGCTTGTCCCATGTGGGAATTACCCCTGTGGACGTGAACTTATGTTCTCTGGATATTTATGGCTCAGATGAATATATCAGCCATAATGGATATGAGTGTGTTCTCACATGAAATTGTATTTAATTGTTTTGCTTTGCTTACTATTGATATTTAATAAAAAAAAATCAAATCAATAATAACAATGTGGGTGATCAATATGCGCCGAATAACAAAAAGTCTCCTTTACTTTAAAGTCTTTCACTCTAAGCCCCCGATTGAAACTGGGATAGGTTTTATTCTTAGGTATATATTTATCCGAGCATAAGTGAGTATAAATAAAGATAAAGTGATTTTGTGTTTGGTTGTGTTTTGAATTATTCTCATTGGTAAACGTAAGAATAAATGTTTTGTTGTTTGGGTAAAATGTGAATAAAGTGTGAATAAAGATTTAAAAAGGTAAAAAAAAATAATGATAGTTGATTTGACAATGATTTATAATAGGTGATGACAGTTGATTTGACAGTGAGCCCACATATTCTTTGAGTGGAATAACTTATGATAACTTTAATTCCAGAGGTTGATTGAAATCCATATACCATTTAATACCGGTTTATTCTGGCATACTTTATCATGAGTTATCCGGGGCAAACAAATACATCAAAATTTTTATCTGGGGTTATCCACGGGGTTATACCTAAACCAAACGGCGGCTAAGAATAAGAGGTTGATACAGGTTTTCTCTTTCATATGAATACAGTTTAAACAGTTGTATTTTATTTTATTTTATTTTAATTGGCAGTTCAATGGGAGCTTCAATTTTTCGTTCTTTATTTATTTTCACCCAAAAACAACGATCACGATCAAATTTGGGCCTTTATGTTTCCTCAAAACTCATGGATACGATGGTGGTGAGGAGGGAATACACAAAACTTTCTCGTCGTTGAACCTGATCGAGAAGTCAGGCAAACGTTCCTATCCAAATGAAAATGTTTTTTTTTAAGTAGCATATGTTGTTTGTCCTTGTATTTAAGTCATGCATGGTTCCAGAAGCAGGTAAAAGAAAGTCTAACAAGTTCAATCTGGGTTATAATATGAATATATCCATGAATTTTGTATATTAAGATTTTCTTTTAATTTTTTTTAAATAAATTATAAGCATATATATTATAGAGTAATATCCTAATTTTGGAAGAGAAAACATAGGCAGATAAAGAGAGAGGGACAAGAAGCAAGGCAAATCCTGATAATTGAATTTTGTGGCCAGGCAAAATTTCAAAATGGGAATTCATATTTTTACAAAAAAAATTAGATAGTTTGAATATTACACATCATTTTATTCTAAACTACAAATATTACAAAATAAATACACAATATTATATAATTATTTAAATTAAAATCTTCTACTTTATTATATGCACTTAATAAATAGCAAAAAATGAATTGAGAAAATTATAAGAAATGAAAAAATTCCTTAAGGCTTCAACAATATATATTCAACCATACAGAGAGAAAGATGAATTTGAGAGAAACATTGAAAAGGAACGGTTTTGATGAGAGTGAGTGAGAGAGATACATTGGAGAGAGAAAGAGATAGTCTTGAAAATCTAATGTTTATTGTAATTATAGTTGGAGAGATTTAGGGATACAATAAATTTTAGGTTTTTTTTAAAGATATTAAATAGAGTGAGAATGTGTGTTGAGATAAACTAATTTAAAATTAAAAAAATAAACACATCTCTCCATTTAATTTTTTAAATTTTATTGAACAAATGATTCTTAGGAAATCTCCTGGGATGGGGGCCTAAGCAATTGCAATGGTGGCTCTGCCCCAGGTTGACCCTGACAAAAAACAAGCGAATGAGAGGTCATGACCGGTCTATATTATAATTATGTCACGATTCAAATTCAATTACCCCAACAATCAGTGATCTTTTATCCTTTATTTTATTTTTATTTTTTTCTCATTGAACTGTTTGATTTTTCAAATATTAATCACGACGACATGCGACCGGCAACCCCCATTTTTTAATGGAAAAGATATTTGTAATGACAGGTCAGTCATATTGGCCTCAAACGTCTTAAAAAAAGACTACTCATTGGTCACAACAGTCAGTCGTTGAGTGTATCCTCAACCGTAACTTATAGTTTCTAAAGAAGAATACAATTAAATTTCCAGATTTCTTCATCGGATAAGGACAGGTTTGACGGGTCATATATCTTCTAGTACGAAAAGTGACAAATTTTTCTTGAGAGGAATTTGGGCTGGCAATTGAAGAGGTAGTCATCACTGTTTGAGGATTTGTTGGATGTGATGAGTCATGGAATGAGAATCAAATAGTTGGTTGCAGGTGTTGTCCACCACCAAGATACGTTTTCACTCAACAACCTCCCCCCACCCAATACTGTGTATTCTACCTACCGAATTTCTTATACGAGCATAGGCACCACCTGTTCAATCCTGCAAAACCATTTTGTCAAACAATATAATAATGAAAAAAATCCATATAACCCCCTATAAACTTACTGAAATCCATATAACCCCTTGAAAACACCTAATAAATCCAAATAACCCCCTGTATAAAATTTATGTGTACAGATGATGAATCTTTTGTTAATATTATATTTTATTAACTTGGTAGAAAACACAGTATACCAAAAAAACTATATAATGTATTAAAAATGCAAAAAATCTTTTATAAATGATGATTTTACCCATCTGGATAAAGTTTATAATATATCCACAAATAGTAAAATCGTCATTTTCATATGATTTTTTGCATTTTTAACACATTTTAGTGGTTTTTTAGTCTATCATGTTTTCACTCATGGTTAACCAAACGAAATATGTGCAAAATATCATCATCTACTAACAAAATTTTTACTCAGAGGGTTGTTTGGATTTACTAGTGTTTTCAGGGGGTTATATGGATTTTAAGAAAAGTCAGGGGGTTATATGGATTTTAAGAAAAGTCAGGGGGTTATTTGGATTTCAGTCAAATTTAAGGGGGTTGTATGGATTTTTCCCTATAATACATGTGGTGTTGGTTTCAATATGCGGATGACACGCTCATGCTCTTCGATGTGTCCACATCTCCGCCAGAGCGGCTCGTTTCATCGCCTTCTATTTTGAGTTAGTATCGGGCCTAAGTTTGAACTGGTTGAAATGCGCGTTGTTGGCGGTCAACGTCCCGGAGGTGAGAATTCAAGCTCTAGCGCGGAGAGTTGGATGTGCGGTGTAGGAATTCCCTTCCCGCATCCTGGGCCTCCCGCTCTGCAGAGGTCGGTTGAGAAAGGAGGACTGGGAGCCCCTTGTGGCGCGTTTTGAGAAGAGGCTAGCAGGATGGCAGGGGAGACTCCTAAGCTATGGAGGGAGACTAACATTGCTCCAAGCGGTTCTCACAGTGCTCCCTCTGTTCTATCTATCCGTTTTCATAATCCCAACAGGTGTGCTAGACCGCATCGAGGTGGTGCGCTGAAAATTTCTCTGGCAGGGCACCCACGGTGCGACTAGCAAAACTCATCTCGTTAACTGGTCAACGGTCTGTTTGAGCAAGGAGGCTGGGGGACTTGGAGTTCTCTATTTGCGAGACATGAATGAGGCGCTCCTATCTAAATGGATGTGGCGCTGGCTGAACAAGCCCTCCAAAACGTGGGCTAAAATTTTTCAAGACAGATATGGGGATATGGGATTGGTGTCTGGAGATGGCCCAAGGTTGGTGTGCGGGCAACAGCGCTATGCAAAGGAATGTTCGGAGAGCAGGGGACGTTCGCGCAGGCTATCCGATGGGAGATCGGGAATGGGGAGAGCACGCAATTCTTGACAGATATCTGGTGCGAGGAACAGCCCCTCTGCTCGCGCTACCCTCTTGTACACGCACTAGCGCGCGCCCCTCGATGCACGGTGAGCAACTGCTGGAACGAGGAGGGTACCAGCTCTGGATGGACGGTGGAAATGCGCAGGACTTGCACTGGTCCTATGGTGGCCGCGCAACATGCGGAGCTCATGCAGTCACTCTGGGAATGGTCGGGACTCATTGGCCATACGGCTGACGACCACTGTGGGCACCCAAGCCCGAGGCGGGTTTCTCCGTCAAATGCAGGTACACATGGAGGCGGCAAAACCTAGCCCCTGCCACGCTAGTGTGTGGCAGCCCAGCAAAAATCTGGAAACCTAAAATCCCAAAGAAGATCAAAGTATTCCTCTGGACCCTTGCGCACCAGCGCCTACTCACTCATGTGTACCGATCAAAATGGCGACATGATGAGCAGACCAAGTGCGCACTCTATGGCGAGGCCCCAGAGACAGCGACTCATCTCTTCTGCGAATGTCGGGTGACACAGGAGTTGTGGAGTGCGGTGAGGGAGGCCACATCTTTGGCCAGATTCCATGATCTCGAGGGGATGTGGACAGCGGAGGCAGAGCTGGGGAGGAGGTGTCACTGGGCACCACGGCGCAAGTGGCGTGGCTGATCGTACCAACGTGCACATGGACTATATGGTTGACCAGGAATGAAGTAATCTTCAAGAGTGCCAGAGTCTACACTGAGAACATGTGGGGTGATGCATACACACTCATACGGGATTGGGCTCGAGGCCTGGTGGGCGTCAGGGGAGTCTCCTTGCGCGGAGGAGAAATCCACATCCATGAGGAATAGTGGAGCGGGGACGCGCATCAGACGGGTTGCGAAGCGTGGATGGAGGGTCGACTACCCGCCTACCCAAACCACTGCGCTGTGGAACCCTTCCTTTTGATTCGGTTTAGGATCCATATATGTATTCTCTATCCTCTCATCCCCAATTCAGACCATGTACTAATCCATTTTCGTAATAAAATCGGTTGGTGATGAGCGTCTACTTTTTTCAAAAAAATAATAATAATAACACATCTGTTTCCTTTTATGCCTCAAAAAACACCCTTGATTTTTTTGTTTTCCAGGGTTTTGTTTTGTTTTTTTTTTTTTTTGCACCAAATACAGTAATCGATAGAATTATGTTTTGGGGTGTTTTTTTATATGGAAAATGTTAAACTCAACCATTTTTACCATCTAAAACTCATACCACATATGTTTTTAATTTTTTAAAAATTGTAAACATCATCTAATAAGGTATATACTTTGATTTAAAAAAATGTGTATATAGCTCCATTTCAAATTAAATGAATCTATTTTAGTAAGTGTAAAAAAAATTTAACGATTTAATCTAGTGATGTATATGCTTCACTAAATTTTTAATTAGGTATATATGACTACATTTGGACCGTAAATAAAATGAGTGTAATAACACGTTTTTTATTAACCATTGCATTTTATATATTAACCATTATATTTGTGTTCTAAATTTGTCTTACATTAACCATTATATTTGTTATGTCTTTGAAAGAGATCAAATCTGTCACACCTAACCTAAATAGGGAATGGGAATACCGGGATTAATTGGAATAGGATAAGGATGTAACATTAATGAGTTTGTTATTAAGAATGGCTCACTTTCGACTAATAGGTCCGATTATGAATCAGACCTCACCTTGGCCCAAAAGCCCATTCAAAGGCAGAGTTTCTCCTTAGCACCATGAGTATTGCTACACTCAGTTTCCTTTACCAACACTTTCTCAGACCCCACGTCGGATTGCCCACCTGGATTTTTTTTTAAATGCCACGTCAGCCTATGAAAAGTACTCACAAAAAAAAATTACCCCCAAAAGTTGCCGCCCTTTTTTTGGTTTTACCATGTTTTGGTAACATTTTCACTGCCAGTCTTTTTTTTCATTTATTGTTTCTGTTCCTCCTCTCTCTCTCTCATCATCGACAACCACCACAGACCAACCATAGCAGCTCCAGATTGGGTAGTAAATATTCCTCATTTGCAGTGAGGTATCACAAGGAGCTCGACCATGCCGTCCCCACCGCCATCTGTTTCTACGCTTGTCGACATGAAAATCACAAATCCCCTCCACCCCGCAGTCTGATCCGATGGCCTTGAGCGTCATCAAACTACTATCTATCAATGAGCTCTTGTTGCAAATGGTGATCACAACCTGTTTGATGGAATGCGTGGGTGAAATTGTTGGTGCTAATGATACATTTGTTTGTTGTAGGTGGATGCGCAAACAACGCTGATTGGGGAGATGGAGAACCTATTGGACATGGCGAAGACGTTGGTGGTGGAGAAGGAGGAGAGGGTGACACGGTCGCTGTTATGATGGGTCTTTTGTAGATGTGTTGCTATTTTTTGACAATTGAAGTTAAGAATTTTATCTGTGATTGTGATTAGTGTTTGCTTTTTTACAGGTTGGCTGCTTTTTTACGGGTTGGTGTTCTTGCTGTTTGAATTTGCGTGTGACACGTGGGTTTTTTTATTCCATTGGATCTTTTCTGTTATTAGAGAATAATAAAAATTAATGAAGTATATACCATATTAAGGATGTATATGTTTATATAAGAAGGTATATAACTCATTGGATGACAAACAAAGTACTTGAGACTTGAGACTATAAAAATAATTCTATGTAAAGTCATTCTGAACTTAACTATTTGTATTAAACGTGAATAAATATTTAGCAAATTTTAATAGCACATGCAATGTTTAATTGAGCATATACCTGGATAGGTTCATAAACATTTGAAATGATTGAGATCACAACCATATCAACTAGACGAGGAATCTAACGTATGGATGACATCATAAATGTAGAAGTGAACAATGTGGTTATTTATAAGAACTTGACTTATTGTTTTCAATCTGGCATAAACATTTCTTCAAGTTCTGTAAGGTGACGTTTTACGTTCTGAACTTGGTTATTTTATTAAACGTGAATAAGTATATGAATAAGTTTTTATGGCACATACAATGTTTAATTGAGTATATACCTCCATAGGTTCATAAACATTTGAAGTGATTGGGATCACAACCACACCAGCTAGATGAGGAAGTTGACTTATTGTTTCCAACCTGGCGTAGACATTTCTTCATTGCACTACTTATCTAACATATACTAATGTATCTATCTAGGCATCCTAGGCATACACATAACATAACAAAGCATATACATCATCCCACGAAGTATATAACATAATCAACAGTCACATCATACAATAATTATTAAACAAATTAATCTCACCACACAAAAATACAAAACAAAAAATCATCAGATATATGACAGCCAAAATATGGCTGAATAAACATCAACAAAAAATTGTATCATTTACTTGTTTAGATTTTACAAAATTCATCATTCATAAATCCAGCAAAAATGAAAATGAATATTAAGCATCCTGCAAGTAATCCAATGATTGATCGAACTGCTGCGGAGCTGGGACATCAGGAACATGAGGCCACCCCTCTGCTTCCCTTAGCACTATCTTCTGTAATAACTTGATAGTTCTCTCCACCCAGGCATTATGCTCCTTCTTGTGAAGGGAGTCATACATGAGGAACTATTGGTTCATCATGTCAATGCAATCATAAGATTTACTTTTGGGTGCTTCGGTCGTTGCAGCCCCTTTTGATGTTTTGGTCGCCTCAGCCCATTTTGGCGCTTTGACTCTCTTGGTTTGGGTTGGGTTGTTCCTCCTTTCTCCAAGTTTCACCACACGGCCTATTGATCCAATTATCTTCCTTATTAAAGCATATACGAGTGTTACAAAAGTATATGAATGTTTGGCAGGAGTATATACCACATTATAAAATTATACCTTCTTTCGATCCACATTATGACCCCTATGTTTCCTCTTCGTCTTTTTAGTTAGGGAAGAAGAGGACGGTGAAACAGCATTGATTGACACATGCATGTGCAAGATGACCCTTTTGAGTGCCTTTGTAAATTCCTCCAGTGAAGAGAAATCCGAAGGCATGGGTAGATGGTGTATTACACAAGCACAAAGAAAATGTTAAATCACATGGAGCACCGATATTTATGAACGATGACCATAGTATATCCAACAAAAATACATGTTAAGATTAAAAAATTGAAATAGAGAAGAAATTGATTTAAAATTAAAACATTTGAATTATGAAACCATATGCTTGAATAATTTGTAATGTGGTATATACTAGCCTAATGATAGTATATAGCACTAAAAATGGTATATGCTTATATAGCATGAATGTTGATTTTCAACATAGCATATTTGGATGAATTTTTTAATCAATAATGTTTATTTTCAAAGATACAAGTTAAAATTAAAAACAATTGAAATACAAAGTTATTGAATGAAAGACAATGATTTATGAAACCATATGCTATTAAAAGAAAATAAGAAAATAAAGAATCTATGTGAAAAATAATTTGTGACCATATTCTAACGAAAGAAAATAATGAAAACAAGAATGTCTGTAAAAAATAGCTTTTTGAAACCATATGCTACCAAAAAAATATAAGGAAATAAAAAATCTTTATAAAAACTAATTTATGAAACCATAAACTAAGGCTCTGTTTGGTACCATGTCGGTGGGCGTTCGCATTGCCGAAACACGGGGGACAGACCGCGTTGCCCGAATCTATGTTTTCACGGATGCGGCAAACGCGGAAAAAATTAACGGAAACTCATATACAACAAGGGTTTCTTTGCTTCCAATGTAGACGGTGAAAACCTGTTTGGGAGTGAGTTCGCGTTCCCTGTTGTTCGGCAACGCCACCGCTTGCCCGACATGGTTCCAAATGGAGCCTAACAAAAGAAAATAAAGAAAACAAGAATCTCTGCAAAAATAATTTATGAAGTCATATGCTAACGAAAGTAAATAAGGAAACAACAATAAAAAATGAGACGATAGTGAAGATTCAGAAAATTCATGCTTCAAAGACGGTGAAGCCGCAGTAAATGTACCACACTAGCAAGATAGTGAAGGCGCAACAGTTATACCATATTTGCAGACATCGACGATAAGCCATATCGATAAGATCAGAGAGGGTGAGTGAGAGAGGTGAAGGGAAGAGAGAAAAAAAGAGATGAAATGTAAGAGATAACAGATGGTGAGGCGGAGGGCAGAGATAAGCAACAGTGAGGTGAAGAGGGAAGATGAGAGAGAGAGAGAGAGTATTTGTTTTGTGAAAGATGAAAGACTTTAGTCAAAGGGGAGAGAGAATGTGTGTTTTGTGAAAAACGAAGGGGAGAGAGAAAATTTGCATTGGAACTCGAAAAGAATCAGCGAATACAGATAAATTGGTGGAATAAGGCATTATCGAAGTACATGTGCTTTGAAAGGTCTTATGTACTCGTCACATTTGGAACCACACTTCCAAAATATGCGAGGGGCCATGTGATGTTGTCAGAAACATCTTTTCAACCATTTAATGCGGTGTCAAACCATTTAATGCTATGCTTGAGTTTCTTTTCAAACCGATTTGAATTTCAAAATTCAAACCACAATTGGTCCCACTTTATAAAAATAAATCGAACGAGCCACGTCATCGGTGCTATCTACGTCAGATCCGACGTGGGGACTGAGTTTCTGACTGAGAAGTAGTCGGAGTGTATCATTTTCCTAGCACCATACATCACCTCAGGAACAAATCCTAGCTTCAAGTTGGGCCAAACAACGATTCCAATTTGACCATCAACAAGGGCTAGTTTTACACAGGAAAGGTCTTGACCAACCCAGGTCGACAACCGGCCAACCAGAATAGGAATCCCACACGTGCTACCAACCAACACTAGTGATATCACATAAAGGCCAATGGAATATTCCCTGACACAACAGCTTGTTAGAAATAGCACCCACCTGATGTTTTTTTATTTTATCTAATTTACATTGGAGACGTTTATATATAGCACACCTTCAGTGGAAAATAATATTAAATGGAGGTATGTTACATAACACACCTCCAGTAGAAAACCTGGATTTTGTTTTTTTTTTTATCTGATTAACACTAAAGACGTGTTATATATAACAACATTTAGTAGAAAATAATTTTTAAGTAGAGGCGTGTCACACCTCTACTATTAAACAACACCTAATATGTTGGTATTTGATTTTTTTGTTTTTCCTATTTGAGTCTTATTTGATATGTTTTGTTTTTTTGGTTTGTAAGAACAAGAGGGGTGGATGGGAACATATTTGGATTTAAACAATGAACACTAGTTTTTCCACACGCACAATATATATCTTAATGAGGAGGTATTTTTTCCCTTCAGTCAACTTAATTGGTCAAAGACTCCTTCTTGAATTCAGACCTGAAAGAGTACGGACCTTGTACTAAAAAAGAAGAATCAAGGGAAGCACCGGTGTAGTGCCAGCCAAGGGGACTCCGAAGAGATATATAAGTAAGGGAATTCAAATGTTTATCTCACTAATAATGTGACTTGATTAAAAGATAGCACTCCCATTTGTTAGGATATAGGATGATCTCCACCAAGTTTAAATGAGGATATTCATAAAGAATAAATCTAATATTTAAAATTCAAATTATTACACATGAGATCTCTTTATGTTGGGTCACTTTAAGATATATTTGGTGGACGCAGGGTTGATCCAGTTGAGATCCTCCCGGATTCTAAGTATCATTTTATTTTGGGATTTTTTATATTTATATCCCTATTAAATTTTATTTTCGCCAAAATACTCCTACTAATCACGTTTGCATCAATACCCTTGAAAATATTTAAGTCGGTGCATCCATACCCCTACGTTTATATTATGTCTATTGTGGTTTAGTTTTTTCATTTGTTACTGGTAGTGGGCTATGAAATCTCACTTTTACCTCTTTCTGACAACAATACCTTTTAAATTCAAATTTCATATATACCTCTGTAAAATTTTAATTTTATCAAAATATCCCTCTTAAAATTAGAGTTGCATCAATACTCTCGAAAACATTTAAGTCAATGCATACATACACCGCGGTTATACGGTGCGTCTATCCCCACCAAGCATTTTTTTTACCCCACCAATAAAAAAAAACCCGGTGTTTGACTGTTCCCACCAATCCAGGTCAACCGAACTTGGTCGCCATTTCAGGTTTTGGGCGACCGGACTTGGTCGCCATTTCAGGTTTTGGGCGACCGGACTTGGTCGTCATTTCAGGTTTTGAGCGACCGTAATTGGTCACCATTTCAGTCTTTGGGTGACTGTAATTAGTCGAACATGGTTCAAAACTATATCCACCTATTATTTATAAACAAATAAATTTTTGGATTTATCCATCATATTTACATTTATTCTTTTATCTAAAAAACAACTAAGGAACTGGAAAAAATATAAGTAGGTATACTTTCAATTAATTCAAATTTTTATAGAAAAATATTTTATTAGATAAATATATATCATTTTTAAGATTCGTTTGAATTCGTAGTTAAGCGGATTCTTTGTTTGAAAAAAAAAAACCTACCAGTTCATCCAAACACATTTTATATTTGGCTTTTGAAAATTTGTTCGTCACTTATGTAAAAAAAATTTATTCTTATATTTTACATTTAAGAATAATAATTGATTCTTTCTACATTACAACTCAAACTTGGGGTAGTATGAAGGATTGAAGGAAGATACACGTCATGAGATTATGTTTCCAAGAAAAAACTTATAAACTTTATTACAAATCCTGTTCGACCAAGTTCGGTCGCCGAAAACCTGAAATGACGACCAAGTCGGATCGCCCAAAACCTGAAATGGCGACCAAGTCCAGTCGCCCAAAACCTAAAGTGGCGACCAAATTTGGTCGACCTGGCCGGATCGGTGGGAAAAGAAAAAACACCGGTTTTTTTTTCGATTGGTGGGATAAGAAAAACGTTTGGTGGGGATAGACGTGCCCGCGGTTATATGCTGTTTGCTATGGTTTATTTTCTCCATTTTGTCACCATTAATGTGATGTGAATCTCTCTTTTCCCCTCTTATTTAATGATAAGACCTTTTAAATTCAACTCAATCCCATCTATAAAAAAATCATAAAAACCCAAAAAAAGTCAGAGGTTTTTTGCTCTTCAATGTTTTCCTAATTAGATCTGTATCTCATGTGATTGCATATAGGTTTGACTCTGTGCCCCACTTCGAGGAATCCAGTGTCACTATCACTCTCTGTCTATACCATTGGATCTATTTGCAGGTCTCCTTAAATGGATATGATTATCCATTTAAATTTATTTGATTTGCACACCTGTCTTAAAAAAACCCACATCCATTTGCACCATTCCCAAAAGAAAAGGAGGAGGTGAAGGGCAACAAAGAGGAACGAAGAGGTGATTGGGTGACAAGTTGTGTTCCACACAAATGGGGGCGTGCAAATTGGAGGCATGCCCGGCCTTGGGTGTAGGGCCAGTAGGCGGGCTGCCTAGGGCCCCACTAGGGAAGGGCCCCAAATGCCCATTTGTGTTATAGGTTTTAGCATAGCAACTGTCAAATATAGTTATTTTAAGATAATGTTATGTACAATCCCTTTTTGAGCCTCAATTTCAGTCTATACATGTTTTGAATTTTTTTAAAATAGTATACCTCATTTAGTGAGATACTTATTTTTATAAAAAAAAATGAAGCATATACTCCAACGACTTGCATGGATGCATTTAAAGAAAATGTGAAAAATTTATATCAAAGCATATACCTCGTTAACGTGAGTATATGCTCAGTGAGAAGTGTATGAGACTAAAATTAGAATTGAAAAAAAAATTGTGTAACAACACTTATTTTTATAACCCATTTGAACCCCAAATGGAAAAATAATGTAAGCAATTTCATCCATCCAAATATAATATAATTCATCCAATTGTTATATTTCTTAGTTTTGCTTAATTTTTTTTCTTTTTTATTATTGGATGTATGTTTTTTTTAATTATATACACATACTATGGTTAATTGAAGGTAAAATTTAAAAGTTTAGACATGAAATCTCTTTTTTTTAGATGACAAATATTGAAAATTTCTATTTATTTATTCATTATCTAATATTTAATTTTTACATGTAAAACAAATATAAAGCATATTAGAGTATTTGATCTTTTATGTTTTTATTATATCAACATCACGACAGTCTATTAAGTTATATTTAAACAAAAAAAAATTATAGGGCCCCATTTAAAAATTTCGCTTAGAGCCCCACCTAAATTTTCAGATCTCAAGGCCAGCCCTGATTGGAGGATCATACAATCAAATTCACTTAAATCGGAGAGGTACGCAAACTAAAGGGGAGTACAAACAATTTCGAGATATGCAAATAGAGGCAGGCACCCATGGTCATGTGGCGACTCCAACACCCGCTGACTCCGCCCAATCAATCCAAAGCACGACCAATGACCAGCTGGAAAACTGAGTCTGGGCCAATGTATTACCATGGCCAACTACAGTGTCATGTTCGAATTGCATTAAAGGATCGACCAGCATTCAGCCAAGTATTAGTGCTCAAACCATTTAGCCAAAAACTAACTTGGGTAGAACTTTTACCAACCCATATGAAACTGAGTCCAAAACTTCCCAACTAATTTCATAGAAATTTAGGTTGAGCCAGCAAGTTTCAATCAATAATAAAGACTAACCAGGTTGTCCCCACCAGCCTGGCCTAGTGCAGAGACACCAACCCTATGGCACTTTCACCCCGGATTTGATGCTTACCTGTGGGGAAAAGGTTGGAACTGTTGAGACTTTATCCAGACTTTCGTAACAAAAATAATAATAAGAACAACAACAACAACAACAACAACTAACCAAGTTGAATTCCAATCCTCCAAGCTTTTAAGTCAACAGCACTATAGACAACCCAAGGACACTTGATTTCATCCAAAAGATTTGGAGGCATTTTCCCTTCCAAAAAAGAGTAGATTGTAAATAAAGAAAGCAAGAAAGATTAAAGGTCCCATCATTCAGCCGGAGGGGCGGCATTCATTAACCAGAAAATTACCAATTAAAGCAAGTCATTTCGATCTGCTGCACATATACCAGCAACACCTCAAAAACAAACAAACGAATACACAATTTATAACCTATTCATGATACTTATTGTACCACAACAATTAACAGTTTTTGCTCCAGCTCATCTCCATGTACTTGGGTGAAATGCACCAAAAGAGTTCAATTACTCATCAACCAAAAAGACAACGCCATCTTTGCGAAAATCATGTGTTGTATGGTCCACCACCTACACAAACAACCAGATTTATATCATAAAATCATGACATACATAATGTTACTTGTATAATTAACACTCATATTACACATGCCCGTGTACCTAGATGATTGCACTGTGTATGCAATAGTCTAGAAGTGAGTATTTAGGGTGAGTTACCATAAAAAATAAAAATATTTAATTTAGTTATAAAACTCGCTGGAAATAATAATCACATACATGTATTCACATTGTACAAAAACACACATATGAACTGTTATATTTCAATTTTCTGGATATAAACATCTTCAATTTAACAGTCCCCAACTTTATTGTTCATCTTTGATTTTAAAGCCTGTCCATCTTTGATGAATAGACTTCATCGAATATTAATTTTCTATATCTATAGGAAAGACAATAATTGGGGATTTTTTTATGAATTTTATTTCATCATATGACTACAGGTTAGTAATCACATACATGAATTTAGCATTTACATTCTCTATTTTAATCCCAGTAATTTTAACCCTCCTACCCTCCCCTTTCTCTGTATCATGTCCAAGGAGCAAACTCCTTTATTGTGCTAGCAATTTGCATGATTTATGCTGTAGAAACGTTTAAGGTCATCAAAATCTAAAAACTACAATGTGTAAGTAATCACATAACTTTAGAATCAAGGTGCTAAGAAACCAGGGAGATTAATTGTATGTTTGAATCGGGACGTGATATCAACTATACTGGATATAACAGTGTCTGTGGTCCGTGGTAGAGATCTTACAGTGGATAATTCTGTTAAGGGCCCGTCTATCCCCACCAAACAATTTTCCAATCCCACCGATCAAAAAAAAAAAAAACGGCCTTTGGCTGTTCCCACCGATTCAGTTCGATCGAATTCAGTCGCCATTTCAGGTTTTGGGCGACCGTAATGGGTCGTCATTTCAAGTTTTGGGCGATCATAATTGGTCGAATAGGGTTTAGAACTATATCTACTTATTATTTGTAAACAAATAAATTTTTTGATTTATCCATCATATTCTACATTTATTCTTTTATCCAAACAACAGCTAAGGGACTGAAAAAAATGTAAGTAGATATACTTTCAATTAATTCAATTTTTTATAGAAAAATATCATATTCGACAAATATATATCATTTTTAAACTTCGTTTGAATTCGTAGTTAAGATGATTCTTTGTTTGAAAACAAAAAAAAAATGTACCACTTGATCCAAACACATTTTATATTTGGCTTTTGAAATTTGTTTGTAACTTATGTAAAAAAAATTGTTCTTATATTCTACATTTAAGAATAATGATTTATTCTCCCTACATTACAACTAAGACTTGGAGTGATATAAAAGATTCAAGGAGGATACACGTCGTGGGATTATGTTTTCAAGAAAAAAAATTCTAAACTTTATTACAAATCATGTTCAACCAGATTCGGTCGCGCGAAACCTGAAATGACGACCAAATCTAGTCGCCCAAAACCTAAAATGGCGACCAAATCCGGTCGAACTGGCCGGATCGGTAGGGATAGCAAAACACCGGGTTTTTTTTTTTAAATTGATTGGTGGGGTAAGAAAATCGGTGGGTGGGGCTAGACGGGCCCTTCTGTTAAATTTGAATGATTTAGGCTTTGGCCCTGTGATAAATACAGGGCTAACAGCCTACTATTTCCAACAAAATAATTCATGGCACTATTTCTAAGCCCAAAAAAAAGGAACCCTAACAATGAAGGATTCTTCCATCAGGAGGCTTGGAGGAACATTTTCATTGAACGGTACAGGGTCAGGGGACCAGACCGGCGGTTTCCACGGTGTTCTCCAAGGGCATCCCATTTATGTAGGGGCATCTTTGCCTTGGCGGGTGAATTCCGAATTTCACTCAAATGGGAACTGGGTAACGGGAGGTCCATTTTTTTCTAGTACGACTGGTGGGTTGGAATGGAGCCACTAAGCGCCAGTTTCCCCGTCATTTTCAGCCTAGTAGAGAACAAAGGGGGCAGGGGGGCGGACCTCTGGCATCCGGACAGGTGGGTCATTAGTCTACGAAGACCACCCGACGAGGATGAGCTGGCTCAATTACATTCCTTGACGGCCCTTCTGTCGATGTCCTTCGTGCGGGCTGGGGTTGAGGACCGGGTCTCTTGGAGTGGCCACTCCAGTGGGCGGTACTCGGTCAAGGAAGGTTACAGGTGGTGGCGCTGGGAAGTGCAGCACATTGAGGAGACTAAATCTAAGTGGAAACAGATTTGGTTTACCAAAACACAGCTCAAAGAAAAAGTGTTTTTATGGCAGGTCTACCAGGAGCGGATACTCACTCGGGTGTAGAGAGCTAAATGGCGTCCTGGCGAGTCCACTATTTGTGTCCTATGTGGGGCGGAACAAGAGACGGTGGTGCATTTGTTTTGTCCGTGCTCGGTTTCGAGGAGATTTTGGTTAGACATGGAAGAATGTACGGGTCTTAAGTGCAAATTTGATTCGTTGGAGGGGATGTGGCTGGCGGGCAAAAGAATGGGAAGAAGAGGTGATCGGAGTATCACAGCAAAAATCTCCAGATCTGTGATAGCGGCGGGCGTCTGGACGATCTGGCTTTCACGGAATCAGGCAGTATTTTCGGACACTCACATATACAGGGAAAACTTGATCGAGATGGGGCTGCGATTGGTGGCGGACTGGGGCAGATTTATATCCGGCGCAGCCTCGGTTAGTTTTCGGGGCGGGAGAATGCTGATCGGTAACTAAGGCAGATTGATTAGGTGCGGCGATGCTAGGTAGTCTATCGACTACTTACTGCGGGAGCCCGGGACTTTCCTTTTGCCGTCTTCTTCTGTCTTTATATCTTATGTCTTCTTTCTTCCCTTGCAATTTCGGACCATGTATTATATGCTCAATATCTAATATATGGTCTACCTTTCGCTCAAAAAAAAAACAATGAAGGATTCTTGAAGTAGACGTGTAGATAACAAAATTTTACCAAACAAAATAGATAATGGGTCATTGTCCAGCAAACATAAGCAAATGAGTTTTAATCATGTCATGAGTTAAAATTTTTGCGGAAAGAAGAATCCACGGATTACACAACCATGAGTTTACCATCACATTATGAAATTCTTGTTCACTCAAAAAAGCACACAATAAGAGCAAGATACAAATTAGCAAGAATGATATGAGAGTCATGTATTTTCATAGAAGCACATCACCTAATCTTGATAATTCATTTACAAAGTTTACCTGGGACAATACTGCATATAATGAAGGTTTTTTTTTGCGTTCCTGTAATATAAAATTAACATAATCCATATCTAGATCATGGTTATGAAGTCCTAATTCATCCAGATTCTAGCTATATGCATCAAGATTAAGAAAAAAAAATCACATATATGTTGTTAACTGAATGCATATTTTGGATGTGCTTTAAGATAAAAAAGAGGAAGTGAAGGATATGATGGATTTCAAGGGTATAAAATTGTACCATCTACGCACTTTTATACCATTGCAAGAATACATGATAAATGAGAAAACACGCGGGAACGAAAGAGATGCTTACATTAGTATTGGTTAGCTCAAGATTGTAAAAATCCATTGACTTTGATTTGAACAGAGGGCCAGCATGCCATGTCCCAACATTGAGTTTCAGGAATTTAGAGCCATCCACCCGGAACACACACACTTCGTCAGGACGAGGAGGCACATAATAGTGACCAGATGCTGACTGCACAGACTTCAGGTCCATCTCATCTTTACTTTTCGTTATATCCAAGATAGAAGCTTTTGCAACACCTAGATACCATGTTTCTCCACCAATAGAACCAAGACACTGAGTTACACTTGCATGATGAGTTATCGTACGGAACTTCAGTTTTCGATCTTCTAAATGCATGATATAGAACCTATTAGATAAAGAAATATCATCAAACATAGATGCGTGCACACATATGCACCAAAAGTTAGGGGGTGGCAAAGACTGCCCTTCTCACCCAACCAACAAAACAAGAACATCAGAAGGCAACCAATAAAGAAATGTCAGGAGGCAAAAAAACATAAAGCGAATCAAGCATCAGCAAAGAGGCCCCTCTTGTATTAACATTTTTGCTGCCCTGCCATAAGACAAAAAAGTGCCCCATTCTCACTGGATGATAATTTCTACAATAATATATCAACAAGGATAATGTTACATCCAACCCCATTTCCAGTATGCATGTGTTTCGAAGTTATAAAAAATAGTACACCTCATCTAGTGAGGTACATGCTTAAAAAATGAAGCATATACTCCAATAAATTACATGGATGTATTTATAGAAAATGTAAAAAAAAAAAAAAACGAAGTATATGCCTTGATAACGTGAGCATATGTGTCGATAAAAATCTATCAATGCATATAGGACTGGAATTGAGGCTGGAAATGGATCTGGGTGTAACAGCGCCCTATCAACAAAAACTAGCAACTGCAATGAAATGTCTATACTATTGTAGAACTGAAGTGGTTAACAAGTAAACTGTAGTGATCAGGTAATGCTCATCCAATGTGATATCAAAAGGGTTAAAGAATGAAGATAACATAATATCTCCAGCTATCCCACTTACCAAAAGAAATTGCTTCATCTCTCTCAGCATGACATTCAGCCCAACTGGTAATTAACATGAAGAGTATGTTCCCAATCACACATATATTCAATTGAAATGAAAAATTACATAATTTCCCATACAACAAGGACATGGACATGGGGACACGGCAACACGACAATTTTTGGAAACATAGGACAAGGATACCGCTAGGAACAAATAAAAGATTAATATATGTCCATATGAAATAAAATAAAAACATGATAGATGCAACTAATAAAACCCAAACAAAAAAGAAAAAATAAATATAAAAAAAACAAATCCAAAAACAAAAAGCAAAACTAAATCCAAAAAAAAAAAGGAAACCAGCGAGGAAGAACAAAGTCACAATCAGGTAGAGAGAAGAAGAAAAAAGATAAAAGAAAAGACTTTTTTCTCCTTCGTAGAGCTACAATTGAGAGAGGGGATGATTCAATGAGCTATGATAGAGGCTGGTTCACACAGTCGATCTAGAGATAGATTAAATCACCACCCGTCGGGTAGAAACAATGAACTAGCCTGAATCAGTGACGAAACAGTCAACCGAAAAAAGAACCAGATATTGTGACCAAGAGAAAAAAAGAGAGTTGTGGTCGACAAAGGGATCGGGGACATCCAATCAAAGGAGAGAGATCATGAACGATTGAGAAAGAGAATATTAGACTTAAGGTTAAGAGAGGGGGATAAACTATGAATTTATGTGTATAATTGTATACTATTTGCAATCTATTTAGTTATATTTGAGGATTTCAATGTTGAGCCTCCTATGTAATCACGAGTCGGAATTGATGGTGAACCTCTTTTTCCATTGCATCTTGATTTGATACGTAGTTGTATCTCGTGGCTTCCACTAGCTTGGACGCTAATTGTCATTCCCTGAACGAGATGTGGGAAGCGAGGAAAAGGCCAAGGCCGAAGTGTAATAGAAGCAAAAGACGAAGAATTCTCAACTGTTCATCGCGACTAAGTTGTATTCAACGGGAGAACACCATACTACAAGAATATATGAGAGGTGGCAACAAGCTTCATTAAGGATTGAAGTTTTTTTTTTGTGCTAGAGCTAGTAGGGTGGATTTTGTGGAGGGGACATACTGTAATGAAGTAAAAGATTTGGGGCTATGGGGGTCGGGTCCCTCAAAAATAATAATTTCTCTTCTCCTAACTCAGGTGGGACTGGTTTTTCCTTTCTTTCTTTGGTTTTGTTTATTCTCAACTTTGTAATATGGTAATTAATAAAATCGTGGTAGATCGTCTAACCTTTTTTCAAAATAAAATAATGGAGGATTTCCTTCCATTGTCATTCTATTACTATCAGCTTTTATCAATAAACAATTAAGGATTTTAAAGAAAAGACCATGAAATTGAACATTGTTTATATTAATATCATTCTTCCTATAGTGAAATTAAGAAGTTGTAAGGATCAATCATACAAAGTATATCTATTTTATAAAGTATACAAAGTTGTCATGAAATGGTGTTCTTCACTAAAGCAGCATTGGAAACAATCAAAGTCACAAGTCAAGGTTTCAGAATATGGAATACCAGAAGCTTCCTATTAACCTAACTAAATTCTGGCCAAAATCAAGTACAAACCTCCTAGAGTTTGTAATGAGTCACTAAGACAATCAACAAAGGGCAAAGCTATTCCCACCTCCCCACATAATTTTCCCACATCCCAATTATCAAAATGCCATTATTAATTTATTTTTTCGGCCCATTATTCCCAGTACCTAGTTCGACAACGTCCAGTCAAAGTCTTCTTCACTGAGACGACAAAGATTTGTCGAACTGTCTAAACAAGTGTCGACATGGACCAGTTAAAATCTGCTTCACAAGAATGACAAAGGTCCGTCAATCTGTCTGAGTAAGTGTCGACAGGGACATGTCGAACCCTTTAAAATAGCACCTATCTTCTAAAAATCAATTACTTGTATAGTCATTTAAGTCCTTACAAAAAAAATTTCCATTTAAGTCATTTAAGTTTTTCTGAAAATCATTCACCCAATTTGTCATTTAAATACAAGGTGTAAAAATGGAAAAACAATCATAAAAATGAAATAAACATTAAGCATTCCATATACACAAGTGGAGTCTAAAAAAACATTCCATATATTTCTGACATGAGACTCAATTTGTTTAGAAAATAAAATAATATTTCTTGTCTATATGAAATGTTTATTCTTTATTTGGTTTAAATAACTCTTTATTTGATATTTTTGTTTCTTATACTTAAATAACTATATAGATGAATGATTTTCAAAAAGACTTAAATGACTTAAATAACATTTTTGTTCTTCGTAAGGACTTAAATGATTGTACAAATGATTGATTCTTAAAAGACAATTGTTGTTTTGAAGGGTTCGACACGTCAATGTCGACACTTGCTCAGACAGATCGACAAATCTCTGTCGTCCTAGTGAAATAGATTTCGACTGGACGCTGTCGAACTAGGTAGTGGGAATAATGGGCCAAAAAATTAAATAAAAAATGGCATTTTGGTAATTTCGGGATGTGGGAAAATTAAGAGGGGAGGTGGGAATAGCTTTGCCCCATCAACAAATATTGCATGCATATAAAGAAATTTTAATGTCTTTTGCCCATGGTTTTTATCACCCTATTTTGTAGTTTCTTTCAGGGACACTTTATGAGAACATCCAATTTCTTACATCCAATTCTATTTATTTAAAGTTCAATCAACGATCATAGTCATCAAATCATAAATAAAAAAAAGGCTACCCTATGATTGGAGACATGCATTAGACAAATGCCATAATCAGTAACAGTAAATTTCAGATATAATATCAGTTTTGCAATCACCAAGATTGGACATAGCAATAGACATTTAGCTGGTTTTAAATATAATTTACAAATTTAAAGAATTTAAGGCTTTTGACAATTTTTGTAAAACTTATCAACTATTGTTGCAAATCATCAGTTTTCGTAGCTTTCAAGCATAGTTCAACATATGATATCTTTTAAAGTTGACGCCATTCTTTCAAATTAGATCAATTCTCTATACTACAATTCTACAAATTCATGAATTAGTGCAACCCCATAAAATGTCCATAAGAACTTGTACATAATCATTCTAAAGTCAATTAAGAATTAAGGAAAGTCCACTCCATTACGCAACTTTTGTAGATTTGCATATTTTTATACACTTGCGATAACTTCCACGGATGGGCTTTTATTAACATCTATTGACTCTGACATACTTTCAAATACTTGTTTAAAGACTTTTATCCAAGATCAGCAACGTGAGGATCATTATCTCAAAATATATCCTAACAGGGGTAGTCTAATGAAGTGCAGTCTTTACAACAACAAAAAAAAAAAGAAATTGAGAGACTGTGAAATCTGAAAAGAGATAATTAAAAAAAAAAAGATTACCTCGGGATCCCTCGAGTAAGATCTAATTGAGCATCATGGGGTCCGAATTCCTCCCCATCCGGGTAAACTCCAATAACTTGGCCAAATTCTTTGAAGCTATCTGGCGTTGCGTCTATCGCCTTCAGCATCACCGTACGGGGTATTTTAGCCTCGTGAGAACAATCCATCTGAAGAGATTGATGAATACTCAGATGTGTTGGAGTAGGAGAAGAAAAGCGAGGACGACGGTTTCTCTTGTGCACAAATCCGAATAGAAAAGAAGAGGCGCATCAAGCCAACCATCCGCAGGGAATTGGGGGCCATACCTTTTCGGACGGTGGAAGGCCAGGATACCCAACGAGTACTGTTAGTTTTTTTTTTTTTTTTTTTTGGAAAAATACCCCTAAAATCTAGGGCTGAAAAACGAATTAAGCCGCTCGGATTCTGCTCGAGCTCGGCTCGGTATGAGCTCGCTCGGATTCGTTCAATTAGACAAATGAACGAGTTTGAATAATTTTTAAAGCTTGGTTAAGCTCGGATTTGGTTCGAGCTACATTTTGTGTTCAAACTCAACTCGTTTGTGTTATAAAAACTTAGTTGAAATTTAACTCAATTCCTTTGTAAAATCAGAATATGAAATCAATGCAAAGTTATGCTCGTTTAGGCTCATGAACATGACTTATTTATGCTAAAATTTTATTTTCAACCCCTAAAAACCTTAAAATGAAGAAGAATACTAGGCTCGTTTAGGCTCGTGAACTCGGCTCGGTTCGGTTCGTTTATAAACGAGTCGAGCTTGAACATGTCAAAGCTCGTCTCGTTTGACTCGTTTACCACCCCTACTAAAATCTGATTAAAATCCACATAACCCCTTGACTTTCCTTAGAATCCATATAACCCCCCTGAAAACATTTAATAAATTCAAATAGCCCCCCGAATAAAATTTTCGTTTATAGATGATGAATATTTTGTGAATATTTAGTTTGGTTGACCTTCATTGAGAACACATTATACTAAAATATCACTATAATATATTAAAAATATGAAAATCACAATTTTACCCTATCTAGATATATTATAAAACCCTATCCGAAGAAGTAAAATCGTCATTTATACAAGATTTTCTGCATTTTTAGCACATTATATGATTTTTTTTGTATACTGTATTTTCTATCAGGGTTAACCAAACATAATATTAACAAAATATTCATTATTTGTAAATGTAAATTTTATTCAGGGGCTTATTTGGATTTACTAGTTGTTTTCAGTGGTTTATATAGATTTTAAGAAAAGTCAGGGGGTTATATGGATTTCAGTCAGTTTACAGAGGATTATATGAAGTTTTCCCTTTTTTTTCCCGGCATCAATTTCAATCTTGTATGTATGGATAACAAATTAGTAGTCCATATACTCATATTAACGAAGTATATGCTTCATTAAAAAAAATTTCGTTTTCTATAAATCTATCCATCCAATTCATTGGAGTATATGCTTTATTTTTTTAAAAAGCATGTACCTCATTAGATGAGGTATACTATTTTCAAAAAAATTCAAAATACTTATAAACTGGATTTAGGACTAGAAAATGGACTAGATGTAACATTATTCATAATGTCCACGAGGAAAAAAAAATAAGGAAAAATAATGAGAAAATAATAAGGAAAAAAATTCAAAACACTTATACACAAATTATATATGTGTCACTTTTTGACCTATTGATAACCTTTGAGTCAATTCTGGTCATTTTTGAAATTTTCTTTTTTTGATCGGAACCGCTAAAATTTTGGTTTTTAGCTATCTGCGTGAGCTAGGGAACTCTGATTGAAAATTTGACTGCATATTATGGGTCCTGGTACCATTTTATACCACCCATAAAAATTTCATCGAATTCTGGTAACGTTTTAAAAATTATGCAGTTTTGAACCGTATCCGGGTTTTCTTCGAACTGATTTGGTAGGTGGAATAGTAAATGAGATATTTATGTGGTTATGGTGACCTTGGGTAAGCCCACCTCCCCTTGCTTAGCCACCAAGTAAACACTTGGTTATTTGGCTTGAGAGGGGGTAAGGTTAGGCTTAACCCTACCCTCCCTTTTTTCCACTCCCCTCACCCCCCCCCCCCCAAAACGTGAGTTTTGGGGGGGCTCTCTCTCATTTGCTCTCTCTCTCTCTCTCTCTCTCTCTCTCTCTCTCACTCTCACTCTCTCCCTCTCTGTTTAGTGTGTGTGTGTGTGAGTGTTGGTTTGGTTGGAGAAGAAGAAGAGGAAACACAAGGAAGAAGAGGTAGGGTTGGATCATGTATGTCATTGTTGTTGGGGCGCGTCTATTTCGACCAACCATTTTGCTGATTTCACCAACCTGCCATCCAATAAATACACATACACTGATCAACTAAACCCACCAACTATCATTTCCCTCTAACAAAACTCTCTCCTCACACTGGGTTCATTTTCCCTTGTTCATAACCATGATCCCCCTCCTACTTCATCTGTAGCATCTGCTGCTCCTCCTCCCGTCCTTGATGGCAGCGACATCTTCAATGGAGGCGTGAGAGAGGGCGGTTGTTCCCATGGCTCACAACAACCCTAACCCTAAATGCCTCCACCAAACCACCACCATCACCACCCCCATCAGATGGCGGTGGAGGGGGATCCGACACAGGACTAGCCGACCAAGGTGCTGGGGTCTCTGAAGGGAGGAGGTCGGAGGCGGAGAGGGACCAGCGGGCCACTTTTCAGGCGGCGGCGGGGATGGCGAAGTCCTCCGGGCCGGAGAGGCAGAGGTTCCAACATAGGAGCTCGAACTCCCCCTCGGAAGGCACCAACGGCTCCGTCGACGGAAGGGGCGGTGTCGGCATCAGAGAAGGGTGACTGTGAGGGTCGTAGTCGATGTTCTTGCCGGAGCCGTTCAAGAGGCTGTTCTTATCAACCACATCCCTTCACTCATCCCTTTTAAGAATACCACATCCCTTTCACTCATTCATTTTATTTATGTGGGTGTTTAGGTTCATAAAACCCAGATCTACCCTCTTTTTCACAGGTCAACAGACCTTTTGTTAACAACAGTTTATTCAGATCGACTACATGTCCATCAAATTGGACCTATATATTTGGTATATATATGATTTCTTAGTTCGACATAGATTTGGTCGACTCATCATCGTCTAGGTCGACATAGATTCCATCAACCACAAATCAATGGGGTCGACTGCCTCCCTGTCGAACCGGTTTACAAAGGTCGACTGTCTTTTGACCGATCTGGGTTGGTGTGCTTAGCCATTGAAAAAAAAATCGGTGATTGTTATTTATATATTTTTTGGTTGGGGGGGCTAGTGAAAAGGTTGGTGGAAATAGAAGTGCCCTTGTTGTTGTTGTTTCTCTTCCTCTCAAGATCCCTCTCTTATCCTCCCCTGGTTCCCCCTGTTTTCCAGCAAAAATAGAGGCTATGGAGAGGCTGAGGAGGTGGTGGTAGTGGTGGTGACGGTTGAGGTGGTTGCGAGTGCTCGGAGGGCATCGAATCTCCCCCTTTCACTCCCCCTCTCTTGGTAAACTCTCCCCCTCTTTATTTTTCTGATTTTCTGGGCTTGGGTAGGTGTTAGGGGACCTTGCACACCATATGGAAGAGTTTGGGTGTGTGTGGGGTGAGGGAGGGGGGTGTTGGAGCTTTGGGCGTGCGCGCTGTCGGGCACTGTCTGGGACGGGCGGATGCGCAGGGGCGCACATGCGCGTACGCGCGGGCATTTACGGGCGCGTGCGCGTGCGGGCGAGCGGGGCGAGTGGATGTGCGCGTACGCGTGGGAGGGTTCCTGCGCACGCGGCTGGGTTCCTGGGTTCCTGCGCGCGCGGCTGGGTTCCTGCGCACGCGGCTGGGTTCCTGGGCGCGCGGCCGGGCTCGGGGGCACGTGCACGCGCGCGCGGCCAGGCTCAAGGGCACGTGCACGCGTGCGTGCACGTGCGCAAGTGTGCGGGGGCCACGCGTGTGGCTACCCGGGGGCTCGGGTAGGTGTCAGAGTGCTCGGATACGCATGCATACGCGCGTACTCGCATGTGTGCGAGCCTGTATGCGTGCATGTCTAAGCCTTTGGCATTTTTTAGCTAATTTTGAATGTTTTTATGTGGTTATACTCACCCTATTCGATACCCTTGTCTTGTAGATCTTGGCAATCGGTCATGCAACGATCCGGGTTGCGGTGAGTGGGGCAATCCAACCCAGTAGGGAGGTGTACGATGCACGTTGGAGTGAATTGCCCTCCCCTGGGGCACCATAATTGCGTATAAACTTGATGAATGCATGCATGTTGTTACCTAGCTTGTTAAGCATGTAATCATGTCATGCTAGATATTGAATGTTAGGGATTATATGTCCATATATCATGTATAGGAGTCATATATGCTAGATATCATGTCATATGTTAGCATAACGCCCACTATGCATGTCCCCACTTCGTTAATTTGATTAACTTATATGTATATGCATAGGGCAAACATGTCTTAGACAATATTATGAGCATGTTGTATTATTTATTCAAGATGGCCTATAATTAATATTCCATGTCTGATAGTATGTTTGGTATATATGTAATAGTTATGCTTAGAGCCAAGGATCTTGCCTAATGAAATTAGGTAAGTGTATGACCACTTATGGGGTCATACTATGGCATTGACACTTAGAATGAAATATCTTCCCCGCATCTGAGTTATGCGCCCTGGAGGAAATTCGCTAGAATTCGTTGCGCTTATCGGTGTTTGATAACCGGTGATGACGGATCCATAGGGATCGTATTCGTGTGTGTCGAGTGTTCTTCCCTTCGTCGGCTCCGTGTAGAGACTGCCCGGCGTAGTAAAGTCCGGTGGAGTGCTCCCAGGTACTACTCATGACGCGTGTTGGTGTGCCCATACGGCCGAGATAGCGGTCATGGGAGGCTACCCAGTAGAGGCCAGAACCCTGTGAGGTACTCCTAGGAACTATCCACGACGCTTGTTGGTGTGCCCATATAGCAGAGATAGGGACCTGAGAGACTACCAGGTAGTAGAGGCCACACCGGAAGAGATTACCGAATGACGAGCGGTGTAGAACAGTCGATCCCTTCCCCAAAGCCTATGTCACCCCGAGGAGGGGGTGAGGGTGAGGATGTAATGGGTCGGCGTTGGTTCGATCTGCCAGTTTGTGCAATTTCCCAAAGCCTAGGTCATCCTTAGGGAGGGTGAGGGCGAGGGTTCCAACAACCTAGGTCACCCTTCGGGGTGAGGGTGAGGGATTTGAATGATTGTTTGAAGTTATATGAGTTATGATGCATGAATTGTTCCATTCACTGAGCGTGTTGCTCACCCCTCGCATATGTCTTCTTCAGTTGTCGCTGATTCGGATCCGAAGGAGGAGCTCCTTGAGGCGCGGTACGAGTAGAGGACCAGCGTTCACATTGGATGTTTTGCGAGTGAGAGGCCATCAGCATCCCCTTTTTCCTTGTATGTATTCTACTTGTGCTTGTGCACAGTATGTGGATTGTTGATGTCTTTTGTTGTGTATATTGGCTCTCACAGGATAGTTTGATTGTGTACTCTAGTCTGTAAATATGTCTTTGAATTACATACTTAGTCATTTGAGCTTCCGCTATTTATTTATATTTGATGTCAGTTACTTGCTTATTGCTTTATTGTCTTTTATATTGTGGAGTCTTTATTTGACCTCGTGTATGGATTACTGATATCATATATATACTTGCCACGTCTCGGGGACGGTCGCCCTGGGGCGTGACAAAAGTTGGTATCAGAGCCTAGTCCTGTCAGAGCCAATTGTTTTTCTTAAAGATGAGTCCTAAGATTTCTATATGAGTATTCTAATCCTAGTGCAAAAATAACCCAAAATAATTTTTCACTCCTTAAAAAATGTCATGTAGGACAGATTCTAGTTTTATAGCCCCTAACACAATCACATATCTTTCGTTATATACTTCAATAATTTTTATATATTTGTTAAAGAATGAGTTCATTTAATTCAAAATTGAGTGATATACATTTTTTTTATCAAAATATACACCTCATTAGATGATATTTACTACTTTTTAAAAATTAAAATAAGTGGTGACCTCGTATCCCATCAAACATGTATGGGTCTCCATATGCATATCCCATCAAACATTCAAACAAACTCTTAAATCTAAATCTCTCATGTACCAATATCAACTAAATTCGGTCTACTAATTCTTGTTTCCTCATTAGATGATATTTATTATGTTTTAAAAATTAAAACATGTTGTAACCTCATATCCCATCAAACATACATGGATCCCCATAGCCCATCAAACATTCAAAGAAGCTCTCAAACCTAATCACTCATATACCAATATATCAACCAAATCGACCCCACTAATTCTTGTGGCCTTAAACAACTGCACAATATATTATTATTTTACCTTCAATTGACTTTTTTTAAAATTCAAGACCGTGTCACGAATAATGAGATGCACATAAAATGAATTCAACCTTTTATTTTTTTCTTTTATATATTTAATTCAGATATGTATATTGTAAAATAAAAATGTAGATGTAACACCGTCGGAGGACCTTTTGCATGTCATCCCCCCCTCCCCCATGACCATGCCTCGAAGGACGGTTGCTGGTGCATCAACTTGACCAGCTGAAGGAGCAGTAGATAATACAGATTTGGATACCAGTTTGACTCGAATTCGGGTGCGTTTGGTTGTGCGATTGCGCAACGTTTGCGATTGCAGGAAGCTGCGTTTGCAATCATGCAACCAAACAGTTTTGCAATCGCAGTTTTAAACCTAGCGATTGCAGGTAAATAATGTCCAAAAGCTGCGATTTTAAAAAGCTGAGAAAATAAGCTTCCTACAGAATCAGTTTTGCAATCGCAGATTCCTGCAGAATCAATTTTGTAATCGCGCAACCAAACGCACGAATTCGAGTAATTAGGTTTTGTCTCATCCAGTTTGGCATCATCTGTGAGAACCTCGTGCATAGAAGCCTACATCACTTGTACGCCGCCCAAGAAAACCTCTGTAATCAAATTAGTCCCATCCGAAGATCAATCAATACCAATATGACATTTATGAAGAGAACGTATGTTCACCTCTCTTAAGGCTGCAACAACACTACAAGGAAGCACGACGCATGACCGAGGAGGCCGTCACACACTTTGGAGACCTCTGTGCCAATCTACGAACAGGTCCAGCATGAGAACGATCAGATTCAGTCTTGATTTGGGAAAATATTATATTAAAGCTTTTAAATTTTATATTTTTATTCCATTGAACTTTACAATAAATTTGTTATGAATGTCAAATATTGACATGATTAACTAAGATTTAACTTGTGATTAAAGGGGTGAAGAAGTTTTTATTTGACTTGTGATGGTGAACCCGCTACCGTTAGTAAGAGAGGAGATATTAAAACTTCTAAAAACCTTGTTCCATTGAATTTATAATAATGGGGGGGTAGTCAATATGGACTTTGATGGATTTCTCTGGACATTGTTTAAGTGATGGACTTTTGTAGACTTTGCAGACTTTCACAGACTTTTGCAGATTTTCGTAGACTTTTGCAGACTTTCACAGATTGACTCTCATGGACTTTCACAGACTTTTGCAGACTTTCACAGACTTTTGTAGACTTTCACAGACTTTTGTAGACTTTCACAGATTGACTCTCATAGACTTTCACAGACATAGACAGACTTTCACATATTGACTCTCATGGACTTTCATTGACTTTCACAGACATTTGTAGACTTTCACAAATCACTCTCATGGACTTTCACAGACTTTCACAGACATTTGCAGACTTTCACAAATCACTCTCATGGATTCTTATAGACTTTCACAGACTTTAACATTCTTTCACAAATTGACTCTTTTCACATATGGATTTCTATTAATAAACACAATAATGTTTTTGAATTTTTAAATAACAAATAAAGAACTCATCATACCCAACATAAAATGTAATTTAATATAGTAAATATCAATCTTCATTTATCTGAAATGCATATTGCTAGAATGCCATGATAAAAACAAGTAATGAAAATAATTGATTGCAACACAAGCAAATTCATAATTCTTACATTCATCAAACATATGAGTCAATATCAATATTTCATACATATTTACATTCATAAAAAATTCTTCTTCATTAAAAACAATCGATCTAAAATTAAAAAAAATCTTATATTGAGAAAAATCCACAATGAGCTAACCTTTTTTTTCTGTTATAGAGAGAAAATTTCATAGAAGGGAGGGACGAGATTTTAATTAGTAGACAATAAAATAAAGAAATATATATATTATATAAAAATCATATATTACATCTTTTCAAATATAATGAAATAAAATCATAAATTATATTACTTAAAATAAAATAAAATAAAATAAAAGTAGTCATTATATTTCTTTAAATTAAAAATGAAATAAAAGCAATCAGTATATTTAGTTATATATATACATATACCTAAATATATCTTTTTATTTTTATATATGTCTGAACATTATAAAAAAATATGCATGTATATTGTACAAAACTAGAAACATCTGAGCTCAGTTATCTGAAGATGATATTTGAAATGGAAAATCTCAACTACTTCTCAAAATTAGTGGTCACATAGGAGGCCTCTTTATGTTTAATACTGATAACTTTTAATATAATAATGGAGACTAACCAACCAAAAAACAAGCAAACAAACAAAAGAGAAACAATAGAATGAAATTGCAAACCTCCTCAAGATTCACAGGCGGAGCGGGTTCTCTAGCATTAGGAGTCCATATCTTGATGTTATTTTCTATACCGCAGCTAGCAAGTAGGGTGGTGTGAGGGTGTGATTCAATAGAATTCACAATCACCCGCTGTTAGACCTGTGTCATTTAGAGTCTTAATTTCGATCGGAATCGCTAAAATTTTTGGTTTTTAGCTACCTAGTGGGGTTGAGGACTCTGATTGAAGATATAACTGCATATTATGGGTCCTGGTACTGTTTAGTACTGCCCATAAAATTTTCGTTTAATTCTGATAACGTTTTTGGAATTATGCAGTTTTGGATTGGGCATTCGGATTTGATTTTGTTAAAATCCAAGATGATGAGGTAAAAATCTGATATTATTACGAGATGTTCAGTTTTGAGATAGCTTCCATATAGAAGTGGAATTGGATCAACTGGATTTGTATATCAAAAGATATGGGTATTTTTCCATGTATACCCCGAAGTTGAGAAATCCAGGCAGCAGCCCTGTAAGATGTTTAGCCTAGATTTTAAAATAGCTGGAGAGGTTATTTGATCTGGGTGTAAACATGAAAGTTGTAGATAATCGTCTTATCTTTCCAATGCCACTGGAATCATGCAATTCCGAGCTGTATTGGGGAAGTTATGGCCGTTTAAGTGAAGGTTGCGCAGGGATTTTAAGTCCGAGGATGACTTGGTCATTTACTCGACCTTTGCTTATTTAACCCCAAATGTGCACGACCTTGGGCATATTTTCTTCCCTCTTTTGCTCTGGTCCAGCCCTTGTGTGTGTGTTTGAGAGGAGGAAGTGATGGTGGTGGA
Organism: Acorus calamus; assembly: GCA_030737845.1. Lineage (NCBI taxonomy): Eukaryota > Viridiplantae > Streptophyta > Magnoliopsida > Acorales > Acoraceae > Acorus > Acorus calamus. The sequence goes on from CM060878.1 coordinate 17,856,565, forward strand.
GAAGAAGAGCTCCGTTGGAGGAGAGCAAGGTGTGTGTGCTTTCATTGTTGGTTGATTGTCTCTTTCCTTTCCCCATCTCCTCTCTCTCAGCCCCTCTAATGGTTTCCCCTCACTTTTTCACTCAGCCCACCATGTGTTTGTGGAAATGCCTATGTGAGGGAGAAGAAGGAGTGCTTGGTTGTTGGTGGAGCAAGAAGTAGAAGTAATCAAGGTTAGTATGTGTGCATGTGAGAGGAGTTGTTGTTCCTTCCCTTCTCCATCCCCTACCCCCTCATGATCTCCCATTTCCCCCCTGTTTTCAGCATGTGGAAGAGCTCCCACGTTGAGGCGGTGGTGGCGGTCGAGGTGGTTGCGGGCGTGCTTGCGAGCCCCCACACCTCCCCCTTCCTTTCCCCTCTTTTGGTGAGTTTTCTCCCCTCCTAAAGTTGGTTTTAAATGCATGTGGGGGTGCTTGGGGAGGGCTTGCATGGGTGTTATGTGTTGTGTATGTGTGCACACCACTTGTTTGTGAGTATGTGTGAGTGAACCATATAAGCATATTCTTCTCCTCTTACCAATGAGAGTCCTCATGCATCACCTAAACTTGTGTTGTGTACTAAAGGGGCGTGGGATTGACGCATTGGTACACTCGAGATCACATAAGAGGTATGCGGGGGCTGCGGGTGCGCGCTCGGCGTGCTCGCATGCGTGCGGAGGCGCGGGAAGCGTGCATGAGGTGCTCGCATGCGTGCGGAATGCGTGGGCAGCATGCACGAGGTGCTCGAGATCGTGCTTGACGTTGTTCGATGCGTGCGAAGTGCGTGGGCAGCGTGCACGGGGTGCTCGAGGGCGTGCTTGGCCTTGCCCGATGCGTGCGGAGTGTGCGGGCAGCGTGCACGAGGTGCTCGAGGGTGTGCTTGACGTTGTTCGATGCGTGCGGAGTGTGCGGGCAGCGTGCACGAGGTGCTCGAGGGCGTGCTTGGCCTTGCCCGATGCGTGCGGAGTGCGTGGGAAGCATGCACGAGGTGCTCGAGGACGTGCTTGACGTTGTTTGATGCGTGCGGGGTGCATGGGCAGCGTGCACGGGGTACTCGAGGGCGTGCTTGCGGCGCTCAGACGCGTTCGGAGTGCTTCGTGGTGTCGAGTAGCTTGTTATAGCCAAATGCAACCATTGGATGATCCTTGGTGGATTGATTTCAGGCTTCGGATTCAACTCGTCGCTCTCTTCCGTTTCGCGAGCCGTGCGCTCGTTAGGTGAGTGGTTTGATTCCAACCCTTCCGGGAGCGCTCGAGGCACGTAGTCGTGCTTCGCGCTTCCATGGGGCTTTATTTGCACCCTAAATATGCTAGATATCATGCATGCTAGGTTGTATAGCTCGTATATTGTGTAGAACCCCTATTCTACCTTATACTTGCCTATGTATTGTATAGAATATGGCATGACTTAGGTAATATTGTTTGAATTACTACCCTTATTATTAATTGAACACATCTGGCATGTCTAACTTGGGTTAATAACGGGGTATATGCGTAATATTCCTGATTTAGTACTCGAGGGTTTGGTATAGTTGTTGCACCCATCTGGTTGGGGCAAAACTATGACCCGCTTCAAGAGAGGATGAGGCTTTCCCTCTCTCTCGCCCTCCCTCTTTTCGCAAGCTGAGTAAGTAGATGTAGTTCCTACTTGACTCAGGCTTGCTTGGAACTATTGGCATGCACCTGTTGTTGCGCAGATCGCGCTTAACCCTTCCCTTCTAGGTTGGTGTTATCCAACGTATGTTAGGTTGTAATTTGTGTATATTTATCTGTTTGATGCCATGTATGCATGTTTAAGTAGGCCATCGTAGGGTAGTTAATTGCATATTCTGTATATGCCTATTGGGCCATGAGCCTTGTCTAATGAGATTAGACAAGTGTATGACCTCCTATGGGGTCATACCATGCCTTTGACACATAGAATAAAATGTCTTCCCCGCATCTGAGTTATGCGCCTGGAGGGAATTCATGAGAATTCATTGCGCTTATCGGTGTTTGATAACCGATGATGACGGATCCATAGGGATCGTATTCGCGGTGTCGAGTGTTCTTTCCTTCGTCGGCTCCGAGTAGAGACTGCCCGGCGTAGTAAAGTCCGGTGGAGATCTCCCAGATACTACTCATGACGCGTGTTGGTGTGCCCATACAGCTGAGGTAGCGGTCTTGGGAGACTAGTCCGGTAGAGGCCTGAACCCTGTGCACGAGGTAGTAGAGGCCACACCGGGAGAGACTACCGGAAGACGAGTGGAGTAGAACAATCGACCTCTTCCCCGAGCCTATGTCACCCCGAGGAGGGGGTGAGGGTGAGGGTGTGGTGGGTCGGCATTGGTTCGATCTGCCAGTTCGTGTAATTTCCCAAGATCCTATGTCACCCGTCGGAGTGAGGGTGAGGGTATTGTTCCCAAGATCCTATGTCACCCGTCGGAGTGAGGGTGAGGGTATTGCTCCCAAGATCCTATGTCACCCATCGGGGTGAGGGTGAGGGTATTGGCGTGAGTGGGGTGGGCTCGAGTTGATACTCGACCCACCAGCTTGTGTAGTAGGTTTTCCCATGGGGTTCGCACTGCGAACAAGTAGTGGTTCCTCCCAATATCGTCGCATGTCGTGGCCCAGATGTTGAAGCTGCCCTGACAGAGGACTCCCACTTGTAAGTACTCCCGATGCATTCGGCGGATGTACTGATCATGGGAGTGTACCAGGTGAGGCTACGCGAGGGTGGACCACCGGACGATATTGCGAGCATGAATTGTTCTCCCCTTGCCGGATCCGTGTGGATGCTTCCTAGGTACGAGCCGCCCTGGGTGGACCCCCACCTGTAGGTACCATCGACGCTGTCGACAGTGTACTGACCGTGGCCGGCTCCAGGTAGAGGCTGCCCGGGAGAGCGCTACCGGATGACGAACGGTGTAGAACAGCAAGTTTTGTCCTTCAAGTCCCTAGGCTCACCCCTGTGGGGGCTAGGGCGAGGACGAGGTATGGTTGCACCGCCGTGTGACCTTGTTAACCGTTGGGTTTCTACCCATGGTTTCCTTGATAGGTGATTGCCTTAGGATCGAATGTTGGTGTTGGTGTTTGGTTTCTGACCACTCACTGAGCTTGTAGCTCACCCCTCGCTTATGTTTTTCCCCAGTTGACGCTGAGTCGGATCCAAGAGAAGAGCTCCCCTGGCGCCATCCGAGTAGGAGACCCGCGTTCGCGTTGGATGTCTTGCGAGTCGGAGGCTATCAGCATTCCCTTTTCATTGTATGTATTATACTTGTGCTTGTGCACGGTATGTAGACTGTTGATGTCAGTTATTGTATATATTGGCTCTCACAGGACAGTTGATTGTGTACTCTAGTCTGTAATATGTTTTGAATTACAGACTTAGTCATTTGAGCTTCCGCTTTTTGTATATATTTGATGTCAGTTACTTGTGTATTGCCTTTTCTATTGTGGAGTATTTATTTGACCTCGTGTATGGATTACTGATATCATTTATATATTTGCCACGTCTCGGGGACGGCCGCCCTGGGGCGTGACAAAAGTTGGTATCAGAGCCATGTCCTGTCAGAGCCAATTATTTTCTTTGAGTTGAGTCCTAGGATTTCGAGATGAGTATTCTGATCCTAGTGCTGGTTCCTTAGTTGCTGATATGCCTCCTCGGAGACGGGCGCGTGGACGTGGTCACCCTTGGGCTTCGGAGGTTTTCGAACCTACCGGAGGCGAGGAGTCTACTTGAGAGTTCTCGGCTGTTGGGCCAGGACTTGCGCGGGATGCCTCCAGCGTGGGCGCGAGCTAACGCTGAGATGGCGGATCTTCTGGACACTCAGACTAGAGCACTGGAGGCATAGACTGGAGCGTTGGCTGAGCAGGCGCGAGAGATCCAGGAGTTGCGGGCGGCCCACGTGGCGACCCCGTAGATACCCTTAGCGGCAGATCCACCAGTGGTGCCAGGGATACCCCTTGTACCGGTTGGAGACCGTATTCTCCTCCGTTCTGTTTATCGGGGGTATACCATAGAGTTTGCGTGCGGCACCAGTTTCAAGTGTTGAGGATGTGGTGCAGTATTCATTAAGGGGTGATGTCTTCTTCTAGCCTTCCTACTCAGGATAAGGGGCCTTGCAGGGTCAGCGTTGAGACCCGGGCTAGGGTACTCCGTGTTCCTTGTTTGGTTGTCGGGATATCCTATATCGGGACCTTATGAGGCCCTCCCGAGGTTCTTTTCCCAGTCAAGGAATACCTTTGAAGCATCAATTGATGTTTGATTTTTTTCTCACTTAGAAGGTGCGATGGTGGGTGATGATGCATATAATCGGGATTGAGTGCATCTTGTTGCAGCTTAGTGGGCGATAGCTTATGGACTAGGGTTCCATAGTCATATTCGGAGTCGCTTCGATATATCATCGTGCATAGTAGCTACCCGGTAGAGGCAAGAGTCCTGTGAGGTGCTCCCTGGGACTATCCACGACGCTTATTGGTGTGCCCATATAGCAGAGATAGTGGACATGGGAGGCTACCAGGTAGGGCCACACCGGAAGAGTGTTACTTGATGATGTCGAGAGCTTGGACTCCCCGTGATGAATCTGCCCATTGAGTGCATGATGCTGGAGTTCCAACGGTTATAGTTGGGCGACCTGTAGGTGGCGGCATGTGAAGCACAGTTTGAGGTACTGTCGCGCTTTGCCCCCACATGGGTCGTAAATGAGGAGACGTGACGCTAAGCGTTCGTGATGGGACTCAACCGCCATATCAGGTAGATGACGTCGCTTAGGCATTGTCGGAATCGACGACCTCCTATTGTGTGTCTTGCGGATTAAGTGCGGTCGAGCGGCTTACCCAGCGTGTAAGAGTCATCATGAGCGTCAGCCTTGCTCGAGGAGCAGATTTGGACTTAATCGTCCCAGGAATTATATTTGATCTCCCCATAGGGGTTGAAGATCAAGTACCCCTTGTCGCGAATTGATGATCTGTTTAGACCAGCTTTGGGAGCCAGTGTCTTTCTGTTGATCGATCTTCGCGCAGGGTACCCTATTTGGAGATCCGGGAGTTGGGCATTCTTTAGTTGGCCTTTCGTGACCGTTTCGGGCACTACGAATTTTGGGTACTGCCGTCGGGGTAGACGAATGCGCCAGATGCCTACTAGGATCTCGAATGTTTTATTGAGCCTCCGTGGGCTGTTCTGTGGTAGCCTTCGTTGGGATGTTGGTTGGCATGCCCTCAGGCGAAGTTGTGGATCGTCGCGTTAGAATGCGTTCGTCCATCGAGATTCCTCAGTGGACGTGGGAGTGAGTTATCATGGGTTTCGTTGTGGGATCGCTAAAGTCACGTTCGGGTCACGATGCCGTCTGGGTGATCATTGACCGATTGACTAGGTCCGCACTTTCCTCCTTATCCAACTGACTGAGTCTCTGGACGCTTCGACGCGGGTTTGAGCCTTCGCGATTGTTCGTCTTCATGGCACTCCGGTCGGTGCTATTTCGGGTTGAGACGCATGGGTTACTTCGAGGTTCTGGCGCAGCCTTTGGCAGGCTTTTCGCGCGAGCCTCCCTTTTAAGTACAGCGTTTCGATACCGACGGACAGCCAGGCAAGAGGACGATTTAGGCCTTGGAGGACATGCTATTTGCCTGCGTGCTCGACTTGGGGCAGTTGGATGAGGCACCACCCTTTGGGTAGGGGTCTGCCTGTGAGACGACTGCCATTCGAGCACCCAGATGAATGGAAAAGGGGCACTCTACGGGCGCAGTTTTATACCTCCCTTATGTTGGGACGGTTGTGAGCGCCAGTTGGAGGGCCATAGTCATTTTATTGACCTTGCGGTGGCCGAGATGGTTCGTGCGTGCCTCTGCACCACCTAGAACCGTCGAAGGGCTACGCAGGTCATTGTCGCCAGGAGCCTACCTTCGGGTTCGGCGACCATGTTGGCATGAGGTGTCCCGGTTTAAGGGCATCCTCTGTTTCGACGTTCGGGGCGTGTTGAGTCGGCCTTCCATCGGACCGGTTTTCGTCCTTGAGTGGATTAGGGGAGGTGGCTGTCATGAAGCCTTGCCCCGTGGCTGACTCGTGCCTGTGACGTCATCCAATGTCTCATAGCTGAGACATTATGTCCACGATCATGCTCATGTCATTCCGTTCGAGCCGCTCATCCTCGAGCAGGATTTGTCGTTCGGGGAGCAGTTGATCGAGACCATGGACCAATGTGAGAAGAGGCTCCGTACCCAGACCGTTCCTTCGGTTAAAGTGCGTGGTAGCACCAGCTTAGTGTCCGGACCACTCGGGAGCCAATGGACTCTATGGGCGACACTTCTACATTCGGTCTTCCCTTTGGGTTTCCTTAAATTTCGAGGACTAAATTTCCTAAGGGGGGGAGAATGTTAGACCTGTGTCATTTAGAGTCCTAATTTCGATCGGAGTCGCTAAAATTTTTGGTTTTTAGCTACCTAGTGGGGTTGAGGACTCTGATTGAAGATATAACTGCATATTATGGGTCCTGGTACTGTTTAGTACTGCCCATAAAATTTTCGTTTAATTCCGATAACGTTTTTGGAATTATGCAGTTTTGGATTGGTATTCGGATTTGATTTTGTTAAAATCCAAGATGATGAGGTAAAAATCTGATATTATTACGAGATGTTCAGTTTTGAGATAGCTTCCATATAGAAGTGGAATTGGATCAACTGGATTTGTATATCAAAAGATATGGGTATTTTTCCATGTATACCCCGAAGTTGAGAAATCCAGGCAGCAGCCCTGTAAGATGTTTAGCCTAGATTTTAAATAGCTGGAGAGGTTATTTGATCTGGTGTAAACATGAAAGTTGTAGATAATCGTCTTATCTTTCCAATGCCACTGGAATCATGCAATTCCGAGCTGTATTGAGGAAGTTATGGCCGTTTAAGTGAAGGTTGCGCAGGGATTTTAAGTCCGAGGATGACTTGGTCATTTACTCGACCTTTGCTTATTTAACCCCAAATGTGCACGACCTTGGGCATATTTTCTTCCCTCTTTTGCTCTGGTCCAGCCCTTGTGTGTGTGTTTGAGAGGAGGAAGTGATGGTGGTGGAGAAGAAGAGCTCCGTTGGAGGAGAGCAAGGTGTGTGTGCTTTCATTGTTGGTTGATTGTCTCTTTCCTTTCCCCATCTCCTCTCTCTCAGCCCCTCTAATGGTTTCCCCTCACTTTTTCACTCAGCCCACCATGTGTTTGTGGAAATGCCTATGTGAGGGAGAAGAAGGAGTGCTTGGTTGTTGGTGGAGCAAGAAGTAGAAGTAATCAAGGTTAGTATGTGTGCATGTGAGAGGAGTTGTTGTTCCTTCCCTTCTCCATCCCCTACCCCTCATGATCTCCCATTTCCCCCCTGTTTTCAGCATGTGGAAGAGCTCCCACGTTGAGGCGGTGGTGGCGGTCGAGGTGGTTGCGGGCGTGCTTGCGAGCCCCCACACCTCCCCCTTCCTTTCCCCTCTTTTGGTGAGTTTTCTCTCCTCCTAAAGTTGGTTTTAAATGCATGTGGGGGTGCTTGGGGAGGGCTTGCATGGGTGTTATGTGTTGTGTATGTGTGCACACCACTTGTTTGTGAGTATGTGTGAGTGAACCATATATACATATTCTTCTCCTCTTACCAATGAGAGTCCTCATGCATCACCTAAACTTGTGTTGTGTACTAAAGGGGCGTGGGATTGACGCATTGGTACACTCGAGATCACATAAGAGGTATGCGGGGGCTGCGGGTGCGCGCTCGGCGTGCTCGCATGCGTGCGGAGGCGCGGGAAGCGTGCATGAGGTGCTCGCATGCGTGCGGAATGCGTGGGCAGCATGCACGAGGTGCTCGAGATCGTGCTTGACGTTGTTCGATGCGTGCGAAGTGCGTGGGCAGCGTGCACGGGGTGCTCGAGGGCGTGCTTGGCCTTGCCCGATGCGTGCGGAGTGTGCGGGCAGCGTGCACGAGGTGCTCGAGGGTGTGCTTGACGTTGTTCGATGCGTGCGGAGTGTGCGGGCAGCGTGCACGAGGTGCTCGAGGGCGTGCTTGGCCTTGCCCGATGCGTGCGGAGTGCGTGGGAAGCATGCACGAGGTGCTCGAGGACGTGCTTGACGTTGTTTGATGCGTGCGGGGTGCATGGGCAGCGTGCACGGGGTACTCGAGGGCGTGCTTGCGGCGCTCAGACGCGTTCGGAGTGCTTCGTGGTGTCGAGTAGCTTGTTATAGCCAAATGCAACCATTGGATGATCCTTGGTGGATTGATTTCAGGCTTCGGATTCAACTCGTCGCTCTCTTCCGTTTCGCGAGCCGTGCGCTCGTTAGGTGAGTGGTTTGATTCCAACCCTTCCGGGAGCGCTCGAGGCACGTAGTCGTGCTTCGCGCTTCCATGGGGCTTTATTTGCACCCTAAATATGCTAGATATCATGCATGCTAGGTTGTATAGCTCGTATATTGTGTAGAACCCCTATTCTACCTTATACTTGCCTATGTATTGTATAGAATATGGCATGACTTAGGTAATATTGTTTGAATTACTACCCTTATTATTAATTGAACACATCTGGCATGTCTAACTTGGGTTAATAACGGGGTATATGCGTAATATTCCTGATTTAGTACTCGAGGGTTTGGTATAGTTGTTGCACCCATCTGTTGGGGCAAAACTATGACCCGCTTCAAGAGAGGATGAGGCTTTCCCTCTCTCTCGCCCTCCCTCTTTTCGCAAGCTGAGTAAGTAGATGTAGTTCCTACTTGACTCAGGCTTGCTTGGAACTATTGGCATGCACCTGTTGTTGCGCAGATCGCGCTTAACCCTTCCCTTCTAGGTTGGTGTTATCCAACGTATGTTAGGTTGTAATTTGTGTATATTTATCTGTTTGATGCCATGTATGCATGTTTAAGTAGGCCATCGTAGGGTAGTTAATTGCATATTCTGTATATGCCTATTGGGCCATGAGCCTTGTCTAATGAGATTAGACAAGTGTATGACCTCCTATGGGGTCATACCATGCCTTTGACACATAGAATAAAATGTCTTCCCCGCATCTGAGTTATGCGCCTTGGAGGGAATTCATGAGAATTCATTGCGCTTATCGGTGTTTGATAACCGATGATGACGGATCCATAGGGATCGTATTCGCGGGTGTCGAGTGTTCTTTCCTTCGTCGGCTCCGAGTAGAGACTGCCCGGCGTAGTAAAGTCCGGTGGAGATCTCCCAGATACTACTCATGACGCGTGTTGGTGTGCCCATACAGCTGAGGTAGCGGTCTTGGGAGACTAGTCCGGTAGAGGCCTGAACCCTGTGCACGAGGTAGTAGAGGCCACACCGGGAGAGACTACCGGAAGACGAGTGGAGTAGAACAATCGACCTCTTCCCCGAGCCTATGTCACCCCGAGGAGGGGGTGAGGGTGAGGGTGTGGTGGGTCGGCATTGGTTCGATCTGCCAGTCCGTGTAATTTTCCAAGATCCTATGTCACCCGTCGGAGTGAGGGTAAGGGTATTGTTCCCAAGATCCTATGTCACCCGTCGGAGTGAGGGTGAGGGTATTGCTCCCAAGATCCTATGTCACCCATCGGGGTGAGGGTGATGGTATTGGCGTGAGTGGGGTGGGCTCGAGTTGATACTCTACCCACCAGCTTGTGTAGTAGGTTTTCCCATGGGGTTCGCACTGCGAACAAGTAGTGGTTCCTCCCAATATCGTCGCATGTCGTGGCCCAGATGTTGAAGCTGCCCTGACAGAGGACTCCCACTTGTAAGTACTCCCGATGCATTCGGTGGATGTACTGATCATGGGAGTGTACCAGGTGAGGCTACGCGAGGGTGGACCACCGGACGATATTGCGAGCATGAATTGTTCTCCCCTTTGCCGGATCCGTGTGGATGCTTCCTAGGTACGAGCCGCCCTGGGTGGACCCCCACCTGTAGGTACCATCGACGCTGTCGACAGTGTACTGACCGTGGCCGGCTCCAGGTAGAGGCTGCCCAGGAGAGCGCTACCGGATGACGAACGGTGTAGAACAGCAAGTTTGTCCTTCAACTCCCTAGGCTCACCCCTGTGGGGGCTAGGGCGAGGACGAGGTATGGTTGCACCGCCGTGTGACCTTGTTAACCGTTGGGTTTCTACCCATGGTTTCCTTGATAGGTGATTGCCTTAGGATCGAATGTTGTGTTGGTGTTTGGTTTCTGACCACTCACTGAGCTTGTAGCTCACCCCTCGCTTATGTTTTTCCCCAGTTGACGCTGAGTCAGATCCAAGAGAAGAGCTCCCCTGGCGCCATCCGAGTCGGAGACCCGCGTTCACGTTGGATGTCTTGCGAGTCGGAGGCTATCAGCATTCCCTTTTCATTGTATGTATTATACTTGTGCTTGTGCACGTTATGTAGACTGTTGATATCAGTTATTGTATATATTGGCTCTCACAGGACAGTTGATTGTGTACTCTAGTCTGTAATATGTTTTTGAATTACAGACTTAGTCATTTGAGCTTCCGCTTTTTGTATATATTTGATGTCTGTTACTTGTGTATTGCCTTTTCTATTGTGGAGTATTTATTTGACCTCGTGTATGGATTACTGATATCATTTATATATTTGTCACGTCTCGGGGACGGCCGCCCTGGGGCGTGACACCCGCAACAACTCACCACCTCTCTTCTCCCATATAAAGATGTTCCCGCAATCCGACCCACTAACAATATACTCACAATTGGGACCAAAGAAACCCACTCCCTTCACCGTTTCAACATTATGAGCAAAGAAAATCAAATAAAACATTTTACATATAATCAAATATATGATAAATCTATATTTTAGAAAATAATTGTAGATGATCTAGGCATATATTATATAATATATAATAATGAAATGATTGATTGCAACACAAGCAAATCTATCATTCTCATATATTCATCAAACATATGAGGTGATAGCACAAATGGACATTCAGAAGAAAAAAAGATGATAAATAAAGAGAAAAAAATGTGAATAAAAATATGAAAGGCATGAGATAAAAATCATAAAGGAGTTTTGTCAAAAGAAAAAAAGAAGAAATATTCACAATGCTGGAATAAAAGTCCATGAGAATCCCACTCATTTGGGTGAGATTTTGAAATGACATTTTCCTTTGTATTTCTCTCTCTAAAGTCCATAAAAGTCCACAAAAATCTATCACTTATGAAAGTCTTCACAAATCCTGTTTAAATTGAATAACATTTAATGTCTCAATCGAATAACACTGGACTTTTTGTCCACAAAATAATGTCTTAATCGAATAACACTGGACTTTTTGTCCACGAAATAATGTCTCAATCGAATAACGCTGGACTTTTTGTCCACGAAATAATGTCTCAATTGAATAACGCTGAACTTTTTGTCCACGAACCAATGTCCTGATTGAAAAACACAAGATTTACAAATCCATGGACATGGACAATTTGTCCATAAAAATCCTAATTGACTACCCTATAAATAGGGCTGCAACTCGGGCGGGTTGGGTTCGGGTTGACCCCAACCCGAACCCAACCCGAATTCCAAACTACCCAACCCTAACCCGACCCAACCCGATTTTCAACCCGAATTGGACCAACCCGAACCCAACCCGAAATTAAAAAAACCAACCCGACTTAACCCGAATTGGACCAACCCAACCCCAACCCGATTTTCAACCCGAATTGGACCAACTCGACCCAACCCGAATTTCTAATATGATGTGTAAATTAAATAAATCAACCCCACCCAACCCATAAGATTAGCTAGGATTACCTAAAATTTGGACTACCCATATTAGAAGCTACAGAATGAACGGCCATGATTTTTTTTTAACTATTAATTTACGGGTTCGGGTTGGGTCGGGTTGGGTCGGAGGTCAACCCGAACCCAACTCGATTTGTAAGTCAACCCGAATTGGCCAACCCGAACCCGAACCCGAACCCGATTTGATCAATCCAACCCATGTAAAAATCGGATTCAACCCGTCGGGTTCGGGTTCAACCCGACCCAAGTTGCAGCCCTACCTATAAATGTATAAAATGAATGTCAAATAAAGATGTAACCTGTGATTTAAAGATGAATTTTTTTTTTTGACCTGTTAGTACGTACAGATAGAGAATCTAATACCCCTTTTTATTTGAATCTCTAAACACAGAACCAGACGAGATAAAAAATGGAATAACAAAATTTATAAAGGGAGAAGATCAATCGTTTGCAGGCTCGCATTTCCCAAACCACAATCGCTTCCGAGCGTCTTCGATTCGGATACTCGAATTGTAGATCCGTGTTCAGGGAATTTGTTTTGGTTCCTCGATCCCGTCCAATCGAAGGTCTCTGATCGGGAGACCATGGAGGCGATAGAGGACCTGGTCCAGCTTCCGGAGTCGATGTTGCAGGCATCGGCGCTGCTTGCCGATGAGACATCGATGACTCGTCGTCGAAGAGAACGTCAACCTTCATGAACGTAGTCTCTCTTGGGAACATCGCAAGGGTTTGCCTTTGCCCTGTACTGTTTGGATGGTCGGGGCTTTTGAGATTCTGTTGCTGGGACGATTGGTTTGTTTGTTTGTAAATTATCTGTTCCTGATATTATTTTATTATTTCTGTTTAATTGATGAGGTGATTGTGATGGTTTCTTTTTGTCTGATACTCTTATTCGATAATGGTTAATTGGGTATGGCTAAATCGAAAGTGCAGTGATTGTTCTTTCAGGGAGCTGGAAAATCAGCAGTATTGAATAGTCTAATTGGACATCCTGTTCTTGTAAGTACCATACTAAGTTATCATTTTTTTTATATACATATCTGTGTATTTTTATTGATGAATGATGTTAGGGAAAGTCCGTGCCTGTTCCATTTTTTATTTTTTTTCAAAAATAGTAAACGTGATCTAATGAGACATGTTTTGATGAAAAATGTATATATACCTTCTTGACGAATTGAATAGACTTATATTTAGCAAATGAGAAAAAGTTTTATGGACTGTCTGTGAGACTGTCCTCACTGACTGTGTGTAACAGCTCTCTTTATTGATTGCAACTTGTTTTGGTTACAGCCTACCTGGGAGAAAATGGTGCAACTCGTGCTCCTATCAGCATTGATTTGCAGAGAGATGCCTCTGTAAGCAGTAGATCAATCATTTTGCAAATGGACAAGTTCCAACAGGTTTCTGCTAGTGAGTTCTTATAACCTTTGCCATGTGCAATGTAAATATTATTATATGAATTATGTATAATTTCATCTACAAGGTTATTTGTAACCCAACTATTGTTTCAATTCCCTGGATATGCTTTGTCATCATCATTATCATACATTCATACCACTGCATTTATTGGTTAACTCATTTGGTTGCTTATATTTGTAGCATGTTGGATGGAAGTTTTGATCAGTGCTTTATTATTGTTGTAGGTTCCCTTAGACACACTCTCCAGGACAGGCTTAGTAAGGGTACTATGGGAAGGGGTCATGCAGATGAAATAAACTTGAGGTTACGTACTAGTACAGGTTGGTCAACCCATTCCCTAATATTCATTTGATTCTTGTTTAGGATTCTGGGAATAATTTGCATTATCTGCAATCCATGAAATTTTATTTCTTCCATATTGGGCCTCCTGCAAAATTAATTGTATTTTCTCATAAGAGAAACTTAGCCATTGTTATTGAGGCCATTATCATCCATATATTTTTTTTGAAGTGACTGCACCAAGCTTTAACAATTTTTTTTTGAGAAGATGATGTGAGCTTTGTATTAGGAAAATGTTCTCCCCCGCACAAAATGAAGACATGGAATCTTTGAACAAAAGGACAACCGAGAAAAAATGAGGAAGAAAAAGGAAAAACTAAGAAAAAGGAAAGTTAAACAAAGAGAGAAAAACCGATTTACATCTATGTCCCTTTCCACATAGTCCCCATAAAGGAAGAGATCAAACCCTCTCCAATAGGAATGGAAGCTCTAAACTTGAGGTAGCCCCTTGATTGCAGCCCGTATATTTTGGATGTAAAGTTTTTCTTTTTTGAAAATTCCTTCATTCCTTGCTAACCAAACACTCCAATGCATTGGATCTCTAGTTTTATTATAACTCTTGAATAAAAATATTTAAACAATATTACTATCTAGTAATCAAAACAAGGGTTCATTGAGCGGAGACATATCTAATTGTAACTATTAAAAATATTAACCATATAGTCAAGTTGAATAGTTAGATGGCCTGAGGTGCATGGAACATGCACATGCTAAGGATGTTAGTCTGCTTGCTTAGTGCATAGGGTTCTGGTCAAATTTGCCCCCAAGATTCACGAGCCATTTACATGCTACTACATCCGCACGACTGCACCTCTGCAGCAGTCAATCAAGCATCAGAGTTAATTACCCATTCATGCACCTTATCTTCTCTGCAACATAGACTTGTGCACTTTTTTTATTTAAAACATTTGACTATGGGTTCCATTAAAAACCATCAGACCAATATGTTAGGCTATTATTCTTGTCTCATAGACAACTGGGCTTCATTCCCGCAGAGATAAATTCTGATATTTGTGCTAGTCTAAACACTCGTACACAGAACAATAAATCTACTCATGTAATATTGTTATTATGATTTACCAATATTACATCTAATTACATGCTCCTAAGTGCTTACATTTAATTTCTATTCGATCAATGTTATTCTAAATTTATAGAATAAAATACTACTTAATTTGAATAGAATTGTTAACATATAACACAGAGAATTAATGGATAATAAATAAATTATAAATAGAGAGTTCTCGCCTTCACTCATTGTACTGAAATGTATATATCTTAAATATTGGGGAATCAAGAGTTTTTATAGATAGAAATATCAGTTGAACAAGTGAATATTTTCGATGTGGATTTATTCATGTGCTTTATATTCACGTCCATGCATGCAAAGTTCTCTTTTTATTATTTTTTTCTGTATTTAATGAGATGACAAAGAGGGGGAAACATGGCATTTCATGAGCCACAAACACTCTCTTCATGATTTAATAAATCAATTATTTCTTTAAGAATCTACGTGACATAGTCGGAAGCGCGCAACACTGCGAGAAGCAAGACGAAGACGAACAACGTCGACTCTGTAAAATCCTTTCCATAGGACGGAAGAAGGAATAAAAGAAACAACTCTTAAAATAACTAAAAACTCAAAATATTATTGATTGATTGTTTGCACAAACCCTTAATATGATTAAATAGGGTGACATGACTTGCAAAACAAGAAAACCTAAGGCTAAAAAAGGAAAATACATAAATTCGGATCCCTATAATGGAGCCACTAAAACACCATTAAAACTTACTAAAATAGTTCCTAAAATGTTATATATTGCTCCTAAATGAATACCCAAATAATAAGTAATTAAATGTGACTAAAAATATCAAAATAGATCCATAATCATGGAGAAATCAAAGTAAATTTGATTCTCCTAATTATGAGTATCCAAATTTTATATCACATTAATTGTTTCCTTTTTTTTTAACTTCCTTCCCCAATAATGGTTGATTTTCTTGTTAAATCGTCCTGCATCTGTCCCCTCCACTTGTAGAGAACTTGTCCTCAAGTTCATAGCCATTGCTTCATTCTTCTCTTTGAATGTTTCAAAGTGTCGCTTGTCGTTTTTCCTTGCCCTAAATTTTGCATTGGACTTCTTATGTTGTTCTTCGTTCATGGATTCTTTCACAAAATCCTTGATGGAAAGAAAAGAGTGTCCCTCCTCTTTTAAAGCTTTGGGAGATTTCTCATCCTTCATAGGAACAATAACAATGTTTCTAGTGTTGCATTGAGAGGATTCATTTACCTTGGGTGTGCATATCAACCGCTGAACCATAAAGATTCTCCTGGAGGACATATAGCTGGAATCTCTTCCTTCAGATCTCCATCTTCCTCATCGTCACCAACATACTCATGATAGTTGGCATCCTCTTCTTCGGCATCTTTGTTTAGTGCTAGATTCACGGTACGACGATCTCTTTGAGGACATTGGTTGGGTCGATGCCCTTGTTCTCCACATCGATAACAAACGATCCTCTGCTCGAATTGGGACTCATATGGATCCCTTCGATTCATCGTAGAAGCCATTGTGGTTGACGATGTAACTTCCCCACCATGCCCTTTTCCTTGTTTCAGGAACGTCTGGGTTGGCTGGTTTGTTTCAATACTCGGAAGCAGAGTAGTCTTGTTGTCGGACGATGCCGTCGAGATTTGAAAATTTGTGACAATATCTTGACCATACCTTCTCGTAGTTGAACGACTATGAAGAATTTCTCCCCGCTCCGCCATCTTCACCGCATCTGATAACGTCCAAATAGGGTGCAAAGACACCAAATCATTGATTATCGGCTTCAACCCACTGATGTAACGAGCCACCCATTGCACCTCTATTTCTACGATGTCATTGCGAGATGACAATCGATAGAACTCTTCTGTATAGTCCATCACAGCCCTATTGCCTTGGCGGCAGTTTTGGTATTGTTGGAACAAAATTTGATCATAGTTGACAGGGAGAAATCGTTGACGAAGAAACTGCTTCATACGGTACCATGTCTGAATTGACGCTTCCCCATCCTGGTGCGAGACAATTGAAGTTGTTCCCATCACGCAGATGCCCCGCCTTTAAGCTTGATTGCTACAAGCTTCGTTTTCTTTGCGTCAGGAACCTCCCTATAGTCGAAGAAGCGTTCGACTGCTGCAAGCCAATCGAGAAAATCCTCGATGTGAAGTTGTCCGTTGAATTCGGGCAAATCGACCTTCACCCAGAAGTTGCGGGTAAGATCCATAGCCTGCGGTCGTTGCTAACCACCACGCGCATGTCTGGAATCGAGAAACTCATCGAGTTCCTCTTCGGAGAAGTCATCCTCGTCATATCGAGGGACTCGAGGATTTTGAGTTCTCCGTGGAACGGTTTCATCGACCACCGGATGCTCCCGATCTTGACGAACCGTCACACGCTCCATCACCTCCGTCAACCGTTGAACGACAGCCTCCAATGCTTGAAACCGCTCGGGAGTGACGAGGTTTTGGTTTCCTTGTTCTTCTTCCGTCGCCATGGAGTGTAGCTGTAGCTCTGATACCACTTGACGTAGTCGGAAGCGCGCAACACTGCGAGAAGCAAGACGAAGACGAACAACGTTGACTCCGTAAAATCCTTTCCGTAGGACGGAAGAAGGAATAAAAGAAACAACTCTTAAAATAACTAAAAACTCAAAATATTATTGATTGATTGTTTGCACAACCCCTTAACATGATTAAATAGGGTGACGTGACTTGCAAAATAAGAAAACCTAAGGCTAAAAAAGGAAAATACATAAATTCGGATCCTTATAATGGAGCCACTAAAACACCATTACAACTTACTAAAATAGTTCCTAAAATATTATATATTGCTCCTAAATGAATACCCAAATAATAGGTAATTAAATGTGACTAAAAATATTCAAAATAGATCCATAATCATGGAGAAATCAAAATAAATTTGATTCACCTAATTATGAGTATCCAAATTTTATATCACATTAATTGTTTCCTTTTTTTGAAACTTTCCTTCCCCAATAATGGTTGATTTTCTTGTCAAATCGTCCTGCATCACTACGTCTCTCTAGAACCTTAGACTATGCGAGTGCATTTTCCATTTGCAAAAGCCCCCTTGAACTCTTATTTAACTAGTACATGCCCTTCAATGCAATTAATTATTTATAAACAACTCTGTGTAATTACAGAAACAATATGAAATATTTATATAAATGAAGCCTAATAACAACCATTCTAGGTCCGGTTATTAGCCCAAACATATGGAATACATAGTTTGACAATGGGGGAATTGATTTTGAACCCAAACTATGAAATCACATTATATTTTAAAAATAAGTGAAAACCTTTTTATTTTGAAACTCATTTTTTTGACAGAAAACATCAACACAATGTACCACATGGGAAATGATCCAAATAAGTTTTGCTCTTTTGCTTTCTTGACCATTCTCCAGAAGCAATCCCACATGTCTTTAACATTTGTGAGCATAGAACATTTGTGAGCATAGTACTACTTCCAAGGGCCATTTGTGAGCATAATATTAGTTCCAAGAATTATAACTTTTCACTTCAAAATAAATATCAACTTAGACATCCTATTTCTTGGGACTGGTTTGATCACCGTGGCTTGGTATCTGTGACAGTGCCTTGTGATTCTGCAACCTCTCCGAAGGTAGGTGTGTTGAAGGACATTAGTGGTGTTAATCCTCTCAATTGACAATATCTCATGATCTCACATCACAGTGGACCAATTCATCTGTGGGTTTTTAATTGGGATAAAACATAGAATAGGGAACTAGAATCGTTTGGGTTTAAATACTATTTTGACCGGCGTTTATGGAATACGGTTTCCTTGTCAGTATGCCAACAGGGAAATTGCCAAATTCAGATGCAAATGTTATTTGCATGCAAACATATTCATATTTCTAGATTTTTTTGAACTTGATAAATTTTTCATTCTGGGGTTTGGAACCGTGCTGGACTCTTTGTTTCCTTGTCTGGCGTTAACACACAAACATATCATGTGACTTTTCCCTATTGGAAGTGCAGTGTCCAACACCAATGGACATCATCATGTCTTTGTTACACAAGCATGAAGCATCTGCTTCTATATACAAAAATGCATGTGTTCTTTGCTATGACCTGTGGGGTTTCTGGGGTTTGTTGAACTTGATTTAAACAGTATGCATCCATAACGAACATTCCATAGTGGCTCTCCAGCGTCATCTAAATAGTAAACTTGAACAAGTTGGTATGTTCTTTTCAATGGCTATCAATGTTCTTTACATTTCTTCCCTCCTAATTATGTTCCAGGCTTCAGGAATTTATTATGACGATGGCCATAGGGTTTGACAATATTCTTTCTGCCTTTTGAATATATGGAAAGGAAAAACTTAATCCGTGCTTCTCTAAATGCGTATCTTGCTAGCACTTGTCTTATAAGGTAACTGTAATGTATCCGTGGTTTGCTTATGTCCATCTTATCAAGTCACCAAAAAGTAAACTTCACTGGAATTTATCGTTTTATAATCATCTTTGATTATTTGATGTTATTTACGCTAATCTTTTCCTACTTAATTTTTTAAGGAAGATTTATGAGCTTCGAGGGGCACTGGGGGGGGGGGGGGTCAACTCAAAATTCCGGACACATCATCTCCCGACCGTAGATTACTCATAATGGTTGAAGGAGTTTCCACTCCCAAAATCAAGGTGTTCTAATCCCTAAGGTTCGAGGAAATAGCCGCTTTAAAGTTCTCCAAGCAGACTTTCTTACGTTGGAATATGCGTTTGTTGCAAATGAGCCATATACCACATTTTCCAAGGTTGTCACGATTCACATTCCTTCTATCTCGTTGAAGGAACACTCGGAACAAAGGACTAATTCCACATTTTTCTATATTTCACACTTAAAGAACACCAAAGAAAAGATGGTCCCTATATTCTCTTCCACCTTACATAGTTCACATGTAGATAAGAACTTTGTCAAGAGTGAGAAGCCACATGAAGCACGAGATCTTTAAAGGAGTGAGGGCACCCTAAGCCCCCATTTGGATACGGAATAGCTCAAAGAATAAGTGAGAATAAAGTAGAATAATTATTTTTGGTTGTTTGGATGCAGGGAATACCTAAGGATAAACTATGTCGGAATAAACTGATATAAATGGTATATGAATTCCAATCAATCCCTGGAATTAAAGTTATTTCAGGTTATTCCATCTAAAGAATATGTGGGCCCACTGTCAAATCAACTGTCATCACTTCTAATAAATCACCTGTCAAATCAACTATCATTATTTTTTCATCTTTTATAAATCATTATCCATACTTTATTCACATTTTACCCAAACAATAAAAAAAATTATTATTACCCAAACAATAAATCATTATCCATAAGGTTTTAAGTCCACATTTTAATTCGTGAATGATTGTTCTAAGCCTTGGAAAGGGTTTCCTTTTTAGGTTACCGAGTATGCTGCACATAATGATGCCATATTGCTTGTTGTAGTACCTGCTGCTCAAGCACCAGAAATTTCTTCATCTCGAGCTCTAAAACTGGCTAGGGAACAAGATTCAGATGGAAACAGCAGAAATTTCTTTATTTCTAAACTTTGTTGGTCACTGTAACTTTCTTGTTGGCCTTGCTAAATAGGTACAAGAACAATCGGTGTTATTAGTAAAATTGACCAAGCAACTGGAGATCAGAAGGTCCTTGCTGCTGTTCAGGCACTTTTATTGAATCAGGGACCACGAAATACATTAGATATTCCTTGGGTTGCTCTAATTGGGCAATCTGTTTCCATTGCATCTGCACAATCTGGATCTCTTGGAGCAGAGAACTCGTTGGAGACTGCCTGGCGAGCTGAGAGTGAAAGTTTACGATCTATACTAACTGGTGCCCCTCAAAATAAGCTCGGCAGAGTTTCTTTAATAGAGATCCTTGCTTGTCAAATCCGTAAGCGTATGAAAGTCAGGCTCCCAAACCTGCTCTCTGGGTACATCAACGTGCCCTTTCATCCTTCTTATAAATGAAATAGAGTATTCCTGGTATTCTTTTATTTGATTATTGTTAAGTGTGTATTTCTTATGTGGATTCCAGTTTGAGTGTTCCTGGTATTCTTTTATTTGATTATTGTTAAGAGTGTATTTCTTATGTGGATTCTAGTTTGAGTGTATTAGTGGTATGTGTGTTTTGGCAATTAAATAACATAAGGGAGTGCATGTGTTATGCATACTTGCAAATCCCCAAAAAGGTGAAAAGGAAAATTTTCTAAGGTGTAATAGGGATGTTTCCTGAGGGTTGTGCCTTTTTTTGGTTGTAGAGTGTGGTTCTGCCTTTCTTGGGTGGTTCCTTTTGTGGGGTTTTGGGGGGGGGGGGGGGGGGGGGGGGGGTTTGTTATTTTAATCGTTGTACAGAGATCCACGTTTTCTTTATTTTTTCAGGGGTTTTCTTTTTGTAAGATATCACCTATATTTTTTTCTTAAAAAATTGCTTATTTACTAGTCTACTGGGGGCCAAAACATAATTTTCTTAATACTAGTCTTCTTGGTGGTCAAAGTGTAAATTTCTTTCTTATGTGAAAGGACATTGTCACAGTTCATTGCTCTTAGCTTAAATGAATTCCCATTTTATAGTAAATAAGGTTTAGTTTTGACAAGGAAATAAAATGTAGAGGAGAACTCATCCCAATTTCAGAGGATAAAATGTCTCTTGATTCTTTCCTAATTCATATTTTTCAAAATGAAGATAATAAGAGGGGTTAAAATGTATTTTAGCTTTTACACAAAAAAAATCCCAACTTTTGATTCAAAACTGGGACAATTGTTATCCCAATTATTTGTACAACAAATAAATGGTTCTTTAGCCAATTATCCATCACTTATCCCTTTATCCTGCCACTCATCCCCTTACCAAACTAAGATTTATTTGCTGAATGATAATTAAATAATCTGTCTTGGAATATTGATGCTTAAGCTTTGAGGGTCATAGCTTCAATGATGTACGTTTGACTGTGCATTAATAGATGCTTCATGCTTGTATTTTTGCATTTGTTAATTTGAGATGTTAATTTCTCATTATGCACCATCAAACTTTCAGGCTGCAGGGGAAGTCCCATGTTGTTCTGGATGAGCTGGTAAGGCTTAGCGAACAAATGGTACATAGTGCGGAAGGAACCAGAGCTATTGCTTTTGAGCTTTGTCGAGAATTTGAAGATAGGTTCTTATCACGTATTGCCACCAGTGAGGTGTGGCTTTTTTCTAGGTTAAATCTTTGGTACTAGTCACAGGATCATTTAGGTGTGCTGTATTTAACTGAAATCAAATTATTGTTCGATATTGGAAATAGCCATTTCTTTGGCAACACAATACTGGTTTTCAATAGCAAAATCTTGGTATAAGAAGAAATGTATTACTGAAGTGTTGTGTTTTGTGATGCAGTCTAAATTATAAATTTCACTTCAGGAATCATTGTTTTTCCTTATTAATTTTAGAAGCTTAGATTAACTCTCTAACTGGATGACAGGGACAAAATAACTGACTGGATGACTAGACTTTAACAATCCATGAACAATTGATCATGTAAATTTCATGAAAAAATTCTTTCGCCTAAGGATGTCTGAACTAGATAATTTCATTTAGTATTAATGATAATAAAAGTGCAGAGTAGCTTTTTTCCAAGAAATTTGCAGATATCCCATCAAAGTTCTGATCACTCTGCAAAGTTGGCTGAATTATGGGCTTTGATGTGCGCTAAGTTGGCTGAATTATGGGCTTTGATGTGCTTACTTGTGCATTAATTTCCAGCCAGCTGAGTTAACTATCTATCACCATAATAGCTTTTTTTTTTTTTTTGAAGAAACTAGTAGGAATTCTACCACCAAATTTCATGGATGAATTTGAGATACAATACCAATGAAAAAGAAAGAAAATAAATGAGAAAACAGTAAGAACCATCACAACAGCAACACAGTAGATGAGTAAAACAACTTCATTTCGTGACAGCCAGACTTGGAGTGATATGAAGGATTCAAGGATGATACATGTCGTGGGATTATGTTTTCAAGAAAAAAAATTATAAACTTTATTACAAATCCTGTTCGACCAGGTTCGGTCGCCCAAAACCTAAAATGACGACCAAATCTAGCCGCCCAAACTGAAATGACGACCAAGTCCGGTCGCCCAAAACCTGAAATAGCGACCAAATCCGGTCGAACTGCCCGAATCAGTAGGGATAACAAAACACCGATTTTTTTTTTTGCCGACTGGTGGGGTAAGCAAATTTGTTGGTGGGACTAGACGGGCCTTTTTTTTTCTTTTCAAAACCATGGTTACGTGGGTTTTTTTTTTCAAAATTTGCATTTTGTTTCGTGGGTTACCGGTTTTTGTTATTTTTTAATGCATTGTGTGATGAGTGCATGAAATGGACGGTGATCACACTAAGGGTCCATTTGGCATCCCGTTTGAGGTGGATTCCTAGCTTTTGAGAAGCTGAAAGCTCTAATCTTGTTACCAAACATGGTAGATTAAATGAAAATCGGCATGTCAATTTGTCCACTTTTTTGCCTTGAAAGCCGTGTTTTTAAAAGCGTGAAATGAATGCTTTTCCACGAATCAAATATTTCAAATCAATCATGGGTATGCAAAAGACATTTTTATCCTTACAAAAGATTACAAATTTCATGTATTTTATAATCCACATCTCACTTTTCTCTTTCCAGTCACCCATTTTTCTCTCTCTTGAACAGTCCTCCATCAATGGTCTCAGTTTCTTCTCCAGGGTCTGAGGGAGTAATGAAGATGGGGTCTTCTCTAATGTGTGAGGGAATAATGAAAATGGGGAGAGGGGGGGTCTGGTGGGGGGGGGGGGGGGGGAGAGGAGAAATAGAGAGATAAAAGGGGGTCTTGGTGGGGGAGAGAAGAGAAATAGAGAGAAGAGTTAAAGACCCTATTAAAAATGAGGATGGGAGGAACCAAAAAATTGGGGGCTGCTGGTGGGGGAGAGAAAAGAAATGAAGAGAAGGGTTAAAACCCTATTAAAATAACCTACATAGGTTGGGGGCATTTTCGTAATCTACACTTCCAACTCAAAAGACACATCCTGCTTTTGTTATAAGAAACAAACATGATTCCTGGATTTATTAAAAAGCATCATAAAAAGATACATCTTCCAAAAGTGTGTTATAAAGCAGCTTTATTTAAAATCATACTTTTTAATACGTGTTTCCAAACGGACCCTAAGTCTATTTTTATAAACATGCGGACGTCCTCTTTAGAGAGGATCAGTGTATAATATATATACATAGAGAGAGAGAGAGAGAGAGAGAGAGAGAGAGAATTATTCTCCGACGGACTTCCGCAATTTAAATTGGGTGCCTCTAATTGCACCCCTCAAATTGAGGTGCACACCCCTTATAAACGGGTAGAGCACAAAGGATCCGTTTGTAATCGGATCCTGTGCACACCTATTATTTAAACACCCAGTACTTCCTAAAAAAAACCTGTTATACATTGCACACCCTCTCCACAACCATAAAACATTTTCTTTCCCGCGTGAACGAGAACGCACAGAGGAGGAGGAGGAGGAGTGGTCAGCCGATTGAAGCGGTGGAGGAAGAGAGGTCCGGCTGGCAACATGTGGTGTGGCGGCACTATCGACGAATTCCGCGTACTCATCAATGACGATGAGGTTCGGCTCGCGGCATGGATGCCCCAAAGAATGATGAGATGTATTTTTTTTTTGTAAAGCTAACCCTCTATGCTGAATTGGTGAATATATGATGATTTTTTTGGTGTATTACAATTATGTGACATGGTGAATGCATAAAATGCTCATTTCTGAATTACACTTGTACACCTGGGCGTAGCGACCATATTAGTGTCAATATTTGTCATTTCTGTCGACACTCCATGTGTTGCGGGGTTCAAAAACCTCAACCTGTAACATATGGATCCTTCGCGACACTATTAGTGTCGACATTAGTTATTTATGTTGACATATCTTGTGTCGCGGGCTTCAGAAACCTCAATCCATAGCATCTGGATATTCAGCAGCACTGTCCACGTCGATATTTGGCATATATGTCGACACTCCATGTGTCGCGGGGTTCAGAAACCAGAACCCGTAGCATCTGGATCCTTCGCGACACTGTAAATGTTGATATTTCACATTTAAGTCAATCATTATTGTATCACAAGCTACAGAAACCTGAACCCGTAGCATCTGGAACCTTCGCGACACTATAAGTGTCGACATATAACATTTTAGTTGACATTTAGGGTGTCGGGTGGCTTAGAAACCTCACCCCGTCCCATCTGGATCCTTTGCGACACTATGAGTGTCGGTCTCTGACATTGTTGTTGACAAGGCTTGTGTCGCGGGGTTCAGAAACTTGAACCCGTAGCATCTGGATCCTTCGTGACACCTATAGTGTCGATCATTGGTGTTTGGGTCAACAACAGGGGTGTCGTGGGGTTCAGAAACCTGAACCCATAGCATTTGAATCCTCAGCGACATTATCAGTGTCGGTATTTGACATTTAAGTCGACAATACTAGTGTCGCGGGGTTCGAAAACCTGAACCCGTAGGATCTCCATCAACCATGACACTATCAGTGTCGATATTTGACGTTTACACCGACAATTCTTGTATCGCGGGCTTTAGAAATCCTTTACCCGTAGTATCCGGATCCACAATGACAATATTAGTGTCGATATTTGAAACTTAAGTCAACAAGTCGTGTGCCGCGGTGATCACAAAATTGAACTCATAACATCTTGAGTGTGTTAAGAAGAATAAAAATTAGAGGGAGAATCTATTCAACCACCAAATATCCACCACAACCCATATATCGATAGTATTAATGTCAATAGTAACAGATTAATTAACATAAAAATCAGTCAACCATTAACCTGTAGAACTGAATATGGAACCTAAACAAGTCACTTTGAAGTATTAATCCAAACATTCACAACACATTGAGACATTAAAACTTGAAAATACAAATTTTATAAAATTCAACCATAAAAACAACATATACACATTGCAACAACAAAATGCCTAACGTTCTTGCTTTTAAAATCTTACTATTTCACCATAGGTTACAAAAAATTGACCTACTGTTTCACCATAGGTTACAAAAAATGCCTAATAGAAAACCATTGGTGCAATAACCAACTGTTTCACCATAGGTTACAAAAAATTCAACTTCACCCTTTTAAAAAAGAGGTTCATCGAATATCGTTCAAGTATTTATCACCCTCTGATAATGCCGGATATGGGCCATCTAATTTACCATTTTGAAATTGTACTGTGCCAATGGCAGTAGGCCACTCTCCCTAACTTTCTCAATGAAGATGTTGGCTTCATCACCTAGACTCCAACTGCCCAGTAGGGTTACAGGCTGTTGACATCTCAATATGGCACGCTCCTATACAAAAAAAAAATGAATATGTAATTCTAATTATCATCGCCGTAAATTAAATGTAATTTACTTCACAAATTGTATATACTGTTCCATTCCAAATACAATATGCCAAGTGGTGCCGGTAGTCAACTAGAAGCTCATTATTTACCGGTCCACTAGGAAACGGACCCTTCTTGCTATCTTCATCAATCTCTGAGTCTACTTCCATCGCTACTTCTTCCCTCTGCTCCTCCTCTTCTGTCTCAATTGTAACTTCAACATTTTCAAAACTAGAGCCTATGGCAAGCCCTCGATTCATCCTGTTGGAAGCGGTAGGTCGAAGGAGTTTTTTAGGGGCCATACTGCATCGCTTCCAATGAATCAAGAATTAAAACACACACCATGAATCTCATATACTTATTGGATGAATAGATCATTCTCACTAACCTTATGGAAATCATGATAAATATAAGCAAGTTTTAGAAAAGGCTGGAACCTATGAATGTCACGCCCCAGGCGTCCCCGAGACGTGGCAATAATATAAAGTATCAGCTATCATACAAGAGGTCAACAATGACTCCAACAAATAATACACAAGCCTAGCAATCAATAATAACTGATAACTCAAATGAAAGGCAGAAGCATAAAATGTCAATATGTCTGTAAATCAAAAATATTATTACAGACTCGAATACACAATCACTGTCCTGTGAGAGCCAAGTCTAGCCAATAAAATACAACAAGTGCCACACGCACGATTTACAAATGTTATATATGTGTCACTTTTTAGCCTTTGGGTAACCTTTGGGTCAATTCTGGCCATTTTCAAAATTTTCTTTTTCGATCGGAACTGCTAAAATTTTAGTTTTTAGCTATCTGCGTGAGCTACAGAATTTCGATTGAAAATCTAACTGCATAATATGGGTCCTGGTACCATTTTGTGCTACCCATAAAAATTTCATCGAATTCTGGTAATGTTTTGGAAATTATGCAGTTGCGAACCGTATTCGGGTTTTCTTCGTAACTGCTTTGTTAGGTGGAATAGTGAATAGATATTTCTGTGAATGTGGTGACCTTGGGTATGCTCACCTCCCTTTGCTTGGTTGAGAAGGAACCTTGTGGATATTTGTTGGGTTTGAGGGTGGTTTTAAGCCTAACATTACCTCCCCTTGTTTTTCCTTCTCATTACCCCCCCCCTTCTTAGTGTTACGAGTTCTCACCCTCTCCATGTCTCTATCTTCCTCTCCCTCTCCAGCCCCTCTTAGTGTGTGTGTGAGTGTGTTTTGAAGAAAGAAAGTAGAGAAGGAGCACAAGAAGAAGGAATCAAAGGTGAGTTTGTGATTGTTTGTTGTGATTTATTTGTAATGCTTCTCTCTCTCCCTAGCTCCCTCTCTTATTCTCCCCCCCCCATGATCCTCTATTTTCAAGGCTGAGAAGAGGCTGTTGTGAGGCTGAGAGGATGGTGGTAGTGGTGGTGGTGGTTGTGACGGTTTCAGGTGCGTGAAGGGCCCGGATCTTCCCCTTTCACTACCCATCTCTTGGTAAGCCTTCCCCCTCCCCCCTTTGTATGTGATTTTTCATGGGTTTTGGGTTGTTGAGGGACCTGGTATGCTTGGTGTTTGTGTTTGGGTGTGGGTGGGGCTTAGGGAGGGGGTGCTAGGCTTTTGGGCGCGCGCGGGTCTGTCCGCGCAGTTGGGCGCGCAGAGGGGGCACAGACGCAGGCGGGCGTGCGCGCAGGCGTACGCGTGAGCGTGGGGTTTGTGGGCGAGCGGGTGAGCGGGTGTGCGCGTGCGTGCGGGCGTGCGCGTACGCGCGGTCGGGTGCGTGTGAGCGCTCGGGGAGCTGCGGGTGCGCGCGAACGGGCGCGTGCGCGTGCGCGTGCGGCTGGGCGCCTGGGCGCGCGGGCAGCATATCCAGGTGGGTTGCTGGGGGGTTCGAGTGCGCAGCTGGGCGCGGGGCAGTGCACGGACGGGCGCGGGAGCGCGTGGGCCCGTGCATGCACGTGCATACGCGTGCGGGGCCACGCGTGTGGCTGGCCAGGGGCTCAGGTAGCTCGGATATGCGTGCGTACGCGCGTACTCGCACGTGTGCGAGCACGTATGCGTGCATATCCGAGTCTTGGGTAATTCAATCTAATTTTATGTGTTTTTATGGGGTCTTACTCACCAAAATTGGATGCCTTGTCTTGCAGATCTTGGGGGCGGTCACGTGATGACCCGGATTTCAGTGAGTGGGTCAATCCAACTCAGTTGGGAGGCATTCGATGCACGTTGGAGTGCATCGCCCTCCCCTGGGGTACCATAACTACATATAACCTGTTGAATATCGTATAAATGCTCATGTAAATGCCTGTTTTGCTAGGAATGCACCCATGTCATGATTGGATGTCGTATGCTAGGTATTATGCATCCATGTATAATGAATAAAAGCCATCCATGCCTAGATATTATGTCTCATGATTAGCATAACCCCAACTTATACATGTCCCCACCTAGTTTAATTTTATTAAACTTTTATATGAGGTTGCATAAGATAAGCATACCTTAGATAAATCATGTCTTGTTATATTAATTAATTTAAGATGCTTCCATGATTAATCTTTATTCTTGTTAAGTGTTTAATGCATGCTTAGGCCATGTTTTCTTGCCTAATGATATTAAGCAAGCGTATGACCACCTATGGGGTCATACCAAAGCATCGATATTACGAATGATAGGATTTCCCCGCATCTGAGTTATGCACCCTGGAGGGAATTCTTGAGAATTTATTTCCGTATCGGTGTTTAGTAATCGGTGATGACGGATCGAAGAGTATTGTATCCGCGAGCGTAGATTGTTTTTCCCCTTCGTTGGATCCGTGTAGGAACTTCCCGGTGTCGGAAACACTGTCCTGGCACCGGGCTCCCATCTGTAGGTAATACCGATGCATCTAGGGGTGTACTAATCGTGGGAGTATGTCAGGTAGAGGCTACCCGGGGAAAGGGCTACCGGTGGACTAAGGGCTTAGAAACGATCTAGTCTCTTCCCAAGAGCCTAGGTCACCCCTTTGGGGGTGAGGGTGAGGGATTGGTTTAGTTACTCCCAACAACCTAGTCACCCTTCGGAGGTGAGGGTGAGGGACTTTAATGATGATTGAAAGTTATATGAGTTGTGATGCATGAATTGTTCCATTCACTAAGCGTGTGGCTCACCCCTCACATATGTTTTCTCCAGTTGTCGCTGATTAGGATCTGAAGGAGGAGCTCCCTGAGGCCCGGTACGAGTAGAGGACCAGCGTTCGTGTTGGATGTCTTGCGAGTGAGAGGCCATCAACATCCCCTTTTTCCTTGTATGTATTCTACTTGTGCTTGTGCACAGTATGTGGTGTTGATGTCTTTTGTTGTGTATATTGGCTCTCACAGGACAGTTTGATTGTGTACTCTAGTCTGTAAATATGTCTTTGAATTACAGACTTAGTCGTTTGAGCTTCCGCTACTTGTATATATTTGATGTCAGTTATTGGGTTTGCTTTATTGCCTTTTATATTGTGGAGTCTTTATTTGACCTCATGTATGGATTACTGATATCATATATATATTTGCCACGTCTCGGGGACGGCCACTTTTGTTAGACCTGTGTCATTTAGAGTCCTAATTTCGATCGGAGTCGCTAAAATTTTGGTTTTTAGCTACCTTCTGGGGTTTAAGGACTCTGATTGAAGATATAACTGCATATTATGGGTCCTGGTACTGTTTAGTACTGCCCATAAAATTTTCGTTTAATTCCGATAACGTTTTTGGAATTATGCAGTTTTGGATTGGTATTTGGATTTGATTTTGTTAAAATCCAAGATGATGAGGTAAAAATCCGATATTATTTCGAGATGTTCAATTTTGAGATAGCTTCCATATAGAAGTGGAATTGGATCAACTGGATTCGTATATTAAAAGTTATGGGTATTTTTCCATGTATACCCCGAAATTGAGAAATCCAGGCAGCAGCCCTGTAAGATGTTTAACCTAGATTTCGGAATAGCTGGAGAGGTTATTTGATCTGGGTATAAACATGAGAGCTGTAGATAATCTTCTTAGATTTCCAATGCCGCTGGAATCGTGCAATTTGGAACTGTATTGGGGAAGTTATGGCCGTTTAAGTGAAGGCTGCGCAGAGTTTTAAGTCCGAGGACAGCTCGGTCTTTCACTTCTCTTTTGCCTATTTAACCACCCCATGTGCACGACCTTGGCATAATTTTCCCCCTTTTTGGATCTGGTCTTGCCCTTGGTGTTGTGTGTGTTGGGTGGTGGATGGAGAAGGAGATGGAGCAAGAAGAGGAAGTGTTAGAAGTGAAGGAATCAAGGTTTGTGTGTGTATGTTATGTTGTTGTTTCTCATCTCCTCCTCTCTCTCAAGCTCCCTCACATGGTTCAGCCCTTTGTATGTGTTCAGCCCCCCACATACTTGATGAAATGCCAAGGAGAAGGAGTGCTTGGAAGGGATTGTGCTTGAAGAAGTAGATGATCAAGGTTGGTGTGTGTTGATGTTTCTCCTCCCTCTCCTCCTCCCCTAGCCCTCCAAGGGTCTCTCTCACTGTTTTTTTCCTCCCCTTTGGATCAGCCAAGAAGAAGAGAAGCAATAGAAGAGGTGGTGGTAGTGGTGGTGGCGGCGAGGTGGTCTTGGGAGCCCCTACATCTCCCCCTTCGCTCCCCCTCTTAATTGGGTGAGTTTTCCCTCTTCTTTTGGTGGGTTTTGTGCATATAAGGATGCTTGGGAGGGCTTGCATGTGAGGTGTTTGGGGTTGGGTGCATGTGGGGCTTGGGAGTGGGCATGGGAGCACTGGGCGCGCGGATCTGCACGCGCGGGCGTGCGCGCAGGTGCTGTCACGCGGGTGGAGCGCACGGGCGCGCGCGGGCGCGTGCGGGTCATGCGCGCGGGTGCGGGCGCGCTGGGACGCGCGGGAGCGCGCGTGCGTACGCGCAGGGGCGCGCGTGCGTGCGTGCATGTTGGGCGCGCGCGGGGTGCAGGGGCTGCGCGCGGGTGCTGCCCGGGGCCCGGTTTGGGCGTGCCGAGGGTCGGCACCCTCGGGTGGGTGTCCGGGGGGCTCGGGCACGCGTGCGTGTGTGCACGCTTGCGTGCGTTCGAGCCCGTATGCGTGGATGTCCAATCTTAGGCATCCCTAATTGATTTTATGTGTTTGTATGTGGTCTTACTCACCCCTTTTGGTACCCTTGACTTGCAGACCTCGTCGGATGGGATGCGCGACGATCCGGGTATCGGTGAGTGATTTGATTCCAACCCTTCCGGGAGCGCTCGATGCACGTAGTCATGCTTCGCGCTTCCATGGGGCTTTAATTGCACCCTAAATATGCTAGATATCATGCATGCTAGGTTGTATAGCTCGTATATTGTGTAGAACCCCTATTCTACCTTATACTTGCCTATGTATTGTATAGAATATGGCATGATTTAGGTAGTTTTGTTTGAAATAGTACCCCTATTTTATCAAGCATGTTTAACTTGGGCTAATAACGGGTGTATGCGTAATATTTATCTGATTTAGGACTCGAGGGTTTGGTATAGTTGTTGCACCCATCTGTTGGGGCAAAACTACGACCAGCTCGAGAGAGAACAAGGGATTCCCTCTCTCTCGCCCTCCCTCTTTTCGCGAGCCGAGTAAGTAGATGCGGTTCCTACATGACTCAGGCTTGCTTGGAATTATTGGCATGCACCTGTTGTTGCGCAGATCGCGCTTAACCCTTCCCTTCTAGGTTGGTGTCATCCAACGTATATTAGGTTGTAATTTGTGTGTTTACCTGTTCGATGCCATGTATGCATGTTAGGTAAGTCACCCTTGGGTATTAATTGCATATTATGTATATGTCTATTGGGCCATGAGCCTTGTCTAATGAGATTAGACAAGTGTATGACCTCCTATGGGGTCACACCATGGCTTTGATACTTAGAATAAAATATCTTCCCCGCATCTGAGTTATGTGCCATGGTGGGAATTCATGAGAATTCATTGCGTTTATCGGTGTTTGACAACCGATGATGACGGATCCAAGAGGATCGTATTCGCGAGTTTAGATTGGTTTCCTCCCTTCGTTGGATCCGTGTAGGGACTTCCTGGTTGAGACAGCCAGCCTGACAGAGGGCTCCCATCCGTAGGTGCTACCGATTTGTGAGGATGTGCTGATCATGGGAGTATACTAGGTAGGGGCTTCCTTGGATACGGGCTACCGGTGGACCAAGGGCGTAGAAACAATCTAGATTCTTTCCCAATAACCCATGTCACCCCGAGGAGGGGGTGAGGGTGAGGGTGTTGTGGGACGGCGTTGGTTCGATCTGCCAGTTTGTGCAATTTCCCAAGATCCTATGTCACCCCTCGGGGTGAGGGTGAGGGTGAGGGTATTGTTCCCAAGATCCTATGTCACTCGTCGGGGTGAGGGTGAGGGTATTGCTCCCAAGATCCTATGTCACCCATCGGAGTGAGGGTGAGGGTGAGGGTGTTGGCGTGAGTGGGGTGGGCTCGAGTTGATACTCGACCCATCAGCTTGTATAGATGGTTTTCCTGTGGGGTTCGCGTTGCGAGCATGTAATGGGTCCTCCCAATATCGTCGTATCGGGGCCCCGACATTGAAGTTGCCCTGACAGAGGACTTCCACTTGTAGGTACTCCCGATGCATTCGGCTAATGTACTGATCATGGAAGTGTACCAGGTGAGGCTACACGACGGTGGGCCGCCAGACGATATTGTGAGCGTGAATTATCGTTCTCCCCTTTGCCGGATCCGTGTGGATGCTTCCTAGGTACGAGCCGCCCTGGGTGGACCCCCACCTGTAGTACCATCGACGCTGTCGACAGTGTACTGACCGTGGCCAGCTCCAGGTAGAGGCTGCCGGGAGAGCACTACCGGATGACGAACGGTGTAGAACAGCAAGTTTTGCCCTTCAAGTCCCTAGGCTCACTCCTGTGGGGACTAGGGCGAGGGCGGGGTGTAGTCGCACCGCCGTGTGACCTTGTTAACCATTGGGTTTCTACCCATGGCTTTCCTTGATAGGAGATTGCCTTTGTATCGAATGATTATGTTGGTGTTTGGTTTCTGACCACTCACTGAGCTTGCAGCTCACCCCTCGCTTATGTTTTTCTCCAGATGACGCTGAGTCGGATCCAAGTAAAGACCTCCCCTGGCGCAATACAAGTAGAAGACCCGCGTTCACGTTGGATGTCTTGCGAGTGAGAGGCTATCAGCATTCCCTTTTCATTGTATGTATTATACTGGTGCTTGTGCACGGTATGTAGACTGTTGATGTCTGTTGTATATATTGGCTCTCATAGGACAGTTGATTGTGTATTCTAATATGTAAATATGTCTTTGAATTACAGACTTAGTCGTTTGAGCTTCCGCTATTTATATATATATATTTGATGTCAGTTTCTTGGTTATTGTCTTATTGCCTTTGATGTTGTGGAGTCCTTATTTGATCCCGAGTACGGATTGCTGATATCATTTATATACTTGCCACGTCTCGGGGATGGCCGCCCTGGGGCGTGACAACTTTGGCAGGTACCCTTGGCAGCAGATCCACCAGTGGTGCCCGAAGTACCCCCTGTACCGGTGGAGATTCCTGCAGACGAAGTTCATGGACCCGAGCAGAGGGAGGAGGAGCTAGAGGCAGCGGCCCGTGTACATCAGACCGGCCTCACCGCCTTTTTGAAGCTTCATCCTCCTGAGTTCCATGGCTCGACGACGGACCCCCTTGCCCTAGAGCGTTGGTTGATGGAGATAGATAAGATCTGCTCGACCATGTACTGCACCGACCGCCAGCGTGTCTCGCTGGCCACATTCATGTTGAAGGGTAACGCCGCAAACTGGTGGGCTACCCGATCTGTGGACATTCCGGAGGGTGTGGAGCGACTTCTTTGGGCCGGGTTCCAGAACTACTTCTTGGCGGAGTACTTCCCGTTCTCAACGCACCAGCTCATGATGCGGGAGTTCGAGCAGCTGACGCAGGGTACTATGTCAGTGGCGGACTACTCCACACGTTTCACAAGACTCTCTCGGTTTGCCCCTGCCTTGGTAATGGACGAGGAGACGAGATGCCGTCGGTTCGAGATGGGTCTCAACAGCACCATCCGGGTGCACGTTTCCTCGTAGGCACTCTCGAGGTACACCGACCTGGTGTCTCGTGCGAGGACCGTCGAGCGCGACCTTGGGGTTCCCTCAGCTATTCTTACCCCTTTTGCGGACCAGAGGCCACCCAGGGGTCAGGATTCACGACGTCGCAAGGGCAAGCGGGCACGCTTTGATCAGGCAGCGGCCGTCGCTACTCTAGTAGATGTGGTGCCAGTGCGGGGTCTTGCACCCATTGCTGCCGTTCCATTCTAGGCCAGGCGACCGGAGACGCGACGTTGCTACCATTGCAATCGGGCCGGGCATCTTGCTTATGCTTGCCCCGATGTTGGTCGACCTCCTATGCCTCGTCAGCATCCATAGCAGCAGCAGTAGTCGCAGCGTCAGCAGCAGCCACAGGCTGGCCGGATTGAGAAGGGGAAGCAGCCAGTGCAGCCTTTGAGGCGTGCCCCTGCTCCCCAGCCACAGCTTGTTTAGGGGCATGTGGCAGCACTTACGGCCAAGGAGGCTCAGGCTTCGGGTAGCGTCGTCCGAGGTATTGTTCTGATCTCCCAGCTTTCTGCTTATGTGCTATTTGATTCCGGGGCCACGCACTCGTTCGTGTCTCTCATTTTCACGAGACGGATGGGTGCGGTGTCGGCCCCTCTTGATGCCTTGCTGTAGATATCATTACCTGTCGGAGACCGTATTCTCCTTCGTTCTGTGTACCGGGGTTGTTCTGTGGCGATTGGGGAGCATGAATTTCCGGTGGAGTTGGTTGAGCTCGCCATGTCAGACTTTGATGCCATCCTGGGAATGGATTGGCTCTCTGCTAGTCACGCCAGCATCGATTGTTTTGCAAAGTCGGTGTCTTTCCGCATCCCGAGCCAGAGGTCTTTCCACTTCGTAGGTGATCGGGACATAGCCCCTTTGGGGTTCATGTCGTCCAATCAGGCATGGAGACTCCTACAGGGCGGATGCGAGGGTTATCTGGCATGCATTGTGGACGAGGATGCACCGTTGGGGAAAGATATAAGTCAAACTCCGATTGTGTCAGAATATCCGGGGGTTTTTCCCGATGACCTTCCAGGTCTACCACCAGATCGCGCGATCGAGTTTGAGATTAATATAATTTCGGGGACCGAACCGATTTTGAGAGCTCCGTACCAGATGGGCCCAGCAGAGTTGAAGGTGCTGAAGGAGCAGCTGGAGGAGTTGCTCGAGAAGGGGTTCGCACGTCCGAGTGTCTCCCCGTGGGGAGCCCTTGTCCTGTTTGTTCGGAAGAAGGACGGTTCGCTGCGTTTGTGTATTGACTATAGACAGCTGAACAAGCGGACTGTGAAGAACAAGTACCCCTTACCACGGATTGATGATCTGTTTGACCAGCTCCAGGGAGCGCGTGTCTTCTCAAAGATCGATCTCCGTTCGGGCTACTATCAGCTGAAGATCCGGGAGTCGGATATTCTGAAGACGGCTTTTTGTACCTGTTACAGGCACTTCGAGTTTCGAGTACTGTCGTTTGGGTTGACGAATGCGCCGGCAGCCTTCATGGATCTGATGAACCGGGTGTTTCGACCCTTCCTCGACTCCTTTGTGGTAGTCTTCATCGATGATATTCTGGTATATTCGAGGAGTCTTGAGGAGCACGCTGATCATCATCGCACTGTCTTGGAGACTTTGGCCCGACATCAGTTGTTCGCCAAGTTCAGTAAGTGCGAGTTCTGGTTGGAGCGTGTGGCCTTCCTTGGCCATGTGATTTCTGGTGAGGGTATATCCGTGGATCCGGACAAGATGCTCGCCGTGTTGAATTGGCGGCGACCGTCGAACCCCACTGAGATTCAGAGCTTCTTGGGTTTGGCAGGTTATTATCGGAGATTCGTGGAGGGTTTCTCGAAGATAGCTGTCCCTCTGACCCGCCTCACATGGAAGGATGTCCGGTTCGAGTGGTCCCCATCTAGCGAGGAAAGCTTCCAGGAGTTGAAGCGGAGACTCACCTCAGCGCCCATTCTTACCATTCCGTCGGGGAGTGACGGATTCGCAGTCTACTCCGACACGTCGTGGCTGGGTTTGGGTTGCGTCCTGATGCAGTACGGTAAGGTTGTTGCTTACGCGTCACGTCAGTTGAAGCTCCATGAGTAGAATTACCCCACCCATGACCTGGAGTTAGCAGCGATCATCTTTGCGCTGAAGATTTGGAGGCACTACCTCTATGGTGAGGAGTTCGAGCTCTTCACGGATCACAAGAGCCTGACTTATCTGCAGTCCCAGCCGGAGCTCAACATGCGTCAGAGACGTTGGGTCGAGTTCCTGAAGGACTATGATTGTGACATCGCTTACCATCCGGGTAAGGCGAATGTCGTAGCAGATGCTCTTAGTAGGCAGCCCTTGGGCATGGCCGCCCACTTAGCTGTACGTCGTTGGAGGCTTCTGGAGGAGGCCGCTTGCTGGATCAGTGTCCGGGAGACGCCTGCTGGTGGCTTTCTGGCCAGGTTAGTGGTGCAGCCTGTTCTCCTCTATGAGATCCGCACGGCACAGGGGCGGGATCCTCACCTTCTGGTCCTTTCTGAAGGCGTCGCCCAGGGTGAGCGATCGGATTACCAGATTCGCGAGGATGGAATCCTGCGGTTCAGAGGCCTGGTATGTATTCCTGACGATGCAGAGCTGAAGTAGAAGATCTTGGACGAGGCCCATCGTTCGAGGTACACAGTGCATCCTGGTGGCACGAAGATGTACAAGGGCCTTCATCGTGGCTACTGGTGGCGTGGGATGAAGGCAGATGTTGGCCATTTCATTGTCCATTGCTTGGTGTGCTAGTAGGTGAAGTCAGAGCATCAGTGTCTTGCGGGGAAGCTGCAGTCCATTGAAATTCCTCAGTGGAAGTGGGAGCAGATTACTATGGACTTTGTTTCGAGTCTGCCGAAGTTACGTTCGGGTCGCGATGCCATCTGGGTGATCGTCGACCGACTGACCAAGTCCGCTCATTTTCTCTCCATTCGACTCACCGATTCTCTGGACACCCTAGCGTAGTTGTTTGTCTCAGAGATCGTTCGTCTCCATGGCACTCCGGTTAGTATCATTTCTGATAGGGATGCGAGGTTCACTTCGAGGTTCTGGCGTAGCCTCCAGCACGCCCTTGGTACGAACCTCCACTTTAGTACAGTTTTTCATCCACAGACGGACGGCCAGTCGGAGAGGACGATTCAGACCCTGGAGGACATGTTGCAGGCCTGCACCTTGACTGCGGGGGTAGTTGGGAGAGGCATCTTCCGTTGGTAGAGTTCGCCTACAACAACAGCTACCACTCGAGTATTAGGATGGCACCATATGAGGCACTCTATGGCCGCAGCTGCAGGTCTCCCTTGTGCTGGGACGAGGTCGGAGAGCGCCAGCTGGAGGGGCCAGAGATCATTCGCCAGACCTCAGAGAAGGTCAAGACGATTCGTAAGCACATCCGCACCGCTCAGAGCCATCAGAAGCGCTACACCGATCGTCGTCGCCGTGAGCTCGCCTTTGAGGTTGGTGACCATGTCTTCCTGAAGGTGTCCCCGTCGAAGGGCATCTTCCGTTTCGATGTGCGGGGCAAGTTGAGTCCGCATTTCATTGGCCCATTTCTCATCCTGGAGCGGATTGGGGAGGTGGCCTATCGCATAGCCTTGCCCCCATAGTTGACCCAAGCCCATGACGTCTTCCATGTCTCGCAGTTGAGGCGTTACATCCACGACCCTGCTCATGTCATCCCGTTCGAGCCGCTCGTCTTCGAGTCGGACTTGTCATTCGTGGAGCAGCCGGTCGAGATCCTGGACCGACGTGAGAAGAGGCTCCGCACCAAGGCCGTCCAGTTGGTTAAGGTGTGTTGGCAGCACCGTTCTGGTGCCGAAGCCACTTGGGAGCACGAGGACGCCATGCGTGACGCATATCCACATCTTTTTCCTTCTTAGATATTTTTGTATTAAATTTTGTGGACAAAATTTTCTAAGGGGGGAAGAATGTTATATATGTGTCACTTTTTAGCCTTTGGGTAACCTTTGGGTCAATTCTGGCCATTTTCAAAATTTTCTTTTTCGACCGGACTGTTAAAATTTTGGTTTTTAGCTATCTGTGTCAGCTAGAGAATTTTGATTGAAAATGTAACTGCATATTATGGGTCCTGGTAACATTCTATACTACCCATAAAAATTTCATTGAATTCCGGTAATATTTTAGAAATTATGCAGTTCTAAACAGTATCTAGGTTTTCTTCGTAACTGCTTTGTTAGGTGGAATAGTGAATAGATATTTTATGTGAATGAGGTGACCTTGGGTATGCTCACCTCCCTTTGCTTGGTTGAGAAGGAGCCATGTGGATATTTGTTGGGTTTGAGAGTGGTTTTAAGCCTAACATTACCTCCCCTTGTTTTTCCTTCACATTACCCCCCCCTTCTTAGTGTTACGAGTTCTCACCCTCTCCATGTCTCTCTCTTCCTCTCCCTCTCCAGCTGTCACGCCCCAGGGCGGCCGTCCCTGAGACGTGGCAAATATATAAATGATATCAGCAATCCATATACGAAATCAAATAAGGACTCCACAACATCAAAGGCAATAATTCAATAGCCAAGTAACAGACATCAAATATATATAAAAATAGCGGAAGCTCAAATGACTAAGTCTGTAATTCAAAGACATATTACATACTAGAGTACACAATCAACTGTCCTGTGGGAGCCAATATATACAACAACAGACATCAACAGTCTACATACCGTGCACAAGCACAAGTATAACACATACAATGAAAAGGGAATGCTGATAGCCTCTCACTCGCAAGACATCCAACGCGAACGTGGGTCTCCTACTCGTATTGCGCCAGGGGAGCTCTTCTCTTGGATCCGACTCAGCGTCATCTGGGGAAAAACATAAGCGAGGGGTGAGCTACAAGCTCAGTGAGTGGTCAGAAACCAAACACCAACATAATCATTCAATACAAGGCAATCTCCTATCAAGGAAAGCCAGGGGTAGAAACCCAATGGTTAACAAGGTCACACGGTGGTGCGACCATACCCCGCCCTCGCCCTAACCCCCACAGGGGTGAGTCTAGGGATTTGAAGGGCAAAACTTGCTGTTCTTCACTGTTCGTCATCCGGTAGCACTCTCCCGGGCAGCCTCTACTTGGAGCCGGCCACGGTTAGTACACTGTCGAGCGCATCGATGGTACCTACAGGTGGGGCTCCACCCAGGGTGGCTCAAACCTAGGCAGCTTCAACACAGATCCGATGAAGGGGAGAACTATCCATGCTCGCAATATCGTCCAGTTGCCTACCATCATGCAATCTCTTCCTAGTATGCTCCCATGATCAATACATCTGCCGAATGCATCGGAAGTACCAACAAGTGGGAGCCTTCTGACCAAGCAGCTTTAACGTCGGGGCCACGGCATACGACGATATTGGGAGGAACCACTACTTGTTCGCAGCGCGAACCCCATGGAAAGCCAACTACTCAAGCTGGTGGGTCAAGTATCAACTCGAGCCCACAACACTCACACCAACACCCTCACCTCCGAAGGGTGACCTAGGTTGTCGGGAGCAACTGTACCAATCCCTCACCTTCACCCCCAAAGGGGTGACCCAGGCTCTTGGGAAGAGACGAGATCGTTTCTAAGCCCTTGGTCCACCGGTAGCCCTTTCCCCGGGTAGCCTCTGCCTGACATACTCCCACGATCAGTACACTGTCGACCACAGCGATGGTACCTACATATGGGAGCCCGGTGCTAGGACAGCGATGGTACATCGGGAAGTTCCTACACGGATCCAACGAAGGGGAAGAACAATCTACGCTCGCAAATACGATCCTCTGGGATCTGTCGTCTTCGGTCATCAAACACCGATAAGCGCAATGAATTCTCTAGAATTCCCTCCAGGGCGCATAACTCAGATGCGGGGAAGACATTTAATTCTAAATGTCAAGCCATGGTATGACCCCACAAGAGGTCATACACTTGTCTAACACATTAGACAAGAATCATGGCCATATCGACATATATATATATATATGCAATTAATTACCCAGGGATAACTTACTTAAACATGCATATAGGGCATAATAAACATTCAATCACATAAGTACGACTTAAGCAGGCGTTGGGTATCACCAACTCAAAGGGGAGGGTTAAGCGCGATCCGCGCGACAATAGGTGCATGCAAATTATTCCAAGCAAACCCGAGTCAAGTAGGAACTGCATCTACTCACTCGGTTCGCGAAAAGAGGGAGGTGAGAGAGAGGGAAAGCCTCATCCTCTCTTGAAGCGGGTCATAGTTTTGCCCCAACTAGATGGGTGCAACAACTATACCATACCCTCGAGTACTAAATCAGGATTATTACGCATACACCCCGTTATTAACCCAAGTTAGACATGCTAGATATGTCCAAATAATAATAAGGGTAGTAATTCAAGCAAAATTACCTAAGTCATGCCATATTCTATACAATACATAGACAAGTATAAGGTAGAATAGGGGTTCTACACAATATACGAGCTATACTACCTAGCATGCATGATATCGAACATATTTAGGGAGCAAATAAAGCCCCATGGAAGCGCGAAGCACGACTACGTGCCTCGAGCGCTCCCGGAAGGGTTGGAATCAAACCACTCACCGATACCCGGGTCGTCGCGCATCCCAACCGACGAGGTCTGCAAGGCAAGGGGTATCAAAATGATGAGTATAATCATAAACAAACACATAAAATCAATTAGGCATGCCTAAGGCTAGACATGCACGCAAACGGGCTCGAACGCACGCAAGCATGGATGCACGCACGCGTGCCCGAGCCCTCCGGACACCCACCCGAGGGTGCCGACCCTCAGCGCGCCCAAATCGGGCCCCGGGCAGCACCAGCACGCACCCGGGGAGACCCGGGCATCCCCGCGCGCGCACGCCGCGCGCCCAGACCCGCGCAGACGTGCACCCTCCGCGCGCGCCCCCGCGCGCACCTCGCGCGACCCCCCGCGCGCCCCCGCGTGTACGCGCGCGCGCACGCGCCCGCCAGCGCCATCCCGCGCGCCTGCCTGTGCGCGCACGCGCGCGGACAGCCCCGCGCGCGCGCCCAGCCCTCCCCAGCCCTCCCCAAGCCTCCCACATGCACCCAAACACAAACACCACCCATTCATGCCCTCTCGACACACCCCCAAAGCCATAAAACCAAATTATAGAAGTGGAGAACTTACCAATCCTAAGAGGGGGAGGGAAAGGGGAGAGGTTGGGGCCCTCCAGCACACCCACGACCATCTCGACCACCACTACCACTACCACCACCTCTCTTTGGCTTCTCTTCTTCACATGGCTTCCCCTTGGCATTTTATCAAACACATGGGGGCTGATTAGAGAGGAGAGGGAAGAGCAAAAGATGGGAAAGTGAAAGAATCAACAACAACAACAACCACCACAACTCACCTTCTTCAACTTCTTCTTCTCCATCACCACCACCTCCTCCACCCAAGCCTTCATCAAGGGCTGGACCAGCTCAAAAGAGAGCCCAAACAGTGGCTAAGTGAGGCTGAACTCGTAACATTTTGGGGTGGTATTTATAGGCAAAGTCGGGCTGAAAGACCAAGTCGTCCTCGGACTAAAAACTCTGCGCAGCCTTCACTTAAACGGCCATAACTTCCTCAATACAGCTCCGAATTGCATGATTTCAGTGGCATTGGAAAGCTAAGAAGATTATCTACAGCTTTCATGTTTACACCCAGATCAAAAAACCTCTCCACCTATTTCCAAATCTAGGCTAAACATCTTACAGGGCTGCTGCCTGGATTTCTCAACTTCGGGGTATACTCGGAAAAATACCCATAACTTTTGATTTACGAATCCAGTTGATCCAATTCCACTTCTATATGGAAGCTATCTCAAAACTGAACATCTCGTAGTAATATCGGATTTTTATCTCTTCATCTTGGATTTTAACAAAATCAAATCCGAATGCCCAATCCAAAACTGCATAAATATAAAAACGTTATCGGAATTAAACGAAAATTTTATGGGCAGTTCTAAACAGTACCAGGACCCATAATATGTAGTTATATCTTCAATCAGAGTCCTCAAATCCCCGCAGGTAGCTAAAAACCAAAATTTTAGCGACTCCAATCGAAATTAGGACTCTAAATGACACAGGTCTAACATTCTCCCCCCCTTAGGAAATTTAGTCCTTGAAATTTAAGGAAACCCAAAGGGAAAACCGAACGTAGAAGTGTCTCCCATAGAGTCCCGTGGCTCCCGAGTGGTCTGGGCACCAAACTGTTGCTACCACGCACTTTAACCGAAGGAACGGTCTGGGTACGGAGCCTCTTCTCACATTGGTCCATGGTCTCGATCAACTGCTCTCCGAACGACAAATCCTGCTCGAGGATAAGCGGCTCGAACGGAATGACATGAGCAGGATCGTGGGCATAATGTCTCAGCTATGAGACATTGGATGACGTCACAGGCACGAGTCAGCCACGGGGGCAAGGCTTCATGACAGCCACCTCCCCTAATCCACTCAAGGACGAAAAACCAGTCCGATGGAAGGCCGAATCAACTCGCCCCGAACGTCGAAACAGAGGATGCCCTTAAACTGGGACACCTCATTCCAATATGGTCGCCGAACCCTAAGGTAGGCTCCTGGCGACGATGACCTACATACCCCTTCCGACAGTTCTAGGTGGTGCAGAGGCACGCACGAACCATCTCGGCCATCGCCAAGTCAATAAAATAACTTACGGCCACTCCAACTGGCGCTCAACAACCGTCCCAACACAAGGGAGGTATAAAATTGCACCCGTAGAGTGCCTTTTCCATTCATCTGGGTGCTCGAATGGCAGTCGTCTCACAGGCAGACCCCTACCCAAAGGGTGGTGCCTCATCCAACTGTCCCTTGTCGAGCACGCAGGCAGATAGCATGTCCTCCAAGGCCTAAATCGTCCTCATTGCCTGGCTGTCCGTCAGCAATGAAACGCTATACTTAAAGGCTCACGCCAAAACCTACCAAAGGCTGTGCAAGCACCTCAAAGTAACAGACACATTTCGATCCGCAATAGCGCCGAACGGAGTGCCATGAAGACGAACAATCGTGAAGGCTCAAACCCGCGTCGAAGCGTCCAGAGACTCAGTCAGCTGGATAGGGAGGAATGTGCGGACTTAGTCAATCGGTCAAAGATAACCCAAACGGCGTCGTGACCCGAACGTGACTTTAGAGAGCCCGAAACGAAATCCATGATAACTCACTCCCACGTCCATTGAGGAATCTCGATGGACGAACGCATTCCAACGCGACGATCCACAACTTCGCCTGAGGGCATGCCAACCAACATTCTCAACGAAGGATACCACAGAACATGTTATATATGTGTCACTTTTTAGCCTATGGGTAACCTTCGGGTCAATTCTGGCCATTTTCGAAATTTTCTTTTTCGATCGGAACTGCTAAAATTTTGGCTTTTTGGCCATCTGCGTGAGCTAGAGGACTCTGATCGAAAATCTAACTGCGTATTATGGGTCCTGGTACCATTTTGTACTACCCATAAAAATTTCATCGAATTCCGGTAACGTTTGGAAAATTATGCAGTTCCGAACCGCATCCGGGTTTTTTCGAAACTGATTCATTAAGTAGGAATAGTGTTGGGATATTTTGAGGTTATGATCACCCCTTGGTAACCTCACCCCCCCTTACTTAGCCACTAAGAAACCTTTGGTTATTTTAGTGTGTGTGGGTGAGTTTTAGCTTAGGTTTACCTTTTTTTTTTCATCTCTCTTTTCACCCCCCCAAGTGAGTTTTGGGGGGGCTCTCTCTCTCTTTTCCTCACTCTCACGTCTCTCTCTCTTTCTCTCCCTCTCCAGCCCTTTGTGTGTGAGTGTGTGAGTGAGTGAGAAGTGAAGAAGAAGAAGAAGGACTCACAAAAGGTGTGTGTGTGTGTATCTTATGTGTGTTGTTGTTGATTCCCTCTCTTTAGCTCCCTTTAAAACCCTTTTTTCACTGATTTCCAACAAGTAGGGGCTGGTGGAGAGGCTAGGGAGGGATGGTAGTGGTGGTTGTGGTGGTGGTTGCGCCGGGTGCACCCGAGGGGCCCCGAAACCCCCATTCCCTTCCCCTCCTTTGTTAGCCTTCCTTTTCCCCTCTTTTCTTTGGTTTTCAAGTGTTAGGGGCTGTTAGGGAGTCATGCATGCTAGGTGTTTGAGTTACGGGTGAGTGGAGAGGGCAAAAAGGGGGCTTGACAGCCCTGGGCGCGTGTGCGGGTCCATCCGCGCGCGTGCGCGCGCGTCTTCTGGTGGCCTGGCAGGGACGCAGACGCGCGCATGCGCGCGAGCGCAGGCGCGCGCGGGGATAGTGCGAGGCGCAGTGCACGCGCACTGTGCGCGGGGCTGAACGGGGGCGCGCGCGAGCGTGCGCGCGTGCGCGAGCTGCGCGTCTGGGCGCGCGAGTGCGCGTCCGGGTGCGCGGCGAGGGGCTGGACGTGCGGGCAGCGCGTCCGGAGGCGCGGGTCAGTGCGCCATCGAGCGCGGGGGCGCGTGCGCGCGTGCTTGCGCGTGCGTACGCGTGCGGGGGCCATGCGTGTGGCTGCCCGGGGGCTCGGGTAGGTGTCGGGGCACTCGGACATGTGCGCGTACGTGCGT
Organism: Acorus calamus; assembly: GCA_030737845.1. Taxonomy (NCBI): domain Eukaryota; kingdom Viridiplantae; phylum Streptophyta; class Magnoliopsida; order Acorales; family Acoraceae; genus Acorus; species Acorus calamus. The sequence goes on from CM060878.1 coordinate 17,901,174, forward strand.
ACTCGCATGCGTGCGAGCCCGTATGCGTGCATATCCAAGTCTTTGGCATTTCTAGTTGTTTTAAGTGTCTTTATGTGGATTTTACTCACCTATTTGGATGCCTTGTCTTGCAGATCTTGGCGAGCGGTCCCGCGACGACCCGGTTTACGGTGAGTGGGTCAATCCAACCCAGTCGGGAGGTGTTCGATGCACGTAGACGTGCATTGCCCTCCCCTGGGGCACCGTAACCACATATTAACCTTCTTAAGTGTGCATGTTATTGCTTATCTTGCTAGGTTGCATCCATGTCATACTAAGACTTAATATGTTAGGATCATACACCCTAGTACCATGTGTAGGGACCCATACTTGTCTATATATTGTGTCCCAGCTAGGTTATTCATGTGTTAGTATTTACATGTATGCATGAGTATAAGGCATGAATACGGTAGTGACCTTAAATATTTTTATCATGTTAGACTTGTATACTAGAGTATTACATCCATGTGTTATACATATGAGCCCAAGCATGCCTTAAACAATATTATAATTTTGTTATAGCATTACTTGTATGCTTCCTTGATTAATTCTTTGTGTAATTAATTATGTGTTGTATATTATATCTCTAGACATATCTTATGTATATATAGAGGCCATGAACCTTGCTTAATAAGATTAAGCAAGTGTATGACCTCTGATGGGTCATACTGTGGCATCGACATTACGAATCATCTGTCTTCCCCGCATCTGAGTTATGCGCTCTGGTGGGAATTCATGAGAATTCGTAACCTTATCGACGACGGATCCATGAGGATCAAAACCGCGTATGTCAAGTGCTCTCCCCTTCGTCGCTTCCGTGTCGAAGCTACCCGGGTTTAGTTGTCCTGCTAGGCTCTCCCAGACGCTATTCATGACGCCGGGTGGTGCGCCCATACGGTAGAGGTAGAGGTCATGGGAGGATACCAGGTCGAGGCTACTCGGCAGAGGGCTACCGGAAGACGAAAGGCGTAGACCAGTTGACCTTTTTCCCCAATAGTCCTATGTCACCTAAGGGTGAGGGTGAGGGTAGGGAGTAGTGGGTTGGGTTGAGACCCGACCCAATGACTTAAGTGACTGTTCCATCTGTTGGAACCCCAAACACTCAGAATATTTAATATGGTGTGGTAGGTTTGGGTCGACGCCCAACCGCCAACTTAAGTTGTTGTTTCGATTATTGAGACTTGAATGCTTGAAAGATTAATATGTGTTGTGATGCATGGATCGTACCATTCACTGAGCGTGTGGCTCACCCCTCGCATATGTTTTCCTCCAGTTGTCGCTGAGCCGGACCTGAAGGTGGAGCTTCCATAGGCGCAGTACCGTAGCAGAGCAGCGCACGTGTTTTGGATCTGCGAGTGAGAGAGGCCATCAGCATCCCCCGTTTCCTTGTATGTATTGCTACTCGTGCTTGAGCACAGTACTGGTGTTTGATGTCTTTGTTGTATATTGGCTCTCACAGGACAGTTGATTATGTGTTCCGGTCTGTAATATGTCTTTAAATTACAGACTAAGTCATTTTAAGCTTCCGTCATATGTTTATATATCATGTCAGCTTCCTTGTTAAATGTTTTAAGTACCTTTGATGATTGAGTAGAGTCTTTTATTGACCTCGTGTATGGATTGCTGATATTATATATTTGCCACGTCTCGGAGACGGCCGCTCTGGGGCGTGACAAAAGTTGGTATCAGAGCCTGGTCCTGTCAGAGCCAATTGTCGTCTTATTGATGTCTTAGAGATGAGTCCTAGGATTTCTATATGAGTATTCTGATCCTAGTGTCTGTTTCTTAGGTTGCTGATATGCCTCCTCGCAGACGGATGCACGGACGCGGTCTCCCTCAGGCCTCGGAGGTTTCCGAACCTACCGGGGGTGAGGAGTCTACCGAGATGTCCTCGGCCGCGAGGCCAGGACCTGCGCAGGAGCCTCCAGCCTGGGAGCGTGCTTACGCTAGGATAGCAGACCTGCTAGAGACTCAGACTAGGGCACTGGAGGCCCAGACTAGGGCGTTGGCTGAGCAGGCACGAGAGATCCAGGAGCTGCGGGCGGCCCGCGAGGCGGTCCCGCAGGTACCTTTAGTGGCCGATCCACCAGTAGTGCCAGTGGTACCCCCGTACCAGCGAGATCCCCGTAGAGGGAGTTCATGGACCCGAGGAGCGGGAGGAGGAGTTAGAGGCCGCGGCACGTGTGCATCAGGCCGGCCTCACCGCCTTCCTGAAGCTTCACCCTCCTGAGTTCCACGGTATGACGACTGACCCTCTTGCCCCTGAGCGTTGGTTGATGGAGATAGACAAGATCTTCTCGACCATGCACTGCACCGACCGCCAGCGTGTCTCCCTGGCCACTTCATGTTGAAGGGTAACGCCGCCGACTGGTGGGCTACCCGAGTGGTGGACATTCCCGAGGGTGTGGGGCGACTTCTCTGGAGCGATTTTCGGAGTTACTTCTTGGCGGAGTATTTTCCCTTTTCGACGCGCCAGATGGTGATGCGGGAGTTCGAGCAGCTGACGCAGGGCACCATGTCTGTTGCGGACTACTCCACGCGTTTCATGAGGCTTTCTCGGTTCGCCCCAGCCTTGGTGATGGACGAGGAGACGCGGTGCCGACGGTTTGAGATGGGTCTCAACAACACCATCAGGGTGCACGTGACCTCTCAGGCTTCTCGAGGTACACTGATCTAGTGTCCCGTGCGAGGACCGTCGAGCGAGACCTTGGGGTTCCTTCATCGGTTCAAACCCCTACAGCAGATCAGAGGACTCCCAGGAGTCAGGACCAGGGACGCCGCAAGAGCAAGCGGCCCCGTCATGATCGACCAGCGGCCGCCGCTACACCAGTGGGAGTGGTGCCAGTTCAGGGTCCTGCACCCTTTGCTGCCGTTCCGATCCGTGCTAGAGGACCAGAGACGCGACGATGTTACCACTGCCAGCGAGTCGGGCATCTGGCCAATGCTTGCCCAGATGCTGGCCGACCTCCTGTGCCACGACAGCAGCCGCAGCAGCAGCCACGTCAGCAGCCGCAGCCGCAGCGTCACCAGCAGCAGCCACAGGGTGGCCATGTGGAGCAGAGGAGGCAGCCAGCGCAGCCTGCGAGGCGTGCCCCTGCTCCTCAGCCACAGCTCGTTCAGGGTCGTGTTGCAGCGCTTACGGCCGATGAGGCGCAGGCTTCGGGTAGCGTCGTTCGAGGTATTGTTCTGATCTCCCAGCTTCCTGCATATGTGCTATTTGATTCCGGGGCCACGCACTCGTTCGTGTCTCCCGCTTTCGCGAGGGAATGGGTGCGGTGTCAGCCCTCTTGATGCGGTGCTGGAGATATCATTACCGGTCGGAGACCGTATTCTCCTCCGTTCGTGTATCGGGGGTGTATCGTGGCGATCGCGGAGCATGAGTTTCCAGTGGAGTTGGTCGAGCTCGCCATGACGGACTTCGACGCCATCCTGGGGATGGATTGGCTCTCAGCTAGCCACGCCAGTATCGACTGTTTCGCAAAGTCGGTGTCTTTCCGCATCCCTGGACGGAGGTCCTTCCAGTTCGTGGGCGATCGGGACATGGCTCCTTTGGGATTCGTATCGTCCATCCAGGCGTGGAGACTCCTTCAGGGAGGATGCGAGGGTTTTCTGGCGTACATCGCTGAGGAGGATGCACCACTGCGGGCAGATATCAGTCAGACTCCGGTCGTGGCGGAATATCCGGAGGTTTTTCCCGATGATCTTCCGGGTCTACCACCGGATCGCGCGATCGAGTTTGAGATTAATCTAATTCCGGGGACCGAGCCGATTTCGAGGGCTCCGTACCGGATGGCCCCAGCAGAGCTGAAGGTGCTTAAGGAGCAGCTGGAGGAGTTGCTCGATAAGGGGTTTGCACGTCCGAGTGTCTCTCCGTGGGGAGCCCCTGTTCTGTTCGTGCGGAAGAAGACGGTTCGCTGCGTCTTGTATTGATTACAGACAGCTGAACAAGCGGACCGTGAAGAACAAGTACCCCTTACCGCGGATTGATGATCTATTTGACCAGCTCCAGGGAGCGCGTGTCTTTTCAAAGATCGATCTCCGTTCGGGCTACTATCAGCTGAAGATCCGGGAGTCGGATATTCCGAAGACGGCCTTTCGCACCCGTTACGGGCACTACGAGTTTCGAGTACTGCCGTTTGGGTTGACGAATGCGCCGGCAGCCTTCATGGATCTGATGAACCGGGTATTTCGACCCTTCCTCGACTCCTTTGTAGTAGTCTTCATTGACGATATTCTGGTGTACTCGAGGAGTCTTGAGGAGCACGCTGACCATCTTCGCACTGTCTTGGAGACCTTGGCCCGACATCAGTTGTTCGCCAAGTTCAGTAAGTGCGAGTTCTGGTTGGAGCGTGTGGCCTTCCTTGGCCATGTTATTTCCGGTGAGGGTATATCTGTGGACCCGGACAAGACGCTTGCCGTGTCGAATTGGCGGCGACCGTCGAACCCCACCGAGATTCGGAGCTTCCTTGGGTTGGCGGGTTATTATCGGAGGTTTGTTGAGGGTTTCTCGAAGATAGCAGTCCCTTTGACCCGCCTCACCCGGAAGGATGTCCGGTTCGAGTGGTCCCCATCTTGCGAGGAGAGCTTCCAGGAGTTGAAGCGGAGACTCACCTCAGCGCCAGTTCTTACCATTCCGTCTGGGAGTGGTGGATTCGCAGTCTACTCCGATGCGTCGCGGCTGGGTTTGGGTTGCGTCCTGATGCAGAACGGTAAGGTTGTTGCTTACGCGTCGCGTCAGTTGAAGCCCCATGAGCAGAATTACCCCACCCATGACCTGGAGTTAGCAGCGATCATCTTTGCGCTGAAGATTTGGAGGCACTACCTCTATGGCGAGGAGTTCGAGCTCTTCACGGATCACAAGAGCCTGACTTACTTGCAGTCCCAGCCGGAGCTCAACATGCGCCAGAGACGTTGGGTTGAGTTCCTGAAGGACTATGATTGCGACATCGCTTATCATCCGGGTAAGGCGAATGTCGTGGCAGACGCTCTCAGTAGGCAGCCTTTGGGCATGGCCGCCCATTTGGCAGTGCGTCGTTGGAGGCTTCTGGAGGAGGCCGCTTGTTGGATCAGCGTTCAGGAGACGCCTGCTGGTGGCTTTCTGGCCAGGTTAGTGGTGCAGCCTGTTCTCCTCGACGAGATCCGCACGGCACAAGGGCGGGACCCTCACTTTCTGGTCCTTTCTGAAGGCGTCGCCCGGGGTGAGCGACCAGATTACCAGATTCGCGAGGATGGGATCCTGCGGTTCAGAGGCCGGGTATGTATTCCTGACGACGCAGAGCTGAAGCAGAAGATCTTGGACGAGGCCCATCGTTCGAAGTACACGGTGCATCCTGGTGGCACGAAAATGTACAGGGGCCTTCGTCGTGGCTACTGGTGGCGCGGGATGAAGGCAGATGTTGGCCGTTTCGTTGCCCGTTGCTTGGTATGCCAGCAGGTGAAGTCGGAGCATCAGCGCCCTGCGGGGAAGCTGCAGTCCATTGAGATTCCTCAGTGGAAGTGGGAGCAGATTACTATGGACTTTGTTTCGGGTCTACCGAAGTCACGTTCGGGTCGCGATGCCATCTGGGTAATCGTCGACCGACTGACGAAGTCTGCTCATTTCCTCCCCGTCCGACTCACCGACTCTCTGGACACCTTGGCGCAGTTGTTTGTCTCAGAGATCGTTCGTCTCCACGGCACTCCGGTCAGTATCATTTCTGATAGAGACGCGAGATTCACCTCGAGGTTCTGGCGTAGCCTCCAGCACGCCCTTGGTACGAACCTCCATTTCAGTACGGCGTTTCACCCACAGACCGATGGCCAGTCAGAGAGGACGATTCAGACCCTAGAGGACATGTTGCGTGCCTGCGTTCTCGATTTTGGAGGCAGTTGGGAGAGGCATCTTCCTTTGGTGGAGTTCGCCTACAACAACAGCTACCACTCGAGTATTCGGATGGCACCATATGAGGCACTCTATGGGCGCAGCTGCAGGTCTCCCTTGTGCTGGGATGAGGTCGGAGAGCGCCAGTTGGAGGGACCGGAGATCGTTCGCCAAACCTCAGAGAAAGTCAGGACGATTCGTGAGCGTATCCGCACCGCTCAGAGCCGTCAGAAGAGCTACGCCGATCGTCGTCGCCGTGAGCTCGCCTTCGAGGTTGGTGACCATGTCTTCCTGAAGGTGTCCCCGTCGAAGGGCATCTTCCGTTTCGGCGTACGGGGCAAGCTGAGTCCGCGTTTTATCGGCCCGTTTCTCATCCTGGAGCGGATTGGGGAGGTGGCCTATCGATAGCCTTGCCCCCACACTTGGCCCAAGCCCATGACGTCTTCCATGTCTCGCAGCTGAGACGTTACGTCCACGATCCTGCCCACATCATCCCGTACGAGCCGCTTGTCTTCGAGCCGGACTTGTCATTCGTGGAGCAGCCGATCGAGATCTTGGACCGTCGCGAGAAGAAGCTCCGCACCAAGACCGTCCAGTTGGTTAAGGTGCGTTGGCAGCACCGCTCTGGTGCCGAGGCCACTTGGGAGCGCGAGGACGCCATGCGTGACGCATATCCACGTCTTTTTCCTTCTTAGATGTTTTTGTAATTAAATTTTGTGGACAAAATTTCCTAAGGGGGGAAGAATGTTATATATGTGTCACTTTTTAGCCTATGGGTAACCTTCGGGTCAATTCTGGCCATTTTCGAAATTTTCTTTTTCGATCGGAACTGCTAAAATTTTGGCTTTTTGGCCATCTGCGTGAGCTAGAGGACTCTGATCGAAAATCTAACTGCGTATTATGGGTCCTGGTACCATTTTGTACTACCCATAAAAATTTCATCGAATTCCGGTAACGTTTGGAAAATTATGCAGTTCCGAACCGCATCCGGGTTTTCTTCGAAACTGATTCGTTAAGTAGGAATAGTGTTGGGATATTTTAAGGTTATGATCACCCCTTGGTAACCTCACCCCCCCTTACTTAGCCACTAAGAAACCTTTGGTTATTTTAGTGTGTGTGGGTGAGTTTTAGCTTAGGTTTACCTTTTTTTTTTCATCTCTCTTTTCACCCCCCCCAAGTGAGTTTTGGGGGGGCTCTCTCTCTCTTTTCCTCACTCTCACGTCTCTCTCTCTTTCTCTCCCTCTCCAGCCCTTTGTGTGTGAGTGTGTGTGAGTGTGTGAGTGAGTGAGAAGTGAAGAAGAAGAAGGACTCACAAAAGGTGTGTGTGTGTGTATCTTATGTGTGTTGTTGTTGATTCCCTCTCTTTAGCTCCCTTTAAAACCCTTTTTTCACTGATTTCCAACAAGTAGGGGCTGGTGGAGAGGCTAGGGAGGGATGGTAGTGGTGGTTGTGGTGGTGGTTGCGCCGGGTGCACCCGAGGGGCCCCGAAACCCCCATTCCCTTCCCCTCCTTTGTTAGCCTTCCTTTTCCCCTCTTTTCTTTGGTTTTCAAGTGTTAGGGGCTGTTAGGGAGTCATGCATGCTAGGTGTTTGAGTTATGGGTGAGTGGAGAGGGCAAAAAGTGGGCTTGACAGCCCTGGGCGCGCGTGCGGGTCCATCCGCGCGCGTGCGCGCGCAGACGCGCGCGCAGAAGAGGCCCTGGTGGCCTGGCAGGGACGCAGACGCGCGCGGGGATAGTGCGAGGCGCAGTGCACGCGCACTGTGCGCGGGGCTGAGCGGGGGCGCGCGCGGGCGCGCGAGAGCGTGCGCGCGTGCGCGAGCTGCGCGTCTGGGCGCGCGAGTGCGCGTCCGGGTGCGCGGCGAGGGCTGGACGTGCGGGCAGCGCGTCCGGAGGCGCGGGTCAGTGCGCCATCGAGCGCGGGGGCGCGTGCGCGCGTGCTTCCGCGTGCGTACGCGTGCGGGGGCCATGCGTGTGGCTGCCCGGGGGCTCGGGTAGGTGTCGGGGCACTCGGACATGTGCGCGTACGTGCGTACTCGCATTCGTGCGAGCCCGTATGCGTGCATATCCAAGTCTTTGGCATTTCTAGTTGTTTTAAGTGTCTTTAAGTGGATTTTACTCACCTATTTGGATGCCTTGTCTTGCAGATCTTGGCGAGCGGTCCCGCGACGACCCGGTTTATGGTGAGTGGGTCAATCCAACCCAGTCGGGAGGTGTTCGATGCACGTAGACGTGCATTGCCTTCCCCTGGGGCACCGTAACCACATATTAACCTTCTTAAGTGTGCATATTATTGCTTATCTTGTTAGGTTGCATCCATGTCATACTAAGACTCAATATGTTAAGATCATACACCCTAGTACCATGTGTAGGGACCCCTACTTGTCTATATATTGTGTCCCAGGCTAGGTTATTCATGTGTTAGTATTTACATGTATGCATGAGTATAAGGCATGAATACGGTAGTGACCTTAAATAATTTTTATCATGTTAGACTTGTATACTAGAGTATTACATCCATGTGTTATACATATGAGCCCAAGCATGCCTTAAACAATATTATAATTTTGTAATAGCATTACTTGTATGCTTCCTTGATTAATCCTTTGTGTAATTAATTATGTGTTGTATATTATATCTCTAGACATATCTTATGTATATATAGAGGCCACGAACCTTGCTTAATAAGATTAAGCAAGTGTATGACCTCTGATGGGTCATACTGTGGCATCGACATTACGAATCATCTGTCTTCCCCGCATCTGAGTTATGCGCTCTGGTGGGAATTCATGAGAATTCGTAACCTTATCGACGACGGATCCATGAGGATCAAAACCGCGTATGTCAAGTGCTCTCCCCTTCGTCGCTTCCGTGTCGAAGCTACCCGAGTTTAGTTGTCCTGCTAGGCTCTCCCAGACGCTATTCATGACGCCGGGTGGTGCGCCCATACGGTAGAGGTAGAGGTCATGGGAGGATACCAGGTCGAGGCTACTCGGCAGAGGGCTACCGGAAGACGAAAGGCGTAGACCAGTTGACCTTTTTCCCCAATAGTCCTATGTCACCTAAGGGTGAGGGTGAGGGTAAGGGAGTAGTGGGTTGGGTTGAGACCCGACCCAATGATTAAGTGACTGTTCCATCTGTTGGAACCCCAACACTCAGAATATTTAATATGGTGTGGTAGGTTTGGGTCGACGCCCAACCGCCAACTTAAGTTGTTGTTTCGATTATTGAGACTTGAATGCTTGAAAGATTAATGTGTGTTGTGATGCATGGATCGTACCATTCACTGAGCGTGTGGCTCACCCCTCGCATATGTTTTCCTCCAGTTGTCGCTGAGCCGGACCTGAAGGTGGAGCTTCCATAGGCGCAGTACCGTAGCAGAGCAGCGCACGTGTTTTGGATCTGCGAGTGAGAGAGGCCATCAGCATCCCCCGTTCCCTTGTATGTATTGTTACTCGTGCTGATAGCCTCTCACTCGCAAGACATCTAATGCGAACGCGGGTCTCCTACTCGTATTGCGTCAGGGGAGCTCTTATCTTGGATCCGACTCAGCGTCATCTGGGGAAAAACATAATCGAGGGGTGAGCTACAAGCTCAGTGAGTGGTCAGAAACCAAACACCAACATTATCATTCAATACAAGGCAATCTCCTATCAAGGAAAGCCAGGGGTAGAAACCCAACGGTTAACAAGGTCACACGGCGGTGCGACCATACCCCGTCCTCGCCCTAGCCCCCACAGGGGTGAGTCTAGGGACTTGAAGGGTAAAACTTGTTGTTCTTCACTATTCGTCATCCGGTAGCAGTCTCCCGGGCAGCCTTTACGTGGAGCCGGCCACAGTCAGTACACTGTTGAGCGCATCGATGGTACCTACAGGTGGGGCTCCACCCAGGGTGGCTCAAACCTAGGCAGCTTCAACACAGATTCGATGAAGGGGAGAACTATCCATGCTCGCAATATCGTCCAGTTGCCCACCATCATGCAATCTCTGCCTAGTATGCTCCCATGATCAGTACATCTGCCGAATGCATTGGAAGTACCAACAAGTGGGAGCCTTCTGACCAAGCAGCTTTAACGTCGGGGCCACGGCATACGACGATATTAGGAGGAACCACTACTTGTTCGCAGCGCGAACCCCATGGAAAGCCAACTACTCAAGCTGGTGGGTCAAGTATCAACTCGAGCCCACAACACTCACACCAACACCCTCACCTCCGAAGGGTGACCTAGGTTGTCGGGAGCAACTGTACCAATCCCTCACCTTCACCCCCAAAGGGGTGACCCAGGCTCTTGGGAAGAGACGAGATCGTTTCTAAGCCCTTGGTCCACCGGTAGCCCTTTCCCCGGGTAGCCTCTGCCTGACATACTCCCACGATCAGTACACTGTCGACCACAGCGATGATACCTACATATGGGAGCCCGGTGCCAGGACAGCGATGGTACGCCGGGAAGTTCCTACACGGATCCAACGAAGGGGAAGAACAATCTACGCTCGCGAATACGATCCTCTTGGATCCGTCGTCTTCAGTCATCAAACACCGATAAGCGCAATGAATTCTCTAGAATTCCCTCCAGGGCGCATAACTCAGATGCGGGGAAGACATTTAATTCTAAATGTCAAGCCATGGTATGATCCCACAAGAGGTCATACACTTGTCTAACACATTAGACAAGAATCATGGCCATATCGGCATATATATAAATATATATATGCAATTAATTACCCAGGGATAACTTACTTAAACATGCATATGAGGGCATAATAAACATTCAATCACATAAGTACGACTTAAGCAGGCGTTGGGTATCACCAACTCAAAGGGGAGGGTTAAGCGCGATCCGCGCGACAATAGATGCATGCCAATAATTCCAAGCAAACTCGAGTCAAGTAGGAACTACATCTACTCACTCGGTTCGCGAAAAGAGGGAGGCGAGAGAGAGGGAAAGCCTCATCCTCTCTTGAAGCGGGTCATAGTTTTGCCCCAACTAGATGGGTGCAACAACTATACCATACCCTCGAGTACTAAATCAGGATTGTTACACATACACCCCGTTATTAACCCAAGTTAGACATGCTAGATATGTCCAAATAATAATAAGGGTAGTAATTCAAACAAAATTACCTAAGTCAGGCCATATTCTATACAATACATAGGTAAGTATAAGGTAGAATAGGGGTTCTACACAATATACGAGCTATACTACCTAGCATGCATGGTATCTAACATATTTAGGGTGCAAATAAAGCCCCATGGAAGTGCGAAGCACGACTACGTGCCTCGAGCGCTCCCGGAATGGTTGGAATCAAACCACTCACCGATACCCGGGTCGTCGCGCATCCCAACCGACGAGGTCTGCAAGGCAAGGGGTATCAAAATGATGAGTATAACCATAAACAAACACATAAAATCAATTAGGCATGCTTAAGGCTGGACATGCACGCAAACGGGCTCGAACGCACGCAAGCATGGATGCACGCACGCGTGCCCGAGCCCTCCGGACACCCACCCGAGGGTGCCGACCCTCAGAATGCCCAAATCGGGCACCGGGCAGCATCCGCACGCACCCCGGGAGCCCCGGGCATCCCCGCGCGCGCACGCCGCGCGCCCCGCGCGCACCTCGCGCGACCCCCGCGCGTACGCGCCCGCCAGCGCCATCCCGCGCGCCTGCCTGTGCGCGCACGCGCGCGGACAGCCCCACGCGCGCGCCCAGCACTCCCCAGCCCTCCCCAAGCCTCCCACATGCACCCAAACACAAACACCACCCATGCATTGTAGATACCCCAATTTTGACCATCCAGGACTGACGGAAATACTTCAAGTAACACACGGAAAGATCCCACAAGTGGACACCAATAGAGAACCAAAGGTTCAGTAAACCGGAAACCCTAAACCTAGCCGTGACCTAAACCTAAACCGGAAACCCTAAACCTTGACCTAACCCCAAACCCTAGCCCTAAACCCTAATCCCAGCCTTGACCTAAACCTAACCCCAAACCCTAGCCCTAAACCCTAATCACAGCCTTAACCTAAACCTAAACCGGAAACCCTAAACCTTGACCTAACCCCAAACCCTAGCTCAAACCCTAAACCTAAGCCAAACCCTAACCCAGACCTAAACCAAAACCAAAACCCTAAAAACCTAAAGCCCCTGGAAAGGGGCAGCTATCCCTAACTAGCCGCCCCTCACTAGGCGGCTAGTTTACACTAGCCGCCCCCCTAACCGCCCCCTGGCCGACTTTGGACCAGTTCCCTGGATGGGACATAAAGCAATACTAAATGCTGATCATTGCGGCGGGTCATGACCTTTAGCTGCCCTCTCTTGGCCGGATCAAACCAAATAGCCGACCCAAGCCACCGCTTGTCAGAGATGGGACGTTTGGCAGGTCATGATAGGGGCGGCTACCAGGAAGTAGCCGCCCCATCCCGGGCGGCTAGTTAGCACTAGCCGCCCTTCACCTGTTCTCTGGCAGAAGAACCAGAGCATTAATGAGAGGTCCAATCGAAGCCAACCCACTCCATTACCCTCGGGATATTTTCCTACCTCTCTTTTACTATAAATAGAGGAGGTCCCAAGCCTTCAACAACAACCAACACACCCAACAAAATCCACAACAACCACCAATTCATCTTCAAACCCTTCCACCACCAGAAATCCCAAGAGAGAGAGAGAGCCCCTTTTGTGAGAGAAACACCCATTCCCTACATAAAATACCCTCTAATCCCACCCTCCATAAACCCAGGCTAAACCTAGCTTTGCCTCTGCCCAAGACCCCACCCTTTACCTACCAAACCCCTGCCTAAATTCCCCACACCCTGGACGGCTAACCCTAGCTTGCCGCCCCCTGGCCGACGGCTAACCACAACTAGCCGCCCCCTATCCACACCCCATATCAACATCCCTTTGACCCATAACTCCTTTAGTCAAGCCCGTAAGCAGAATAGGATTACCTGTTTTTCACCTCTGTGTACGGTATATCCGTGTCTCAGAGCGGAGACCCCACAAACTCCCCACGTAGGCGATCAAATCCAACCCAAACCCTTTCCTGTTTTTAGAAAAAGCAGGTGGCGATCACAAACCCCCCCTGAATCCTTTTGGGCCGCTGTTGGGCGCCTCGACAAGGAACCACACCCTCACCCCTTCCGAGAAGACGATCCGGCCGAGCCCGCCAGGGCACGCATCCGATCCGATTTTCTTGACACCGACAAATTCTGGCGATCACGGTTGGACCTCCCTCGTGAAAAACAACAAAAGGTAATCCTCTTCTGCCCCCTTTTACAAGCTTGACTAAAATGCTATCAACCCTCTAGGAAGGTTAGATTTCTCACTCCTCGAATTAAATCCTCTTCTACTGTGCATTATAACATCCTTTACTGCTTTCGTAAGTCGCACACAGCTGCGCAATCCTTTACTTCTTTCGTAAGTCGCACACAGCTGCGCAATCCTTTACTGCTTTATTTACTGCTTTCAATCTGCATTCATCCCCCCACTCTACGTCATGGAATCCCACATAGAAGAGGAGATATTAGAGGAAAGGAATCACCAAGAGGGTCAGGCCACACAGTTCCTGACCCATCTAGAGGAAAGGATGGCTAGTCTAGGGTATCAAACGGTAGAGGACATGTTTCATGACCTCGTTGACTACCGTCATGCCAAGACCTCGAGACAGGAAACCCCTGTCGAAACCCCTAAATCCACTCCCAAAGCCCCATCCACACCCAGTCACTCGGTCAACCCGAGTGTCTTTTCGTTCACCCCCCTTTCCCCCGCGAATCCAAAATTCTCAGTTGTTTCCACCCCAGGCCCCTACTAGACCACCCCAAACCCGGGACCGCTAGCCAGCCCTCCCCGGGGAGAAACACTGGACGATACCATCCGGAGAATTCTCTCCGAGACTGGTCCCTCGGCCCCCAAACACATGTCTCTACATAACCTGAGACAAATCCCGTCAGTCCACCTACCAGGGGGATTCAAAGTCCCCAAATTCCGCCGGTACAACGGTCGTGGAGACCCAGACATTCATTTAACTGCCTTTTATCTAGACGCACGCCCGTTTCTAGATAATCAACCTCTTCTAGTCTTCCTCTTCCAGAAATCATTGGAAGGAGAAGCACTACAATGGTTCTCCACCCTCCCTGTAGATCACTTGTCGAATTTCTCGGTTGTAAGCGAGAAATTCTTGGGCCGCTACAGTTACCAGAGGATTAGGACCCCCTCTATTTCAGGTTTAACCGTAGAGAGAATGAGGCCTAGGGAGGAATTCGAACAATACGTGTCTCGGTGGCGCACCCTTGTCCACTGAACCAGCCTGCAACTCACAAAATGTCAAGAAATTGACATGATGTTACAGAGCCTGAGTCCAGAGCTCCGCACGAGCCTTTCGTACGGAGACTGCACTACGTATCAACTTCTGATTGACCGCCACAACAGGATTTCCCGTTGTGCAGCCCCAGCAGTCCAAACCCAGTCCCCACCTATCAGCCATAGGGTTGGACAACCGCCTCGTAAGGCGCAAACCCTCACGGTAGAGGGGATCATTAACCAAGTATCGACACTCTACCCGAACGGAGCACGAGTTCCTGACCGAGGAACAGCTCCGAGACAGTACACGCCCGGATCATCCGGATATGCACCGCCTCGGCAAGCGAATCAACATTTTACCCCTCGATCAGCACCCGTCCCCGTGCCAATACGATAAAACCCCACAGTCCAAAATTTCCCACTCCAAAGCCCTATAATCCAGAGCCAAACTCAAACTCGGGCTCCCTTTTACTCTGCTCCCCCAAGAGCACAAAATCCAACCCCTAGGCAACCCATACAAAGCTCTTATAATGAGGTTAGACCTCCCGCATCCTACGACCAAAGACGAATGGGAAAGAGGGACTCTTACCCTCCCCTCCCAGAAACTTTAACTAGGATCTTTAGGGTGATGTTGGACACAAATAGTATCTCCCTCCCCGACGCCAGGCCTTCACTACCCGGGGCCAGCACGGCGCGTTACTGTCAATATCATCAACAATATGGCCATACCGTAGAACAATGCATTGTTTTTCGGGACTTCGTTTATGATCTTAATGATGACAAGCGCCTTGACTGGGCCATGATCAAAGGCCATCTGAGCCAGGGAAATCCCCAAGCACCCAAGCCACTTGGCATATTGACTGACCCCTTGCCAGGACACACCCAAGCCTCCACATCTAGAGCCCACGCGGTCAACATGGTCAGGAGAGGGAGACAACCATCGCCAGAACCAAGCAGCTCGAAAGATGCTACTGATGGCAGCCTATTTGAAGAGTCCGAGGAGGAAGAGCAGAACGAGCCCTTCCAGCTGAACCTCGACGACCATGACCTCGCCATACTCTATGGCGAAGAAGGAGACGCAGTACTCGCCCTTCCCGCAGTCATCAACCTCGAATCCGATGAAAGCGGACTAGAAAACCCGGGAGAAGACGAAGAAGAAGAGCCATTCAAGATCCCTGAAGGAGCTAGCGAAGGACCCGAAGGAGGGGAATGTACGTCGGATGATCTGCATCCGAATGACAACGGGTCCTCTAAGAGTACCGACACTGTCAATGGCCCCCGCCGCCCAATGACCATTTCATTCACTGACCAAGACCTCCCAGATCCCCGACTGCGAGTCTACCCCCTACACATCCGCGGACGACTTCAGATGTTGTGGCTGAACAACATCTTTGAGACCCAGGATCGGGCATGAACATAATGACATGCTCCACTTACCAGAAGATACCCGGACTAGGCCGTCCTCCCGTCCACCCGGCCCACCATACTATCCAAGCTTTCAACCATACCGGGAAGACTCTCTGCGGCCCCGGAACATTCGAGCTATCCGTCGGACCTCTCATCTGCGAAGTAGCCTGCTTTGTGGCCGACATCGACACGAGGTACCCATTGATGCTAGGGCGACCATGGTTAGACAACATCCAACCTATCTGTTCCCCCCGACACCAATGCCTTCGACTGCCCTTCTTGAATCATGTACTGACAATTTGGGGAGAAGCACGCCTCCAATACGAGAACGAGAACAATTGGGCCATACACAATATGTTCACCTTGGCCCTCCGACCGAGGAACGAAAATGAAGGCGGTAGCCCACCTGGGTCCCCTTGTGACAACAACTCTCCCTCAGAAGAAGCGGCCAGGACCCAGCGTCCACCAAGCAATCTTGCGGAGCCCAACTCGATCACCTTCCTCCCCCATGAAGTCGCAAAGGCTAGAGCATGTTCCGCACCCCTCTCAATCACCGCCATACTCGGGGGAAGGGAATTCCGTCACATTCTCATTGACACGGGAGCGGAAACTAACGTCCTTACATATTCCGCCTACCAAAAGCTAGAAGGCCGTGTTCCCAGATTGGAGCCCTCAGACGAATACATTTATGCCTTCGACAGCACACGCAAGAACGCCTGCGGACTAGTCACGCTCCCACTGAAGATCGGCCCAGTCTCCACCATCGTTAACTGCATGGTGATGAACATTCAATCACCCCACCCTCTGATTGTTGGGAGGACATGGCTCAACAGCATCGAAGCCGTCTCATCCACCCGACACCAATGTCTTCGCTTCCCGTACCACGGGAAGGTAATATCCATATGGGGAGAGGCGCGCTCTAATAATACTCAGGCCCGAAATTGGAGCGTCTGTGCCATGCGCATCCGGCTAGAGATGCTCGCATGTTGGCAACCAGGCGCCACAGACGAAGAACTACTCCATCAAGGGAGACCTTTGAAAAGACTCAGGGAGGGAGAATTTGGGAATAGGGGACCCCCACCAGACATCAGCCGGCCATCAAAAAGAAGCCGACCCGTGGAGGCAATACAAATTCAAGAACCAGGTACCGATCCTCCCAGGTAAGTTTTCATCATCCTGTACATATTTGTTTACAGCTTTTCTAAAAATCAAAAGACCAAAATATTTGTTTACTAGCTTTCGCTTTCAATCCTGTACATATTTGTTTACAGCTTTTCCGAAAATAAAAAAAACCAAAAAATATTTGCTTGCCAGCTTTCGTTTTCACCACCCTATACATATTTGTTTACCTGCTTTCCGAAAAGAAACCAAAATCCAAAAAAATACATGCTAATCAGCTTTCATTCTTCAACCCTGAACATACTTGTTTCCAGCTTTATTTCCACTCCTTTTCAAAAACAAAAGAAAAATGTTTTCTAAAAACATGCTTTCCACACTCTCCTTCAAAACAAAAGTTTTACAAAACCATATTTCCTCCCTCCAAACAAAATAAAGACATTTTCCCAAACTTTCTTTACATGTTTTCCAAACAAACGAAAATATTTTACAAGCTGTCTTTACATACTTTCCAAAAATACTTCAAAAAACTTTCCCTACCTGTTTTTCAAAAATCTTGCAAACTGCACTTTCACACCCTTCCTCAAGACAAAATATTTCACAAAGCCGTATTTCCACGATTTCTCTAAAAAAAAAAAACATTTTTTATGAACTATCTTTCCATACTCTCCTTCTAAAACAAAGACGTTTTTCAGACTTTATCTCCATTTCTCTTTCCAAAAAACATATCTATTCGCCAACACATGCCTTTTCAAAACCAAAGTATGCATCTATTTCCACACTTTCAAAAATATCAAAAAAAAAAAAAACCAAAAAGAGAAAAAGAAAAGACGAGAGAAGATTAAGAGCGGCAGACCATGCCCAAGCCTACCAAAGAAGGGTGGCAAGGGCATTTGAAAAGAAGGTGATAAAAAGAAAATTCAAAATCGGGGAATTAATACTTAAGCAAATCATGCCATCAAGACAGCCTCACCCAAGAGGAAAGCTGCAACCCACATGGGAGGGACCCTATGTGATCACCCATGCCTATTCTGGGAATGCCTACCGCCTGGTAGATGCCGAAGGAGTCGAGGTTCCAGGTTCGTGGAATGCACTTTATCTAAAGAAATTCCATGCATGAAAAAGCTTTCAATACTTAAGAACTATTATTCTTCCTTCCTGCGATTTCCAGCGTTTAGTACTTGATGATAGAATTATAAGACTCTCAAAGATAAACTCGTATCCATTTGAACACGTTTCCGCCAAATCATGTCACTCCCTTCACACACGTATAACTCGACTAGATTTGCCTGATGGAAGAAAAATTGCCTACCCTGTAGACTGGGACAATTTAAAACTCCCCAAAGCAAAATGTCCCTTATTTCCGCCCCGCTCGTATTAACCCTAGGTCAAAATGAGGAGTTACCCGGACCTAGCATATGTCCCAAAAACTGGCTCTGGCACTATATAAACACTTCTAGAGGGGAAGCATGAAAAGAAACGGGGTGAAAAACATAAGAGCCCCCCCTCAAATCAAAACAAAAAAAAAACAAACAAAAAAAAAAGAAGAGAAAGTCAGGCAAGGAGAGGCCAAACACCCAAGTGAACGGGTTAAACTCTCTCTATTTAGCAGACTCACGCCTTTACGCACGGTATACGCTAAACAATGGCTATACCAGTACAGGTCCAAACAACGGACTGTACCTTTCCACCCAAAAATAAAGAAGTGGTAAAAAGAAGAAAGCCAGAGGGACCTAGGAAGTAAGACATGTGCTAGACTGGGACAATTCTAAAATATTGCCCGAAAGGAAGATATTACTCTTACCTCATTCACCCTCTCCCCTTTTTATTTTTTTTGCAATGGGGGTTCAAAATTGAGCTATGTCCACCGGGAAAAGCACAATTTTGACCAAGGGTAGATCACGTCCAGGTTTACACCTACACACACACTCACGTGAGTTCATTTAGAAACTTGCCTATCCAAAGGAAGCTTATTTGACTTGACTCTTGGTACACTCATGGATTTTTCAGCATGTTTAGAATAATACGATTAAGCATTTGAAAACCATGAACCTAGGAAAATCGACGCCTAAGGCTTATACCTCTCAAATACAATCCTGGTTTGGACATAAGTGACCACAAGGGCTCCTCCACGGGGACTTGATGGCGTCTTTTACTTATGAAAATCAAGAACATTGCCCTCTCACCTAAAAAGTCATTGAAGAACTAAAATGCCCCCTTATGCCACTTATACTTACGCATAAGCTCGCATTTTCCTTCTCAAAACACCTTGGCATCTGATTTTCTTGAAACATTAAAGTTAACCCCCCCCCCCCCCCCCCCCGAATTTAAAATTATCCCCACTCATATGAGAATTGTCCCCACAAAATTCAAAATTATCCCCACTCATGTGAGAGTTGTCCCCACTCACCTCATGCCCTTCCGCACATGCGTAAAAAGAAATTGTCCCCAACTCCTACACATAAGTTCTTCACTCACGCACTTGGAATCCCTTCCTTGCGCACTAAAGCCTGGTCTCCCGCACTTTACTTTCTCGCATTTATATTTCCATTCCGCCTTAAGATGGATTGTAGCCCTTGACAATTCAAGCAAGAAGGGCTCGAAAGTCAGTGCAGGAGCACAATCTGGACAGATTTAACAGTTGGTCCATGGAAAGAATGTTTTTATAGGTATTGAAGAATAAAACGGCCGCAAAAACTCTCAGCAACAGCAGCAGACAGGAGCAGCAGGCCCAAACTGCCCCAGGCAGGGGGCGGCTAAACCTAACTAGCCGCCCCTCACTGGGCGGCTAGTTTGTACTAGCCGCCCCTCCCCCTTGTCTCAGGTAAGCATACCCCAGGCAGGGGGCGGCTAAACCTAACTAGCCGCCCCTCACTGGGCGGCTAGTTTACACTAGCCGCCCCTTGCCTGCACCCCTGTCAATTATGTCAGCCCATATCCAATCAACTCTTCAATACTTCTTTAACTATTAAAATCAAATTCTTTCCAAAACCTGCACGTACACATTCCATACACATATTCATACGCAAAACCTGTATAGATACCATGCTAAAACAAATTATATATCAAAACCTACATTCATCCATGAATCAAACCTATGAAACCAAGATTCATCTACACAAACATACATATCCATGAACCATCCATGCTAAACTACTCTAAACACATACATATAAAGGAGAATGATGAAATTGTCCCACCCAAAACCACAAGCATAGACTGTTTTTCTAGAACATAAAAAAGGGCATAAAAAGGGAATCTTCCTTCAAAGCGCTCCAAAATCTGAAAGTCTTGAGCTATATCTCACCGAAATATCACCTAAAACCAAAACAAAAGAAGAAAAGCATGAATTCATCGCATATATACTATTCTTCTACTTAAAACCAAGACACAAAAGCTATACCTCGGCGTATCGTCATCCGTTGGAGGCTGAGTAGGAGGAACGTCCTGACTTGGCTGAGAAGGGAGCGGCGGATGAGGAGAAGACTGAACCTCTGGAACATCAGGAGCAGCAGGAGTCTCTCGAACTGAAGACGCGGCCCTCGCGTATATCCCACGACTCCGAGACGCCGAAGGACGAGAAGCACGGCTAAAGGTGGCCCCGGTGGCCAAGGAAGCCGAGAGAGAATGGTCAGGATCAAGTGGAAGAAGATCAAGGTCTACCTCGGTCATAGAGCCCCCTCCGACCAACTTCCCCCTCATAGTGGCCTCCCAGAGACGGACCTGCTGCATGTCTCTGTCTCTCCTCTCCAATCTCTGTCGGAGGCGACTCTCTGTCCCTCTGGCCCGATCCTCAGCAACCCTCAACCTCTCCTCCAACTCCCGCGCCCTCGCCTCCGATGCCCTGAGTGCCTCTCTGTCCCTATCCCCGGCCGCCTGGAGAGAATGAACTAGGTCTCCCATCAAACCTCCAGGAACACCCGCCGAAGCCTCCAACTCCGACACCCTCATCTGGAGGAGTCCCTCTCACTGCCTAGGGTAATGAACCCCTCCTCCCTCGAGGCTATCATGGACCTCAGCTGGTCCGCCTCCTCCTCAGCCCGAGAAGCCCTGCCCCTCGCCTGGCCCAACTCCATCCTTGTGGCCGCCAACTCACTTCGGGCCACATCCAATTCCCTCGTCAGCTCGAGCTCCTGCTCGGAAACCACGGAAGGAGGAGGGACGGAAGAAGAAGAAGCGCCATGTGCCCGCAACGCCTCTATCTGCCTGGCCCGCGCTTGGAGATGCTCATTGGCGGTCTTGAGCCTCTTCTCCATCTCATTCAACTCAACCTACAAAAAGAAACACCATTCAGAAGATGCTCAAAGCAAAGGAGAACGAGGAATAAAAGGGATTTTTCAACTTACATAAGCGTCCGGGATCTCCTCCTTCATCGTCCCGAGGATATCCGCATACTCCCGACGATACCAAGCTAGGTATTCGTCACTCGAAGTCACCTCGGGACGACGCTCCACCAAAGCACCTCGACTCATCCATCCCGCCACATACGTCGCGTAGTTCCTCGGGAGATTCGTGTCCCGAGGAATCCCGGCCACCGGAATCGAAGAACACCGCGGAAGAGGATCGGGCACCCACTGATGGTACCCAAGCTGACGGACGACCCGGCTGATCGCATGGAACACGACCTCATTGAAGTAGATCAGCCAGATGTCTCGCGCCAGGGCCTCAGGAACCTCCTCCGAGTAAGGCCTCCACGTCATCTAAAAAAGCATCGAAAGATAGGAAGAACGCTTAGTCAAAAAGAAAACCAAGTACAAGCCAAAGAAATTCAAAAAAAACTCATACCTCTTCCTCCGACAAGACGCGGAAGGCCTCTCGGAATTGGGCGAGGCGGTGCAAGCGGGAAGATCCCCGGGGTTCCCACCTCATGGCCCAAGGGAGGGCATGATCGAACGGAGCCAAAGTCGGGCGATCAATGGCGAAGTGCTCGTACCCGAAGATCTAACAAAGCAAGAGGGAATTTATCATGACCAAAGTAAAGCTAAACCAAGAAGAAGACACTCATCACTTACACATACCTGAAGGAATGGCGCGAAGCCACCAAGGTTCTTTCCTCCAGCCCTCTTGACTTTCTTCAAGAGCTCCGCAAATAAGTGGGAAAGCATCGCCGCTCCCCAAGCATAGTGCCCCATGCCCTCCAAGTCCCGCATCAGTAGAAGGGAGTGAGAGGAGACCGTATCAGAGGCCGTCGAGAAAAGGACCCGGCCAAAGAAGTAGAGGAAGAACGCTCTCAACTCCCTCTGTGCCCTCTATGGGCACGCAGCCGCCTCTCTCGCCTCGATCATCACCCGCCGCCTCTCGAAGCTAGCTGCAGCTTCACCCTTCTGGCGCTCTGTAAAGGAACCGAGGTCGTACTGCCCCGAAAGCCGCCCCAAAGGGATCTGGTTCAGCTTCCGCTCCCGCTCCACGAACTCCCATTCTCCGATCAACTCTCGGAAAAGCCCCCTGTAGTCAGCTAGGGTGGCCACGATCACCGCCTCCCCCAGAACCGGAAGGCCGGTTATCCGATAGACGTCCTCGAGCGTCGGCATGACAGCACCGGTAGGGAGGATGAACGTGCAACTCTCCGGATCCCATCTCTCCGCCAAGGCATCCACATATGGACGGTGGACGTGGAATAGCTCGATCAGGAAGAAGGAACGGAAGCCCGCTCCATCCACCAAACTCCGCTCCTCCTGCCCCAAGGCGTCGTACCATCTCTTCGTCCCGTGCCATAAAGCCCGGATACGATTCGGCCTCTACAAAACAAGCGAAGGGAACATGGGTTAGTTTAAAAGCGAGTGAGAGGTAAGAGTCCAAATCTACGAAATCATTTTAAACTATGCTTAGCGAAATCAAGACTCCCACATGCTAAAAGAATGAAAGTAAGAAACTACACTCCTCATATGATCACGCATGCTAGACAAATATCAAACACATCCCACCGTGGTCACCACTCACGCACTTTCTTACATCAAGCCTATCAATACAGCCATATGGAACTCGAACCCATGAAATGCATGCATACACCCCCTCATGCTTTACCACGATCAAACACGTATGAAATCACATACACATAGAAAAGTATCGCATGCAAGCATATTAGCTATATCATTTCTGTCTCCTTTATATGCATATAACAAACATGGATATATATATAGAAATTACCCCCCTCCCTATAAAAAGAAACCCATGACAGCATGCTTACACATCCCACCGTGATTAAACTTATACACAAGCATGCCTATTTAAAAAATAACACACATATACGAGTATAATACACACATACAACCTGTTCATACCACCAACACATGCATATACACCAAAATAAAAGGCTAAAGACTAATGGATTAGGAACATACCACGGCCCGTGTGGACCCAGGAGCGTCCACCTCGACCTCATCGGGATCGTCCATCCCGTCGTCATCCTCCTCCTCATCCTCCTCAAACACGGCCTCCTCGGCCTCAACCCCAACACCCACACCGGCCTCAGCGGCCCCAGTGCCCATACCCTCGGCCTCCCCGACCCCGTCCCTAGCCTCTCCTATCCCCTCCACCCTCCCCACGCCGGAGATAAACTCCGCAAAGGCCCACATAGCCCTACTCTCCTCCTCCTCAGCCTTGGCCTCTGTGGCCTCCCTATCCAACATCCCGACGAGGGCATCCAACGACGCCCTCACCTCCTCGCTAACTCCCTCGACCCCTACCCCCTCGGTTGCACCCTCAATCGATTCTCCAACCCCCGGAACCACCTCCTCGGCCACCACCGGTCGATCCCCACGCCTCCTCTTGCGTATATAGCCTATCACACTCCCCCTACCTCCGGGACAGCCCCCGAAGGCAAATCCCCGACCTCACCCACGACAATATCCACCGGCGGCACCTCCGTCGTACCCATGCCCTCCCCCACGGCCTCGACCTCCGGCCTATCGCTCTCCGATGATGAAGAGCTCGGGCTATGCTCTCCACGAGCCACCCGCGGTCGTTTCCCCCTCGAAGCGATCGCCTTCGACCTCGTCATCTCCTCGGTTTGGAAAAGAAAAGGAGAACCCAAACTAGGGTTTCGAAATCAAGAGAAAGAGAAAGATTGAGGTCGAAATGGAGGAAAGAAAGGCAAAGAAATCAGGGTTTTCGAGTTTGAAACCGAAGGGAAGAAGAGAAGAGGGAAGAGAAACCATTTTAAAAACGTATGGGGAGAGAGAGGGTCTTTTCGGTTATAAGGGACCCAGTCAAGGGGCGGCTACCCGCGAGTAGCCGCCCGAGAGGCTAGTTACAACTAGCCGCCCCTTCCAGTTTTTCTCTTTTACTTAAAAACCCCTTTTCAATCTTTTTAACCCTAAAATTCAAGGTTCTCCATACCAAACAGCCATGTATTGGCTTATTTCCGGACATTACTTGATCAAACACGACTCTCCCGAAGTTTTGCAACACGTCCAGTACCATTCAGATTCAAATTTCTTCAGTTCTGGCTCTTTTCCAGAGTTCTTATCCTTCGGATGATCCAATTCACCCAAATCAACTTTTACTTGCTTTCTGTCGGCGATATCCCCTCCTTGCTAAGTTTTCCCAAGCACAGGAACGGTAGGCACGAGGAAACTGACGCTGGGCTGCTCCGTACACGATAGCTAGGAACCCCGACCGCGGGTTGGATCACTCACCATTTACTTTTCCCCGCCTTCCACCTGGATCATCCTCTCAGATAGAAATTCTAAGTCAAGACCTAGCCTCTGATGGTCTAAATCAACTCCCCGAGTAGTACTGCTCGTATTGGCATAACTTCTTGAAGGTCGGGCCGGCCAAAATAGGGGTCTCTTTCCTTATCATCAGTCGAAGTCTTTCCTGCTTCGCACAAAGACTCCGTCCGATGAGGGACAATTGTAGATACCCCAATTTTGACCGTCCAGGAGAGACAGAAATACTTCAAGTAACACACGGAAATATCCCACAAGTGGACACCAATAGAGAACCAAAGGTTCGGTAAACCAGAAACCCTAAACCTAGCCGTGACCTAAACCTAAACCGGAAACCCTAAACCTTGACCTAACCCCAAACCCTAGCCCTAAACCCTAATCCCAGCCTTGACCTAAACCTAACCCCAAACCCTAGCCCTAAACCCTAATCCCAGCCTTGACCTAAACCTAAACCGGAAACCCTAAACCTTGACCTAACCCCAAACCCTAGCTAAAACCCTAAACCTAAGCCAAACCCTAACCCAGACCTAAACGAAAACCAAAACCCTAAAAAACCTAAAGCCCCTGGAAAGGGGCGGCTATCCCTAACTAGCCGCCCCTCACTAGGCGGCTAGTTTACACTAGCCGCCCCCCTAACCGCCCCCTGGCCGACTTTGGACCAGTTCCCTGGATGGGACATAAAGCAATATTAAATGCTGATCATTGCGGCGGGTCATGACCTTTAGCCGCCCTCTCTTGGCCGGATCAAACCAAATAGCCGACCCAAGCCACCGCTTGTCAGAGATGGGACGTTTGGCAGGTCATGATAGGGGCGGCTACCAAGAAGTAGCCGCCCCATCCCGGGCGGCTAGTTAGCACTAGCCGCCCTTCACCTGTTCTCTGGCAGAAGAACCAGAGCATTAATGAGAGGTCCAATCGAAGCCAACCGACTCCATTACCCTCGGGATATTTTCCTACCTCTCTTTTACTATAAATAGAGGAGGTCCCAAGCCTTCAACAACAACCAACACACCCAACAAAATCCACAACAACCACCAATTCATCTTCAAACCCTTCCACCACCAGAAATCCCAAGAGAGAGAGAGAGGGAGCCCCTTTTGTGAGAGAAGCACCCATTCCCTACATAAAATACCCTCTCATCCCACCCTCCATAAACCCAGGCTAAACCTAGCTTAGCCTCTGCCCAAGACCCCACCCTTTACCTACCAAACCCCTGCCTAAATTCCCCACACCCTGGACGGCTAACCCTAGCTAGCCGCCCCCTGGCCGACGGCTAACTACAACTAGCCGCCCCCTATCCACACCCCATATCAACATCCCTTTGACCCATAACTCCTTTAGTCAAGCCCGGAAGCAGAATAGGATTACCTGTTTTTCACCTCTGTGTACGGTATATCCGTGTCTCAGAGCGGAGACCCCACAAACTCCCCACGTAGGCGATCAAATCCAACCAAAACCCTTTCCTGTTTTTAGAAAAAGCAGGTGGCGATCACAAACCCCCCCTGAATCCTCTTGGGCCGCTGTCGGGCGCCTCGACAAGGAACCACACCCTCACCCCTTCCGAGAAGACGATCCGGCCGAGCCCGCCAGGGCACGCATCCGATCCGAATCCCCGAAGAAAACCCCACACACGCGGATTTTCTCGACACCGACATGCATGCCCTCTCGACACACCCCCCAAGCCATAAAACCAAATTAAAGAAGTGGAGAACTTACCAATCCTAAAAGGGGGAGGGAAAGGGGAGAGGTTATGGCCCTCGAACACACCCACGACCATCTCGACCACCACTACCACTACCACCACCTCTCTTTGGCTTCTCTTCTTCACATGGCTTCACCTTGGCATTTTATCAAACACATGGGGGCTGATTAGAGAGGAGAGGGAAGAGCAAAAGATGGGAAAGTGAAAGAATCAACAACAACAACAACCACCACAACTCACCTTCTTCAACTTCTTCTTCTCCATCACCACCACCTCCTCCACCCAAGCCTTCATCAAGGGCTGGACCAGCTCAAAAGAGAGCCCAAACAGTGGCTAAGTGAGGCTGAACTCGTAACATTTTGGGGTGGTATTTATAGGCAAAGTCGGACTGAAAGACCAAGTCGTCCTCGGACTAAAAACTCTGCGCAGCCTTCACTTAAACGGCTATAACTTCCTCAATACAGCTCCGAATTGCATGATTTGAGTGGCATTGGAAAGCTAAGAAGATTATCTACAGCTTTCATGTTTACACCCAGATCAAAAAACCTCTCCAGCTATTTCCAAATCTAGGCTAAACATCTTACAGGGCTGCTGCGTGGATTTCTCAACTTCGGGGTATACTCGGAAAAATACCCATAAATTTTGATTTACGGATCCAGTTGATCCAATTCCTTTCTATATGGAAGCTATCTCAAAACTGAACATCTCGTAGTAATATCGGATTTTTATCTCTTCATCTTGGATTTTAAAAAAATCAAATCCGAATGCCCAATCTAAAACTGCATAATTCCAAAACGTTATCGGAATTAAAAGAAAATTTTATGGACAGTACTAAACAGTACCAGAACCCATAATATGCAGTTATATCTTCAATCAGAGTCCTCAAACCCCCGCAGGTAGCTAAAAACCAAAATTTTAGCGACTCCAATCGAAATCAGGACTCTAAATGACACAGGTCTAACACCAGCCCCTCTTAGTGTGTGTGTGTGAGTGTGTTTTGAAGAAAGAAAGTAGAGAAGGAGCACAAGAAGAAGGAATCAAAGGTGAGTTTGTGATTGTTTGTTGTGATTCCTTTGTAATGCTTCTCTCTCTCCCTAGCTCCCTCTCTTATTCCCCCCCCCATGATCCTCTATTTTCAAGGCTGAGAAGAGGCTGTTGTGAGGCTGAGAGGATGGTGGTAGTGGTGGTGGTGGTTGTGATAGTTTCGGGTGCGTGAAGGGCCCGGATCTTCCCCTTTCACTACCCATCTCTTGGTAAGCCTTTCTCTCCCCCTTGTATGTGATTTTTCATGGGTTTTGGGTTGTTGAGGAACATGGTATGCTTGGTGTTTGTGTTTGGGTGTGGGTGGGGCTTAGGGAGGGGGTGCTAGGCTTTTGGGAGCGCACGCGGGTCTGTCGGCGCGCGTGCGCGCGCAGTTGGGCGCGCAGAGGGGGCACAGACACAGGCGGGCGTGCGCGCAGGCGTACGCGTACGCGCGAACGCGCGAGCGCACGAGCGGGCGAGCAGGCGTGCGCGTGCGCGTGGGTGTGCGCGTACGCGCGGTCCGGCGCGTGTGAGTGCGCGGGGAGCAGCGGGCGCGCGGGCAGTGTGTTTGGGTGGGCTGCTGGGGGTCCGGGTGCGCGGCTGGGCACGGGGCAGTGCACCGGCGGGAGCAGGAGCACGTGCGCGCGTGCATGCACGTGCGTACGCATGCGCGGCCACGCGTGTGGCTGCCCGGGGGCTCGGGTAGATGTCGGAAGCTCGGATATGCGTGCGTACGCGCTTACTCGCACGCGTGCGATCACGTATGCGTGCATATCCGATTCTTGGGTAATTCTAGCTAATTTTATGTTTTTTTATCTCATACATGCTCATGTAAATGCCTGTTTGGCTAGGAATGCACCCATGTCATGATTGGATGTCGTATGCTAGATATTATGCATCCATGTATAATGAATAAAAGCCATCCATGCCTAGATATCATGTCTCAAGATTAGCGTAACCCCAACTTACACATTTCCCCACCTAGGTTAATTTTATTAAACTTTTATAAGAGGTTGCATAAGATAAGCATACCTTAGATAAATCTTGTCTTGTTATATTAATTAATTTAAGATGCTTCCATGATTAATCTTTATTCTTGTTAAGTGTTTAATGCATGCTTAGGCCATGTTTTCTTGCCTAATGATATTAAGCAAGCGTATGACCACCTATGGTGTCATACCAAAGCATCGATATTACGAATGATAGAATTTCCTCGTATCTGAGTTATGCGCCCTGGAGGGAATTCTTGAGAATTCATTTCCGTATCGGTGTTTAGTAACCGGTGATGACGGATCCAAGAGGATCGTATCCGTGAGCATAGATTATTTTTCCCTTTCGTATCCGTGTTTAGTAACCTAGGGCGGCTCGTACCTAGGAAGCATCAACACGGACTCGGCGAAGGTAAAAACTATTCATACTCGCAATATTGTTCAGTGGCCCACCATCATGTAGCCTCACCTAGTACACTTCCATGATCAGTACATCCGCCGAATGCATCGGGAGTACCTACAAGTGGGAGTCCTCTGTCAGGGCAGCTTCAACGTCAGGGCCCCGGTATACGAGGATATTGGGAGGAACCACTACATGTTCGCAACGTGAACCCTATGGGAAAACCAACTACACAAGCTGGTGGGTCGAGTATCAACTCGAGCCCACCACACTCACACCAACACCCTCACCTCGACGGGTGACATAGGATTTTGGGAGCAATACCCTCACCCTCACCCTGACGGGTGACATAGGGTTTGGGAAATTGCACAAACTGGCAGATCGAACCAACCCAACAGCCTCACCCCCTCCTCGGGGTGACATAGACTCTTGGGGAAGAGGTCGACTGTTCTACAACGCTCATCATCCGGTAGTCTCTCCCGATGTGGCCTCTACTACCTGGTAGCCTCCCACATCCACTATCTTTGTTATATGGGCACACCAACAAGCGTCATGAATAGTACCTAGGAGCACCTCACAGGGTTCTGGCCTCTACCGGTTAGCCTCCCTCGACCGTATGGACACACCAACACACGTCATGAGTAATATTTGGAAGCACCCCACCGGACTTTACTATGCCGGGCAGTCTCTACACGGAGTCGGAGAAGGGAAGAACACTCGACACACGCGAATACGATCCCTATGGATCCGTCATCATCGGTTATCAAACACCGATAAGCGCAACGAATTCTCATGAATTCCCTCCAGGGCGCATAACTCAGATGCGGGTAAGACATTTTATTCTAAGTGTCAAAGCCATGATATGATCCCACAAGAGGTCATACACTTGTCAAATACATTAGGCAAGAATCATGGCCATACTAACATATATATATGTAACATCCAATTGTTTCCCAAAGATGGCCTACATAAATATGCATACATGGTATCAATCAAGCAAACACACAAGTTACAACCTAACATGCGTTGGATAGCACCAACTTAGAAGGGAAGGGTTAAGCGTGATCCGCGCGACAATAGATGCATTCCAATAATTCTAAGCAAACCTGAGTAAAGTAGGAACTACATCTACTCACTCGGTTCGTGAAAAGAGGGAGGGCGAGAGAGAGGGAATGCCACATCCTCTCCTGAAGCGGGTCATAGTTTTGCCCCAACAAGATGGGTGCAACAGCTATACCACACCCTCAAGTCCTAAATCAGAGGAATATTATGCATGTACCCCATTGTTAACCCAAGATAGACATGCTAGATATGTCTAAATAATAATAGGGGTAGTATTTCAAACAAAACTACCAAAGTCATGCCATATTCTATACAATACATAGGCAAGTATAAGGTAGAATAGGGGGTTCTACGCAATATACGAGCTATACAACCTAGAATGCATGATATCTAACATATTTAGGGTGAAAATTAAGCCCAATGGAAGCGCGAAGCACGACTGTGTGCATCGAGCGCTCCCGGAAGGATTGGGATCGAACCACTCACCGATGCCCAGGTTGTCGCACATCGGGTGGCAGCACGCGAACAGGGCACGCGGGGCCGCACGCACGCAGAATGACACGCATGCGGGGCAAGAGGAACAGCACGCACGCAGGACAACACGCATGCACGGGGGAGTACGCATGCACGGGGAAGCACACGGGATGCGCAAGCTGGGCTGGGTGTTCTGGGCATGCCGCTGGGCATAGGCATCGGGTACGCTGGAAACGGGCGCTGAGCACGCTGGGAACATGTGCCGGGCACGCTGGGAACCGGTGCTGGGAACGTCGTAGGACGCGCTGGACAGAGTCGCTAGACGCGCTGGGCAGAGACGCTCGGAACGTCGCAGTACTCGCTGGGAATACTGCCGGGCACAGATAGGGTCTGCTTGGGCACAATTGCTAGTGCTGTCAGGGTAGTAGGTGCTGGGCATGGCAAGGCACGGGTGCTGGGCATGCTGGCACAGGTGCTGGGCATGGGTGCTGGTGCTAGCAGGGCAGCAGGCAAGGTCTGCTGGGCACAGGTGCTGGGCATGGATGGGCAGCAGGCAAGGTCTGCTGGGCATAGGTGCTGGGCATGGAAGGGCAGCAGGCAAGGTCTGCTGGGCATAGGTGCTGGGTCTGCTGGGCATAATTGCTAGTGCTGGCAGGGCAGCAGACAGGGGCATGCTGGGCACAGGAAGCACACACAGGGCAGCACACATGCGAGCACGCCGACACCCCTACACCCAAGCAACCAAGCACGCACACACACCACACATACATAAATACAAACACATGGCATGCACCACCTACTAACAGACCCAATGTGCCAAAAAACTAGAAAAAGAAGAGGGAAAAGCTTACCAAGAGAGGGGGAGGGAAGGGGGAGGTGTGGGGGCTCACAAGCACGCCCACGACCACCACAACCACCACCACCACTACCACCATCTCAGCCTTCACATCCCTTCTTCATGCTGAACCAGAGGGGAGGGGGAGTTAAAGGAGGAGGAGAGGAGAGGAGAGGAGAGGAGAGGGAGGCCGAACAAACACAAACACATCCACATCTTCTTGTTCCTTCTTCATCCTTGATTTCCTTCCACTACATCTCCTCCAAAAGCACCACAAAATACACAAATAGGGCTGGACCAAGAGCAAGTCGTAACATTTGGGGGTATTAAATAGCCAAATGTGACGTCCAAATGACCAAAACATTCCTGACCCCGAAATTCTGGACAGGCTTCACTTGAATGGTTATACCTTCCTAGATATAGCTCCGAATTGTACAATTCTAATGCCACTGGAAAGCCAAGAAGATTATTTACAACTTTCATCCAGATCAGATAACCTCTCCAGATATTCCGAAATCTAGGCTAAACATCTTACAGGGCTGATGCCTGGATTTTCCATCTTCTGGGTATAATCGGAAAAATACCCATAACTTTTGATACAGGAATCCAGTTGATCCAATTCTACTTCTGTATGAAAGCTAGATCAAAATTGAACATCTCATGATAATATCGAATTTTTACCTCTTCATCTTGGATTTTAACAAAATCAAATCCGAATACCAAATGAAAACTTTATCGGAATTAAATGAAAATTTTATGGGCAATACTAAACGGTACCAGGACCCATAATATGCAGTTATATTTTCAATCAGAGTCCTCAAACCCCAGCAGGTAGCTAAAAATTAAAATTTTAGTGACTCCGATCGAAATTAGGACTCTAAAAACCTAACATTCTCCCCCCCTTAGTAAATTTAGCCCTCGAAATTTAAGGAAACCCAAAGGGAAGACTGAACGTAGAAGTGTCACCCATAGAGTCCCTTGGCTCCCGAGTGGTCCGGGCACCAAACTGGTGCTACCAACGCACTTTAACTGAAGGAACGATCTGGGTGCGGAGCCTCTCCTCACATTGGTCCATGGTCTCGATCAACTGCTCCACAAACGATAAATCCTGCTCGAGGGTGAGCGGCTTGAACGGATTGACATGAGCAGGATCGTGGACATAATGCCTCAGCTATGAGACATGGGTGACGTCACGAGCATGAGTTAGCTACGTGGGCAAGGCTTCATGACAGCCACCTCCCCTAATCCACTCAAGGACGAAAACCGGCCCGATGGAAGGCCGACTCAGCTCGCCCCGAACGTTGAAACAGAGGATGCCCTTAATCCGGGACACCTCATGAAAAACATGGTCACCGAACCCGAAGGAAGGGTCCTGGTGATGATGACCCGTGTAGCCCTTCCGACGGTTCTGGGTGGTGTAGAGGCACGCACGAACCATCTCGACCACCGCAAGGTCAATTAAATAACTTATGGCCCCTCCAACAGGCGCTCCCCAACCGTCCCAACACAAGGGAGGTATAAAACTGCGCCCATAGGGTGCCTTTTCAATTCATCTAGATGCTTGAATGGCAGTCGTCTCACAGGCAGACCCCTTCCCAAAGGGTGGTGCCTCATCCAACTGCCCCAGGTCGAGCATGCAGGCAAATAGCATATCCTCCAATGTCTAAATCGTCCTCTTGCCTAGCTGTCCGTCAGCAATGAAACGCTATACTTAAATGAAGGCTCGCGACAAAGCCTACCAAAGACTGTGCAAGCACTTCAAAGTAACACACAAGTCTCGATCTGAAATAGCGCCGACCGGAGTGCCATGAAGACGAACAATCGCGAAAGCTCATACCCACGTTGAAGCGTCCAAAGACTCAGTTAGTCAGATAGGGAGGGAAGTGCGGACTTAGTCAGTCGGTCAATGATCACCCAGACGGCGTCATGACCCGAACGTGACTTTAGCGAGCCCACAACAAAACCCATGATAATTCACTCCCACATCCACTGAGGATTCTCGATGGACGAACGCATTCCAACGCGATGATCCACAACTTCGCCTGAGGGCATACCGACCAACAACCTCAACAAAGGCTACCTCAGAACAGCTCACGGAGGTCCAATAAAATATTTGAGATCCTTGTAGGCATCTGGCGCATTCGTCTACCCCTACGACAATACTCAAAATTCGTAGTGTCCAAAATGGTCACGAAAAGCCAACTAAGGAATGCCCAACTCCTGGATCTCCAAATAGGGTACCTTGTGCGAAGATCAATCAACAGAAAGACACTGGCTCCCAGAGCTGGTCAAAATAGATCATCAATTCGTGGCAAGGGTACTTGATCTTCAACCCCAAAGAGGAGATCAAAATAATTCCTGGGATGATTAAGTCCAAATTCTGCTCCTCGAGCATGGCTGGCGCTCATGATGTCACTTACATGCTGAGTAAGCCGCTCGACCGCACTTAATCCGCAAGACACGCAACAGGAGGTCGCCGAACCCCGACAACGCCTGTGCGACGTCATCTACCTGATATGGTAGTTGAGTCCCATCGTGAACGCTAGCGTCGCATCTCCTCATTTACGACCCATGTGGGGGCAAAACGCGACAGTACCGCAAACTGTGCTTCACATGCCACCACGAACAGGTCGCTCAATTATAACCATTAGAACTCCAGCATCATTCATGCACACAATGGGCAGATTCATCACGAGGAGTCCAAGCTCTCGACATCATCCAGTAGCACTCCACCGGTGTGGCCTCTATCGGGTAGCCTCCCACGTCCACTATCTCTGCTATATGGGCGCACCAAAAAGCGTCGTGGATAGTCCCTGGGAGCGCCTCACAGGACTCTGGCCTCTACCAGGTAGCCTCCCACGTCCACTACCTCGGTCGTATGGGCACATCAACACGCGTCATGAGTAGTACCTGGGAGCACCTCACTGGACTCTGCTACACCGCGCAGCTACTATGCATGATGATATATCGAAGCGACTCCAGATGCCACTGTGAAACCCTAGTCCATAAACTATCACCCACTAAGCTGCAAAGGGACGCACTCAATCCCGATCGTATGCTTCACCACTCGCTATAGCACCTTCCAAGCGAGAGGGAAAGGCAATCATCAAATAGATGTTTCAAAGATATTCCCTGACTGGGGGAAAGAACCCCTTGGAAGAGCACCTTGAGGTCCCGATATAGTATATCCCGATAACCAAACAAGGAACACGGACCACCCTAGCCCAGGTCTCAACGACAACCACGCAAGACCCCTTAATCCCGTTCAGGAAAATGGAAGAAGACATCACTCATTACCAATAAAACGCCACATCCTCAAAATTGGAAACCGGCGCCGGACACGAACTCCATGGTTACCTGCAATACCAATGTCCGGAAATGAAGCTCCATAATCAAGACGCGATCCAACCTTAGAAATCAAAACAAGTCCATCAATACAACACAATTGGGCTGAAAACTCCTTCCCAAGCCTTAGACCCACAACAAGAGACCCAACAATTGACCCTGATCAGTCGACTCAGTTGACAACTTAAGGGGGTCCAGGGGTGGCCACGTCCACGCCCACGGATGTGAGGAGGCATGTCAGCAACCTAAGAAATCTTCTAAAACCAGAGTACTCAGATGACAATCCTATGACTCATCAACATGACTCGACTTAGGCTCTGACAGGACCAGGCTCTGATACCAACTTTTGTCACGCCCCAGGCGTCCCCGAGACGTGGCAATAATATAAAGTATCAGCTATCATACAAGAGGTCAACAATGACTCCAACAAATAATACACAAGGCTAGCAATCAATAATAACTGATAACTCAAATGTAAGGCAGAAGCATAAAATGTCAATATGTCTGTAAATCAAAAAATTATTATAGAACCGAATACACAATCACTGTCTTGTGAGAACCAAGTCTAGCCAATAATATACGACAAGTGCCACACGCACGATTTACAAATACACAAGACTCTAGGACTACTGACAGCCTCGCACTCGCCAATCTGTCGGACAGAACGCTTCCATGCACGCAAGACCATGCCACACGAAAGCTCCAGCTCCACGCCCAACAATGCCCCTGTAAAAGAAACAGTACGTGAGGGGTGAGCTACAAGCTCAGTGTGTGGCCACAAACCAAACACCAACACAATAATTCGATACTAAGGCAATTTCCTATCAAGGAAGAACATGGGTAGAAACCCAACGGGTAACAAGGTCGCGCGGCGGTGCGACTATACCCCGCCCTCGCCCTAGCCCCCACGGGGGTGAGCCTAGGGACTTGAAGGACAAAATTTGCTGTTCTACACCGTTCGTCATCCGGTAGCACTCTCCCGGGCAGCCTCTTTCTGGAGTCGACCACGGTCAGTACACTGTCGAGCGCGTCGATGGTACCTACAGGTAGGGGCCCACCTAGGGCGGCTCGTACCTAGGAAGCATCAACACGGATTCAGTGAACGGGAGAATGATTCATGCTCGCAATGTCGTTCGGTGGCCCACCATCATGTAGCCTCACCTGGTACACTTCCATGATCAGTACATCTATCGAATGCATCGGGAGTACCTACAAGTGGGAGTCCTCTGTCAGGGCAGCTTCAACGTCGGGGCCCCGGTATACGACGATATTGAGAGGAACCACTACATGTTCGCAACGCGAACCCTATGGGAAAACCAACTACACAAGCTGGTGGGTCGAGTATCAACTTGAGCCCACCACACTCACACCAACACCCTCACCCCGACGGGTGACATAGGATTTAGAAAATTGCACAAACTGGCAGATCGAACCAACGCCGACCCACTACACCCTCACCCTCACCCTCTCCTCGGGGTGACATAGGCTCTTGGGGAAGAGGTCGACTGTTCTACACCGCTCGTCATCCGGTAGTCTCTCCTGATGTTGCCTCTACTACCTGGTAGCCTCCCACGTCCACTATCTCTGCTAGATGGACACACTAACAAGCATCGTGAATAGTACCTAGGAGCACCTCACAGATTTCTGGCCTCTACCGGGTAGCCTCCCATGACCGCTACCTCGACCGTATGGGCACACCAACACATGTCATGAGTAATATTTGGGAGCACCCCACGGACTTTACTACGCCGGGCAGTCTCTACACGGAACTGACAAAGGGAAGAACACTCGACACACGCAAATACGATCCCTATGGATCCGTCATCATCGGTTATCAAACACCGATAAGCGCAACGAATTCTCATAAATTCCCTTCAGGGCGCATAACTCAAATGTGGGGAAGACATTTTATTCTAAGTGTCAAAGCCATGGTATGAACCCACAAGAGGTCATACACTTGTCTAATACATTAGGCAAGAATCATGGCCATACTAACATATATATATAACATACAATTGTTTCTCAAAGATGGCCTACATAAACATGCATACATGGTATCAATCAAGCAAATACACAAGTTACAACCTAACATGCGTTGGATAGCACCAACTTAGAAGGGAAGGGTTAAGCGCGATCCGCGCGACAATAGGTGCATGCCAATAATTCCAAGCAAACCTGAGTCAAGTAGGAACTACATCTATCCACTCGGTTCGCGAAAAGAGTGAGGGCGGGAGAGAGGGAATGCCTCATCCTCTCCTGAAGCGGGTCATAGTTTTGGCCCAACAAGATGGGTGCAACAACTATACCACACCCTCAAGTCCTAAATCAGAGAAATATTATGCATGTACCCCATTGTTAAGCCAAGATAGACATGCTAGATATGTCTAAATAATAATAGGGGTAGTATTTCAAACAAAATACCTAAGTCATGCCATATTCTATACAATACATAGGCAAGTATAAGGTAGAATAGGGGGTTCTATGCAATATACGAGCTATACAACCTAGCATGCATGTTATCTAGCATATTTAGGGTGCAAATAAAGCCCCACGGAAGCGCGAAGCACGACTACGTGCATCGAGCGCTCCCGAAAGGGTTGGGGTCGAACCACTCACCGATACCCGGGTCATCGCGCATCGGGTGGCAGCACGCAAACCGGGCATGCGGGGCAGCACGCACGCAGAATGGCACACATGCGGGGCAAGCGGGACAGCACGCACGCGGGGCAACATGCATGCACGGGGGAGCACGCACGCACGGGGCAGCACTCGGGATGCGCAAGCAGGGCTGGGCGTTCTGGGCATGCCGCTGGGCATAGGCGCCGGGCACGCTGGAAACGAGCGCTGGGCACGCTGCCGGGCACGCTGGGAACAAGTGCCGGACACACTGGGAACAGGTGCTGGGAACATTGCAGGATGTGCTGGGCAGAGTCGTTGGGCGAGATGGGCAGAGATGCTGGGAATGCCGCAGGACGCGCTGGGCAGAGTCGCTGGGCGAGCTGGGAACACAGCCGGGCATAGACATGGTCTGTTGGGGCACAATTGCTAGTGCTGTCAGGGCAGCAGGTGCTGGGCATGGGTGCCGGTGCTGGCAGGGCAGCAGGCAAGGTCTACTGGGCACAGGTGCTGGGCATGACAGGGCAGCATGCAAGGCCTGTTGGGCACAGGTGCTGGGTCTGCTGAGCAGCAGACAGGGGAATGCTGGGCATAAGCAGCACACACAGGGCAGCACACTTGCGAGCACGCCGACACCCCTACACCCAAACAACGAAGCGCGCACACACACCACACATACATAAATACAAACACATGGCATGCACCACCTACTAACACACCCAATGTGCCAAAAAACTAGAAAATGAAGAGGGGAAAGCTTACCAAGAGAGGGGGAGGGAAGGGGGAGGTGTGGGGGCTCACAAGCACGCCCACGACCACCTCAACCGCCACCACCACTACCACCATCTCAGCCTTCACATCCCTTCTTCATGCTGAACCAGAGGGGAGGGGGAGTTAAAGGAGGAGGAGAGGAGAGGGAGGCCGAACAAGCACAAACACATCCACCTCTTCTTGTTTCTTCTTCATCCTTGATTTCCTTCCACTAAATCTCCTCCAAAAGCACCACCAAAGACACAAATAGGGCTGGACCAAGAGGAAGTCATAACATTTGGGGGTATTAAATAGCCAAATGTGAGGTCCAAACGACAAAAACGTCCTTGACCTTGAAATTCTGGACAGGCTTCACTTGAATGGCCATTACTTCCTCGATATAGCTCCGAATTGCGCATTCTAATGCCATTGGAAAGCCAAGAAGATTATCTACAACTATCATGTTTATACCCAGATCAGATAACCTCTCCAACTATTCTCAAAGCTTGGCTAAACATCTTACAGGGCTGCTGCCTGGATTTCCCCATCTTTAGGGTATAATCGGAAAAATACCCATAACTTTTGATACACGAATCCAGTTGATCCAATTCCACTTTTGTATGAAAGCTAGATCAAAACTGAACATCTCATGATAATATTGGATTTCTACATCTTCATCTTGGATTTTAACAAAATCAAATCCGAATACCAAATCAAAACTACATAATTCCAAAAACATTATCGAAATTAAATGAAAATTTTATAGGTACTAACGGTACCAGGACCCATAATATGCAGTTATATTTTCAATCAGAGTCCTCAAACCCCAGCAGGTAGCTAAAAATCAAAATTTTAGCGACTCCGATCGAAATTAGGACTCTAAATGACACAGGCCTAACAATGAACTATATCAACTGGTCACATTACAAATTTTCATGAGCATTATATTAAAAAAATAAACCTGTAAATACAAATAACATAAACATTCTAAAACATTTTTTTATTTAAATCCATTTATGATTTAAAAAATTTAGTTTCAAAATCATTCTATTTCAGTTGTTAATTTGAGACAGTTTGCAGCTTGTGATGCTTATGCAATCTACATAGTTGCCTCCTCTTCCTATACACAGTTATATAAATGAATACATATATTAGAAAAATAAAGGTAACTAGAAACATTTGTAAGAGTCTCTAGAGGTTGCATGTATAATGGTCATGGAAAAAAATATTTATCATCTTATAATGCCGCATAAGGTGGTTAGTCAAAATAATTCTTTAGCTGATGATTTATAAAATCCTCACTTGGAACTTTAAACTTTGTACTCCTAAAGGTTCACCCAGACATGGTGGATACAATCATTATCAATTTCTTTAGTTCTAGAGTTCCCTTTGGTGAGCAGTGGAATACATATTCAAAGTGCCTAAGTATGCATGACCTTATTGTTTTTAAATGTTTTAAAATAAGTTTTTAGTCAGTCAGACCATTGCTTGTCCAATATAAGACAAATAAACAAAAGAAGAAAATATTCAATGCCCAAAACAATGGATTTCTTTACATAAAACCATCAACAACGACATCGGCTCCGGGAATACCTTGGGATCGCCGACGTTGATGGTCTGCACGGAGAGGATGATGACGGCAAGCAAGAGAGCGAGAGTGGACGACAAGAGGGGGGTCCACGGCGAGGAAGAGAGATTTAAGGTTTCTTTGTTTTGAGAGGGGTTTTGCTGTTTCATATCATCTGTATGTGAAAGGGTTGGGTTGGTGTGCATTCAAAATTAGGTGCCCCACTTATATATGAGGGGTATTCAAAGAATTTCAATGTTATGTGGTAGGTGTGTAAAAAAAGGGGTGTGCACCCTATTTTGAGGGGTGCAATTAGAGGAACCCATTTAAATTTGTGCGGGTGTCCGTATGACCGTCCAATCGGATCTGATCAAATGGTCCAAAAAATTAAAAAAAAACAAAAAGCATTACTCACTTGTAAAACCACCCTCTTTTATCATTAACCGTTCGATCAGCTGACGGTCCAAAAAAAAAGAAAAAACAAAAAAAAACACACTCGGATGATCCCAACCCACTCAACCCCGTCTCTCTCTTCTCCCTCTCCAAAACATAAAATGAGAATAGAAAAAATGCCGCAATCGTTTTCTAATACGTGTAGAGACCATCAAATTTATGAATTCAAAGAACAAAGTTGCAAAATAATGATTACATCTATTTGCCAAGTCAAGATAGCATTTGAAATTTAAATTTAATATGACATATTTGTAGGATTCAAAATCAATTTTGCAATTTGACTATTATTGCTGTGTGTTTCTAAAGCACTCTGAATTGGGCGTTTGTTTTCCCCTCTCTGCAATAAAGCAATAGCAATTCTTCAAAATCCTAGCCTACTAGAACTTACTAGAACTAA
Source organism: Acorus calamus (assembly GCA_030737845.1). Classification (NCBI taxonomy): domain Eukaryota; kingdom Viridiplantae; phylum Streptophyta; class Magnoliopsida; order Acorales; family Acoraceae; genus Acorus; species Acorus calamus. The sequence goes on from CM060878.1 coordinate 17,941,155, forward strand.
GAAGTTGTCCGATTAAATTAGTGACATGCAAAAACCACTGAACAATACAACCATATTTTTTTCTCTATACAATACTAGCATTTATAGAGATGAAAAAGAAAATCAAGTGGGGTGTTCTAAAAATCATGAATGAAAATGGGAAGTATAATATGAATAGCTCTAAAAAACTAGACTTATTTTAATTGAAAATAAAAATCAGTTATCCTAATATGACAGAACCAATGTCATTAGCCTCAAGAAAGGGATCTCCTATTGCAAGGCTCTTAAGTAGCTTTTGCAAGTTTGGAAAAACAGCTTTTCACTTAAAGAAACTATTAAAAATGGGTTTCTAGGAAGCATACTTCTGTTAAATTCTTCAAAAGTTTTTTTAATAACTAGAAGATGGTTTTTTCTTTCTTCAAAAGCTGGGATCATTGGGGGTATTTGATAACAAATTAGGTTTGATAACCATAGTTCAAAAACATGTGCGCACCGTATGTGTGGTGGGTCTACACATGGCGTATGTGACCACATGTACTGAACACATGGTTGCACATAGGATAAGAAAGTCGTTCGTGTCGGTGTCGAGAAATGGTCTCTGCGCGTGTGTGGGGGTTCTTCGGAGGGTTCGGATCGGATGCGTGCCCTGGCGGGCTCGGCCGGATCGTCTCCTCGGAAGGGGTGAGGGTGTGGCTCCTGGTCGAGGCGCCCGACAGCGGCTCAAGAGGATTCAAGGGGGGTTTGTGATCGCCACCTGCTTTTTCTAAAAACAGGAAAGGGTTTGGGTTTGATCGCCTACGTGGGGAGTTTGTGGGGTCTCCGCTCTGAGACACGGATATACCGTACACAGAGGTGAAAAACAGGTAATCCTATTCTGCTTCCGGGCTTGACTAAAGGAGTTATGGGACAAAGGGGTGTGAGTATGGGGTGTGTATAGGGGGCGGCTAGTTGGATCTAGCCGTCTGGTCAGGGGCGGCTACTAGGGTTTAGCCGTCCCAGGTTTGGTTTGATTTGGGCAGAGGTTTGGTAGGAAATGGGTTTGGTTTTGGGCAGAGGCTAAACTAGGTTTAGCCTGGGCTTTTGGAGGGTGAGATGAGAGGGTATTTTATGTGGGGAATGGGTGTTTCTCTCACAAAAGGGCTCTCTCTCTCTCTCTCTTGGGATTTCTAGTGTGAAAAAGGGAATGTAAATTGTGGGATGTTGGTGTGGAATGGTTGTTTGTGGATTTGTTGATGATATATTTGGGCTTGGGACCCCTCTATTTATAGTAAAAGAGGGGCAGGGAAATATCCCGAGGGTAATGGAGTGGTTTAGCTTTGATTGGACCTCTCATTAATGCTCTGGTTCTTCAGCCAGAGAACAGGTGAAGGGCGGCTAGTTCTAACTAGCCGCCCAGGATGGGGCGGCTACTTCCTGGTAGCCGCCCCTATCATGACCTGCCAAACGTCCCATCTCTGACAAGCGGTGGCTTGGGTCGGCTACTTGGTTTGATCCGGCCAAGAGAGGGCGGCTAAAGGTCATGACCCGCCGCAATGATCAGCATTTAATATTGCTTTATGTCCCATCCAGGGAACTGGTCCAAAGTCGGCCAGGGGGCGGTTAGGGGGGCGGCTAGTGTGAACTAGCCGCCCAGTGAGGGGCGGCTAGTTAGGGTTAGCCGCCCCTTTCCAGGGACTTAGGTTTTTAGGGTTTTGGGTTTTTGGTTTAGGTCTGGGTTAGGGTTTCCGGTTTAGGTTTAGGTCAAGGCTGGGATTAGGGTTTAGGGCTAGGGTTTGGGGTTAGGTCAAGGTTTAGGGTTCCGGTTTAGGTTTAGGTCAAGGCTGGGATTAAGGGTTTAGGGCTAGGGTTTGGGGTTAGGTCAAGGTTTAGGGTTCCGGTTTTAGGTTTAGGTCAAGGCTGGGATTAGGGTTTAGGGCTAGGTCAAGGTTCTAGGGTTTCCGGTTTAGGGTTAGGTCAAGGCTAGGGTTAGGGTTTCTGGTTTACCGAACCTTCGGTTCTCTTATTTATGTCCACTTGTGGGAGATTTCCGTGTGTTACTTGAAGTATTTTTGTCTCTCTGGACGGTCAAAATTGGGGTATCTACAATTGTCCCTCATCGGATGGAGTCTTTGTGCGAAGCAGGAAAGACTTCGACCGATGATAAGGAAAGAGACCCCTATTTTGGCCGGCCCGACCTTCAAGAAGTTATGCCAACACGAACAGTACTTTTTGGGGAGTTGATTTAGGCTGTCAGAGGCTAGGTCTTGACTTAGAATTTTTATCCGAGAAGATGATCCAGGTGGAAGGCAGGGAAAAGTAAATGGTGAGTGATCCAACCCGCGGTCGGGGTTCTTAGCTATCGTGCACGGAGCAGCCCAGCGTCAGTTTCCTCGTGCCTACCGTTCCCGTGCTTGGGAAAACTCAGCAAGGAGGGGATATCGCCGACAGAAAGCAATTAAAAGGTTGATTTGGGTGAATTGGATCATCCGAGGGATAAGAACTCTGGAAAAGAACCAGAACTGAAGAAATTTGAATCTAAATGGTAATAAATGTGTTGCAAAACTTCGGGAGAGTCGTGTTTGATCAAGTAATGTCTGGAAATAAGGCAATGCATGGCTGTTTGGTATGGAGGACCTTGAATTTTAGGGCTGAAAAGATTGGAAGGGGGTTTTTTAAGCAAAAGAGAAAAACTGGGAGGGGCGGCTAGTTGTAACTAGCCGCCCGAGAGGGGGCGGCTACTCGCGGGTAGCCGCCCCTCGACTGGGTCCCTTATAACCGAAAAGACCCCCTCTCTCCCCATATGTTTTTAAAACGGTTTCTCTTCCCTCTTCTCTTCTTCCCTTCGGTTTCAAACTCGAAAACCCTGATTTCTTTGCCTTTCTTTCCTCTATTTCGACCTCAATCTTTCTCTTTCCCTTGATTTCGAAACCCTAGTTTGGGTTCTCCTTTTTCTTTACCAAACCGAGGAGATGACGAGGTCGAAGGCGATCGCTTCAAGGGGGAAACGACCACGGGTGGCTCGTGGAGAGCGTAGCCCGAGCTCTTCATCATCGGAGAGCGATAGGCCGGAGGTCGAGGCCGTGGGGGAGGGTATGGGTACGACGGAGGTGCCGCCGGTGGATATCGGCGTGGGTGAGGTCGGGGATTTGCCTTCGGGGGCTGTCCCGGAGGTAGGGGGAGTGTGATAGGCTATACACGCAAGAGGAGGTGTGGGGATCGACCGGTGGTGGCCGAGGAGGTGGTTCCGGGGGTTGGAGAATCGATTGAGGGTGCAACCGAGGGGGTAGGGGTCGAGGGAGTTAGTGAGGAGGTGAGGGCGTCGTTGGATGCCCTTGTCGGGATGTTGGATAGGGAGGCCACAGAGGTCAGGGCTGAGGAGGAGGAGAGTAGGGCTATGGGGGCCTTTGCGGAGTTTATCTCCGGCGTGGGGATGGTGGAAGGGATAGGAGAGGCTAGGGACGGGGCCGGGGAGGCCGAGGGTATGGGCACTGGGGCCGCTGAGGCCGGTGTGGGTGTTGGGGTTGAGGCCGAGGAGGCCGTGTTTGAGGAGGATGAGGAGGAGGATGACGACGGGATGGACGATCCCGACGAGGCCGAGGTGGACGCTCCTGGGTCCACACGGGCCATGGTATGTTACTAATCCTTTAGTCTTTGCATTTTATTTTGGTGTATATGCATGTGTTGGTGGTATGAACAGGTTGTATGTGTGTATTATATTCGTATATGTGTGTTTTTTAAATAGGCATGCTTGTGTATAAGTTAATAACGGTGGGATGCGTAAGCATGCTGTCATGGGTTTGTTTTTATAAGGAGGGGGACAATTTCTATATATATATATATATCCATGTTTGTCATATGCATGTAAAGGAGAGAAATGATATAGCTAATATGCTTGCATGCGATACTTTTCTACGTGTGTGTGGTTTCGTACGTGTTTTGATCGTGGTAGAGGATGAGGGAGTGTATGCATGCGTTTCATGGATTCGAGTTCCATATGGTTGTATTGCTTAGGTGTGTTTGATAGGCTTGATGTAAGAAAGTGTGTGAGTGGTGACCACAGTGGGATGTGTTTGATATTTGTCTAGCATGTATGATCATATGAGGAGTGTAGTTTCTTACTTTCATTCTTTTAGCATGTGGGAGTCTTGATTTCCCTAAGCATGGTTTAAACTGATTTCGTAGATTTGGACTCTTACCTATCGCTTGCTTTTAAACTAACCCACGTTCCCTTCGCTTGTTTTGCAGAGGCCGAATCGTATCCGGGTTTTATGGCACGGGACGAAGAGATGGTATGACGCCTTGGGGCAGGAGGAGCGGAGCTTGGTGGATGGAGCGGGCTTCCGTTCCTGGAACAAAGGGCAGGGGCGGCTAGTACAAACTAGCCGCCCAGTGAGGGGCGGCTAGTCGGGCTTAGCCGCCCCCTACCTGGGGTAGTTTGGTCCTGCTGCTCCTGTCTGCTGCTGCTGCTGAAAGTCTTTGCGGCCGTTCTATCCTCCAATACCTATAAAAACATTCTTTCCGTGGACCAAGTGTTAAATCTGTCCAGATTGTGCCCCTGCACTGACTTTCGAGCCCTTCTTGCTTGAATTGTCAAGGGCTACAATCCATCTTAAGGCGGAATGGAAATATAAATGCGAGAAAGTAAAAGTGCGGGAGACCAGGCTTTAGTGCGCAAGGAAGGGATTCCAAATGCGTGAGTGAAGAAGAGCTTATGTGTAGGAGTTGGGGACAATTTCTTCTCACGCATGTGTGGAAGGGCATGAGGTGAGTGGAGACAATTTTAATATTTGTGGGGACAATATGTGGGGACAATTTTAATATGTGGGGGCAATTTTCAAGAAAATCGGATGCCAAAGTGTTTTGGAAAAGGAAAATGCACGCTTATGCGTAAGTATATGTGGCATAAGGGGGCATTTTAGTTCTTCAATGACTTTTTAGGTGAGAGGGCAATGTTCTTGATTTTCATAAGTAAAAGACGCCATCAAGTCCCCGTGGAGGAGCCCTTGTGGTCACTCATGTCCAAACCAGGATTGTATTTAAGAGGTATAGGCCTTAGGCGTCGATTTTCCTAGGTTCATGGTTTTCAAATGCTTAATCGTATTATTCTAAACATGCTGAAAAATCCATGAGTGTACCAAGAGTCAAGTCAAACAAGCTTCCTTTGGATAGGCAAGTTTCTAAATGAATCCGTGTGAGTGTGTGTGTAGGTGTAAACCTGGACGTGATCTACCTTTGGTCAAAATTTCGCTTTTCCTGGTGGACATAGCTCAATTTTGAACCCCCATTGCAAAAAAAATAAAAAAGGGGAGAGGGTGAATGAGGTAAGAGTAATATCTTCCTTTCGGGCAATATTTTAGAATTGTCCCAGTCTAGCACATGTCTTACTTCCTAGGTCCCTCTGGCTTTCTTCTTTTTACCACTTCTTTATTTTTGGGTGGAAAGGTACAGTCCGTTGTTTGGATCTGTACTGGTATAGCCGTTGTTTAGCGTATACCGTGCGTAAAGGCGTGAAAGCCTGCTAAATAGAGAGTTTAACCCGTTCACTTGGGTGTTTGGCCTCTCCTTGCCTATCTTTCTCTTCTTTTTTTTTTGTTTTTTTGTGTTTTGATTTGAGTTGAGGGGGGGGGGGGGGCTCTTCTGTTTTTCACCCCGATTCTTTTCGTGCTTCCCCTCTAGAAGTGTTTATATAGTGCTAGAGCCAGTTTTTGGGACATATGCTAGGTCCGGGTAACTCCTTATTTTGGCCTAGGGTTAATACGAGCCGGGCGAAAATAAGGGATATTTTGCTTTGGGGAGTTTAAATTGTCCCAGTCTACGGGGTAGGCAATTTTTCTTCCATCAGGCAAATCTAGTACAGTTATACGTGTGTGAAGGGAACGACATGATTTGGCGGAAACGTGTTCAAATAGATACGAGTTTATCTTTGAGAGTCTTATAATTCTATCATCAAGTACTAAACGCTGGAAATCGCAGGAAGGAAGAATAATAGTTCTTAAGTATTGAAAGCTTTTCATGCATGGAATTTCTTTAGATAAAGTGCATTCCACGAACCTGGAACCTCGACTCCTTCGGCATCTACCAGGCGGTAGGCATTCTCGGAATAGGCATGGGTGATCACAAAGGGTCCCTCCCATGTGGGTTGCAGCTTTCCTCTCGGGTGAGGCTGTCTTGATGGCATGATTTGCTTAAGTACTAATTCCCCGATCTCGAATTTTCTTTTTATCACCTTCTTTTCAAATGCCCTTGCCACCCTTCCTTGGTAGGCCTGGGCATGGTCTCTTGATTTTTGAAAGTATTATCTTTTTCTTTTTCCTTTCTCTCTTTTGTTTGTTTGTTTGTTTGTTTTTTTTATAAAGCGTGTAAAAGTTTGGAGATAGTAAAGTATGTAAAAGATAATATACGTAGGACTGGAGGATGGCCTCCAGGAATGATGATGCAAGGTGAGTCCTCTATGGAGGCTCAAATTGCAAGATCCTTAGGGGAATGATACTTGAATTTTCTGATGTATCATTCATTGTGTGTCGATTCTTCTCTGTCTTGAAGCGCGTTTGACGCCTTCTCAGCCACCGTTGTTCAACGTCTATTCTGACAGCATCTATCAGAATATCAAAGCCTAAAAGATGTCGAAAGCGTGGGTGGCGCTTGCTTTGCCATGGACCCTTAGTAGGAGGAGAATCTTTCCTCAAAGGTGGGTCAGTCAATAAAGATGTGGATATGGAAAAGCAAGTCGCAGGGGCGACTATTGACTGAACAAGCGCAAGGGAGCAAGGTTTATCATAATATTGAGGCCCTAATGATGGTGAGGGCGAAGACTCTTCAACTGGAGTAATCAGGGGCTTATGGGTCTGATATAGAATAATTGATTTAGATATTGCGGGGCAATCCGGAGGAAAGAGCTCCTTAGGTAGATGAGATGGCAAGTCTGACAATTCGGATGGCTTGACTGCTCCCTCAAATTGTGCATTTTTAAACATGAGTGGTTCTGGTTCAGAGACATGCATAATTGGTTAAACCGGACCTGGATCAGTCTCAGAATCTGATGAGTCAAAAGGTGAGTCATCCGAGACCACCAAGGTAGGTTCGATGGGCATTGATATGATTTGGTCTTGAGCAGGTAGAGATAAGGGGTATTCAGATTTAATCGGTGGTAAGGCTTGGATGATGGATTGAGGTTGTGTTTGGGAAGGGTAAAATAGTTCTGATAGTTCTCCAGCCAAAAACTCTTCATCATCGTCAGAGTCCTGCTTGGGACATTCTACGGATTCAATAATTTCAGGTATTTGAGACTCATAGGTTAATGGGGGTGGAATAGCAATGTATTTCCTTTGGGGTGGTTGCTGGGGAACAGAGGCTTGTGTCCCCGATGGAGTAGAGGGACAGGCAGGAAGAACTCTGGCTTTGTTGCCAAAGATCTGACTAGGTTGTGTATGGGAGAAATGGTTCAATGGTCGGATGGGACCTCCCTTCATGGGATGAACTAGAATGGGCTCGGATACTTGTTCTGTGTATAGGGGGAGGGGTTTGATGGGGTTTGGGTGTATTGGGGAAGGTGTCGGAAGGATCAGGCCACCCGGAATGATCCAAGGCAGGTCTTCTGGTTCTTCCATCAGGGGTTGTATAGTAGGTTCTATTTTTTGCTTCCCAATATTCGTCGCAGGATCTGTACGTACGGAGATCTGATTTATAAAGTCTTGGAATATAGGACTTAGTCGTGTCGGCACGGGGACGGGTACTGATCGAGGGGTAAAATGTTGATTTGCTTGCCGAGGCGGTGCATATCCGGATGAACCAGGCGTGTACTATCTCGGAGCTGTTCCTCGGTCAGGAACTCGTGCTCCGTTCGGGTAGAGTGCCGATACTTGGTTAATGATCCCCTCTACCGTGGGGGTTTGCGCCTTACGAGGCGGTTGTCCAACCCTATGGCTGATAGGTGGGGACTGGGTTTGGACTGCTGGGGCTGCACAACGGGAAATCCTGTTGTGGCGGTCAATCAGAAGTTGATACGTAGTGCAGTCTCCGTACGAAAGGCTCGTACGGAGCTCTGGACTCAGGCTCTGTAACATCATGTTAATTTCTTGACATTCTGTGAGTTGCAGGCCGGTTCGGTGGACAAGGGTGCGCCACCGAGACACGTATTGTTCGAATTCCTCCCTAGGTCTCATTCTCTCTACGGTTAGATCTGAAATAGAGGGGGCCCTAATCCTCTGGTAACCGTAGCGGCCCAAGAATTTCTCGCTTACAGCCGAGAAATTCGACAAGTGATCTACAGGGAGGGTGGAGAACCATTGTAGTGCTTCTCCTTCCAATGATTTCTGGAAGAGGAAGACTAGTAGAGGTTGATTATCTAGAAACGGGTGCGTCTAGATAAAAGGCAGTTAAATGAATGTCTAGGTCTCCACGACCGTTGTACCGGTGAAATTTGGGGATTTTGAATCCCTCCGGTAGGTGGACTGACGGGATTTGTCTCAGGTTATGTAGAGACGTGTTTGGGGGCCGAGGGACCAGTCTCGAAGAGAATTCTCCGGATGGTATCGTCCAGTGTTTCTCCCCGGGGAGGGCTGCCTAGCGGTCCCGGGTTTGGGGTGGTTTGGTAGGGGCCTGGGGTGGAAACAACTGGGAATTTTGGATTCGCGGGGGAAAGGGGGGTGAATGAAAAGACACTCGGGCTGATCGAGTGACTGGGTGTTGGTGGGGCTTTGGGAGTGGATTTAGGGGTTTCGACAGGGGTTTCCTGTCTCGAGGTCTTGGCATGACGGTAGTCAATGAGGTCATGAAACATGTCCTCTACCGTTTGATACCCTAGACTAGCCATCCTTTCCTCTAGATGGGTCAGGAACTGTGTGGCCTGATCCTCTTGGTGATTCCTTTCCTCTAATATCTCCTCTTCCATGTGGGATTCCATGACGTAGAGTGGGGGGATGAATGCAGATTGAAAGCAGTAAATAAAGCAGTAAAGGATTGCGCAGCTGTGTGCGACTTACGAAAGCAGTAAAGGATTGCGCAGCTGTGTGCGACTTACGAAAGCAGTAAAGGATTGCGCAGCTGTGTGTGACTTACGAAAGCAGTAAAGGATGTTATAATGCACAGTAGAAGAGGATTTAATTCAAGGAGTGAGAAACTCTAACCTTCCTAGAGGGTTGATAGCATTTTAGTCAAGCTTGTAAAAGGGGGCAGAAGAGGATTACCTTTTGTTGTTTTTCACGAGGGAGGTCCCACCGTGATCGCCAGAATTTGTCGGTGTCGAGAAATGGTCTCTGCGCGTGTGTGGGGGTTCTTCGGAGGGTTTGGATCGGATGCGTGCCCTGGCGGGCTCGGCCGGATCGTCTCCTCGGAAGGGGTGAGGGTGTGGTTCCTGGTCGAGGCGCCCGACAGCGGCTCAAGAGGATTCGAGGGGGGTTTGTGATCGCCACCTGCTTTTTCTAAAAACAAGAAAGGGTTTGGGTTTGATCGCCTACGTGGGGAGTTTGTGGGGTCTCCGCTCTGAGACACGGATATACCGTACACAGAGGTGAAAAACAGGTAATCATATTCTGCTTCCGGGCTTGACTAAAGGAGTTATGGGACAAAGGGGTGTGAGTATGGGGTGTGTATAGGGGGGCGGCTAGTTGGATCTAGCCGTCTGGTCAGGGGCGGCTACTAGGGTTTAGCCGTCCCAGGTCTGGTTTGATTTGGGCAGAGGTTTGGTAGGAAATGGGTTTGGTTTTGGGCAGAGGCTAAACTAGGTTTAGCCCGGGCTTTTGGAGGGTGAGATGAGAGGGTATTTTATGTGGGGAATGGGTGTTTCTCTCACAAAAGGGCTCTCTCTCTCTCTCTCTCTTGGGATTTCTAGTGTGAAAAAGGGAATGTAAATTGTGGGATGTTGGTGTGGAATGGTTGTTTGTGGATTTGTTGATGATATATTTGGGCTTGGGACCCCTCTATTTATAGTAAAAGAGGGGTAGGGAAATATCCCGAGGGTAATGGAGTGGTTTGGCTTTGATTGGACCTCTCATTAATGCTCTGGTTCTTCAGCCAGAGAACAGGTGAAGGGCGGCTAGTTCTAACTAGCCGCCTAGGATGGGGCGGCTACTTCCTGGTAGCCGCCCCTATCATGACCTGCCAAACATCCCATCTCTGACAAGCGGTGGCTTGGGTCGGCTACTTGGTTTGATCCGGCCAAGAGAGGGCGGCTAAAGGTCATGACCCGCCGCAATGATCAGCATTTAATATTGCTTTATGTCCCATCCAGGGAACTGGTCTAAAGTCGGCCAGGGGGCGGTTAGGGGGGGCGGCTAGTGTGAACTAGCCGCCCAGTGAGGGGCGGCTAGTTAGGGTTAGCCGCCCCTTTCCAGGGACTTAGGTTTTTAGGGTTTTGGGTTTTTTGTTTAGGTCTGGGTTAGGGTTTCCGGTTTAGGTTTAGGTCAAGGCTGGGATTAGGGTTTAGGGCTAGGGTTTGGGGTTAGGTCAAGGTTTAGGGTTCCGGTTTAGGTTTAGGTCAAGGCTGGGATTTAGGGTTTAGGGCTATGGTTTGGGGTTAGGTCAAGGTTTAGGGTTCCGGTTTTAGGTTTAGGTCAAGGCTGGGATTAGGGTTTAGGGCTAGGTCAAGGTTCTAGGGTTTCCGGTTTAGGGTTAGGTCAAGGCTAGGGCTAGGGTTTCTGGTTTACCGAACCTTTGGTTCTCTTATTTATGTCCACTTGTGGGAGATTTCCGTGTGCTACTTGAAGTATTTCTGTCTCTCTGGACGGTCAAAATTGGGGTATCTACAGTTCGAACCTCTATTTGAACCCCCATTCAAACTGAACTTCGAACATCCTCTAGACATTCAAATTGCTGTTCGAATGGTTTTCGAATTGTATGTTGCTGTTCGAATTACCGTTAAAACAACAATTCAAACCCAAAGATAGGTTTTACTATTCAAAGTCGGTTCGAATTGAACTTCGAATGCCCTCTTACCATTCAAAGTTAGTTCGAATTGAACTTTGAATGCCCTCTTTGGGTTTAAATTGAACTTTGATTTCCCTCTAATCATTCGAATTCATTTCGAACCTGGGTGCACGTGCCGCCACCTACCGGAGGGGGGGGGGGGGAAGGGGCCGCACTTCAAACTATGTTTATAACAGCTTACTTGTCGATATTTGAAAACACAACGATCGATGCAATTGTTCTCACTCTCATATTGAGTTCAGATTCCTTGTAGCTGCAAATGTAAACAAGAACATTACTGAATTGTCAACTAAGCTCATGTTATAGAATTTAAACGAGCAGAGAAAAATGGTCTGCAAACTTGATAGGCATGTCTCGCATTGAAACATGCGCATCAATTAAAATTTTAAAATTAATGCGATTCCTTAATAAAGGATTCCTTTTTAAGCTGATTTGGTTTTAAATGTAAGAGTTACAAAAAAAATTTAGAAAGACTAAAAGCCCCCGAACAAACAGAGACGAGAGGTCTCCAATTATAAGAAGTTTTACAAAATTACCTTCTAGTTTTCTTCTACTCTACATGAACAAGCTAAAAAGGACCCAACCCAAGCTGAAATATAGTATTGTGCATTCAGTTTTATCTAGCATACTATCTGCAGTAAACACTTCTGTTCTTAACATATTCTTACTTCTGCTCTTCCAACTTTTTCAGTGATTATAAAGCTAAACCGAGTGACAATAACTAATCTATCGAAGGTTCCATAATGTTAGGTGTGGGGGTGGATTTTTCCAATGATCCCCTCCTGGGCCGGATCCTGGTCAATCTGGGCTTTTGAATTGGTTCCAGAGAGATAGTGTGGGCTTGGGCTCTTTCCCGAGTTGATCCGATCGAACCGTCCACTTCTCACCACCTTCGCCGCGGTGCTCCGCTCCTTCTGGGTCCCGACCTTCGTGTACCTGCTACTCACACCAGTGTGGTGCCGGCTAACGCCCCTCCGACACTCAAGTCAGTACCACTTCTCCAGAGAGAAAGAGGAAGAAGAGGAACTTTTTAATACTTGAACTTTTTAAAGAGGATAGGGTCTCGGGTTTTTGCATACCTCAGGAGGGAGGGATATCCTCCCTTTTATAGTGGATGTGGGCGCGCCGATTAAGACCTTAGGGAGTGGCAATAACATAATATGGAATCTCCTACGTGGCCTACGGATCTCAGACACGTGGTGTCTAGGGATCATCATTGTCCTGTAACGGCTTCCCTGACGCGCTGTCCTTTTTGGTGTCAGATAATATTCCCTTTGTTAACCGTCTCACCTTGGGGAAGAAGCTCATGACCGACCTGTCGTTCGATCATGAACCCCGTTGTGCCCTTCGACCAAGGTGAGCTGCCATAGTCCTGACCGTTCTCATGGTTACGCGAAAATAGCTTTAGCACTCTGGTCGGGCAATTTAAGCCATAGTCGGGCATATGACTTGCCCGTCTTGACCTTCCTTCGTCTTTATCATTCGCTCACATCTGGGCCTGTCTGGCCCACACGCTTTGCGGGTAGTGGTGCCCCATCTCGGTGTTTCCCGATGGGCCCAAGCTCGTGGTTTGGCTCGTGGGCCTATCGGATGAGAGATGGGCCATGTTCGGGTTGTTCCCCGTGCCATGCTATATTTTGTTTCTCATTCTTTATCCTGGTTGGATTCGCCTCCTACAAATGCCTTTTGGGCTTCCAGGGTCTTGGGAGTCCGAAAGAAGTGACCGGAGGAGACCCGATCGACAGGGGTGGCGTGTTCCACCAGCTTCTCTGATTCGACCGTGTCATGGCGGGTGACTCTGTCGACCTCTTTCTAAGCCACTTGTCGCCTATCCGTACGCCTTCCTCATTAATGTTACGTAAGCGCGGATTTCATAAACCTTTGCCGCTTCGCCCTTATTTCGAATCATCGCGACGGTTGGGGATACTAAAATCAAATTCTTTTTATGCGCTCGGACTGCTCGTGTGATTCACATACTTGCTGCCGAATCGGACCTGTTACAAGTCTTGACTGTTCTCTTGTTCTTCCTTTTCATCCCCTCTGTCTGATGGCGCAGTCACCTGAGGTTGTCACAATCGAAGAGTACAGGGGGGAAATGCCCCCTCCGCACGATCCTTTGTCGTTATGGGTTTATTCCGGCCAGCTGGAGGCTGGAAGGATTCTGTTCCCCTTATCTGTGCTAATAATCGAGTTTCTGAGTTTTTTCGATCTTCACCCCCTCCAGCTCGTTCCGAGCGCCTTCCGCATCCTGGCGGCTATCACGGCCCTCAATCGTGCCCTTGGTATCCACCTTGGGCTAAACGAGGTGAGGAGCTTCTACATCCTGTAGCCCCTGACTAGAGGATGCCCCACCTTCTACCTGTCCCGGAGACCTGCCTCGGGAACATTGATTTTGGATGCCAACGAGTTCATCTACGATTGGCGCTCAAAGGTCCTTCGGGTCCGGGGTCCCTGGTTTCCGGAAGACTGCCCCTTCCGCATCCCCACCAGGATGAGGGGGCCATACTTAGGCTCAGGCAAGTTCCCATGCCACCGTACTGGACTCTACTTTGTTCATTATGAAGTATGGTCTTTCACTCAAGATATTCTAGTGTTTGCTTCAGGTGCGTCTTCTCTAAATGCCTGCCCTCCGCCAGGGGTTCTGCGATCGGAAGACGTGGAGCGGGCTCTGGCTTTTGAAGGCAGGAGCTGGAAGACCCTGCTTGGCGCGGCTTCTTCGAGCTCCGTCGCTCATCCTGCCCCGGTTGCTCCTCTTCCTTCTGTGAGCCAGCCCTCGAGCCGGAATCCTCCAGCTGCCTCTTCTTCCGACGGCGTCTCGGGTTCATCCTCTAATCCTGGGGGAATGCTGAGGCGGTCGAGCCGTCGGCCCAAGTTTGCAGTCCGGTCATCCGTACCCTACAGCCGTCCTATCGTTGTCTCCGAGGACGAAGAGAGTGACGAAGAGATTTTCATTGGGGGTGGTTACAATCGGACCTCCCCTCCGGCCTCGTCATCCGCGCAGCGGGAAAGGGTGGAGGAAGAGAGGTTGGGCAGTCCTCGGCCCCTCATTGGCTCACCTTCTAGGGTTCCCGAAGAAGGTGTGGGCGAGTTCGGTGGTGGGAGCTCTCCTCTATCTGGACCGGCGTCATCCTCCCCCCCCCTGTGACTCCCGCGGAGCGCTTCTCCCGGGAGAGGGGATCTGTCGAGCCTCCACGGTCGTCTCCTGTGGCCGAGAGGGGGCCTCATGCTTCGATCTCCCCTCCCATATCTCCGTCTCGGGTACCCCAGTATGTATACTGTGTTAGCCCTACCCGAGTCAAAGCTATGGGCAGGTACTCCATGCCCCCGGCCCTTTTCCGCAAGGCTAGCCTTGTGGCATGTGGCCATGTCAGTGCCGTGTGCAGGGAGGTGGAGAGGATGAAGCGTTTGATTGAGGAGGAAGAGAACGAGCGCTTCAAGGACTTCTGTGCCGGCTTCAGCACGGGCTACTCGGCTAGACAGGACGGTCAAGCTTTCCCTTCAGAGTCTAAGCTGAAGGAGATGTACCAGCTCTCTCTTTTTGAAAGGAAGTGCGGTCCTTTCACGGAGGAAGATCCGGATACATCAACTCGGCCGACTCCTTCCACCTCTCGGCCCAGGACAACCGGAGTGAGGCTTGAGTCAATGCTTCATGCTCTCTGCCTCTTTTGATTTCATTTTCTTTGCGCTTTTCTTTTTGCGAACACCTTCCCGGTGAGCATAGGGCGTTTTATCCGGGATGCGTCCCGAGTTTAAACATTCTTTTGTATGTTAAGCCTCTTGAATTTTAATGATCGTATGTGGTAATTGATTGTGCTTTTTAATGACTGTGTTGATTGTTTCGATGGAGGAGTTATCTCCGTTGTTTCATCGATAAACGGGCGTGACTCATTATTACATGCGCGCCTCCTCGTATCCGTCTGGTGTTTGACTCATCTTCCCGTGTCGACATCGGGACTTTGAATCTGCATTGAATGCGCGCTCATCATTTCTCACGCATATAATCAGCTCACGGCGAACGTGTTGCTCATTTCTTTCTGCAACTTCACGTCTTGCTTTCATCAAAAATGTCTACCATTCCTGATAACGTCTTAGTCGAACCTTATGAGGGCGAAGTGCCCCCTACTCTTGATCAAACTTCATGTGTATTCTACTTCTCCAATATAGAGATAGGGAGATTATTCTTTCCGCTCCCAGACCTCATAGGGTTTTTCCTGGGGTGGTATGGGGTACACCCCCTTCAGTTGACTCCCGGTAGCTTCTTGATTTTGTCCAGTGTGGTCGCTCTCTATCACGCGGCCAAGGTGCGATTCAGGCTGAATGAACTTTCGAAGTTCTATCAGCTCGAACCGTCACACAGGGGGGACGGCTGCTACGGCCTGGTCAGGCGTTCGGATGTCCCTCCCCTGATCTTGGACGTGGATGACACTTTCCTCGGATGGAGGGCCCATCCTTTGAAGATTTCAGGAATGTGGAAGTCAACAGATTCTACATGGCAACTTCCATCCGTCTTTAGGACTTCTTCTCCTGGTAAATAATCTCTACCTCTCCCGGCACTGTTGCTTTATCGCTTAGCAGCACCTTTTGACGGCTTGTTTCCTTC
Source organism: Acorus calamus (assembly GCA_030737845.1). Taxonomy (NCBI): domain Eukaryota; kingdom Viridiplantae; phylum Streptophyta; class Magnoliopsida; order Acorales; family Acoraceae; genus Acorus; species Acorus calamus. Next base: position 17,956,636 of record CM060878.1, read on the forward strand.
TCTTCTCTTCTTTGCAGTAGAGGGCTCGGGCTGTCCTTCCGACGGAGAGCTCAGGCTGGAGGATATCGCCAAGGCGTTGGCCTTTCAGGAGCGGAGCTGGGTTAGCTTACTCGGGGATGCTCCTCGCCGCACTGAATTAATTTTGGCTCTCCACATCAGACCATTCCCGCTGGCGGCTCGTCGCACCAGGGGTGATGCGAGGACAGCGTCCCGTGCCTTCCCCTATTTCGTATCCACGGATGTGCCTCCGTCCTTGTGGCATTCGTATCCTGGGGGACGAGGGGGTCCTGATTCCCGTCGGGTGAGGAGAAATGACCCCATCCCAATTTTTCCTTTGCCGTCTCTGTTGTCGTTTATACAACGAGAACTGGCCGGGCGGTTTTCGGTCCCTACAGAGGTACCAAGGAGACTCCCTGTACGCGACCCAGAAGAGGAGCGGTTGGAGGACCATGCTTCTGGGTTCCGGGCTGATTTCCTGAACGGGTCGTCTGGTCGCGCGTACCCCTCTGTCCGTGAGCTGAATGAGTCCTTCCGTTCGTCGCTGAGGCGCCGACGTGCCGAGACTCATGCTCAAGGGGAGGGATCCACCGTGCCCTGATCCGGCGTTGCTGCCTCTTCCTCCAGCTCTAACGGTCGTGTTTCCCCATCGAGATACCTTTATACTGCCGATCTTTGGCCCCCCTTCATTCCTTTTAGATATTGTATTTGTATAACAAACAATGCATTTGGATTTTATTTGGAAGGGACTGTGTGGAATTCGTCACTCCTTTTCTGTCATTATTTATTTTTGCTTCTGCATGTCACTGTTTGGATGTTCATGCTTGTTAGAACGGTCGGTGGGTGAGAACGGGCAGCTTTGCTATAGTCGGGCAGGGGTACTTCCCGCTATGGGGGAAGCTTTTCCCAATTTTGCACCCTTAGTTCCATTTGCCGAGTTCCATCAACACCGTTCGATTTCCCAGTCCGGATAGATGACCTGTCTTCGGTGACCACGTAGGACCTGGGCCTCGCCATCGCGCGTATCTTCGGATGTCAGAGACTTGAGCAGGCTTTACACGTGGCCCCCCTTTGGATGGGATTTTTAAGGCGTTTGAATCATCTTCCATGATTAGGGCTGCCGCACTTCTCGCCTTCCAAGGCCATTCGTCGTGCGTTGGTCATTCGAAAAGACGCACTGCCCTTCTGGCAGGGCCGTCGCTTTTAAAACAAGGATTTTATTTTCATTTTCTAGAGGTCACCGCTTCAATCACCCAAGTCAAAGGTATTTCTTCTTTTCTCTCGAACCTGTGTATTCGGCTCTCTGCATCCCCGTCCGTTGTAGGGTTTACGTTTTAGGAGAGCTTGGTCCGTAGCATTTGCCCTTCTTTCTTTCTCTCTTTCTTTTTATATCCAACGCACAGATGTCTATCTTGAAATCATTGGTTGGTCTTAGGGGCATGTTCGACATCCCCGAATCGGTTGGCATGGAATGGTCGTGTTATGACTCTTTCCCCGTTCCATTGGAACATATGAACCATTCGAACATGTATATATTCCCCTCCCAGATTGCGAGAGGTGGCCTAACGTTGCCCTTCCCCCCTCTTGTTCGAAAGTTTCTGTCAACGTTCGACCTTCACCCTACCCAGTAAAATCCCAATTTTTTTAGGGTTTTAATGTGCTATGTCGCCATCAATAGGGATTTTGATCTGGATTTGGGAGTCCCTGAAATCATGCATACTTATGAGCTTTGGAAATCCGGTAGGGGTTACCATTTTAGGGCTAGGGATTCTAAACGGAAACTCATAGACGAGCTTCCAGATTCTGACAAGGGTTGGGCCGAAAGCAAGTTGGTCATTCTTTCTAGAAACTGGGAATTTGGCGATGCCCCTGCAGATATCTGGAAGGTCCCACGCTCCATCTTAATGGGTGCGATAGGTCGGGCAGTCTTTTTTTTTCATGCGCCTGTAGCTGAACCTCTTCTCTTTACTTTTACTGATTCCTCTACTATTTGGTTCTAGCTCCTGGTGCCAACACTCGCCCTTCTGATAGCTCGGTGAAGTTAGAGCACGTGAACGCTGCCTTTCGAGTAAACGATCGGGTTTTCTTCAGGCTTCTTGGCTGGGATAATCCGAATCCCAGCAGCACTCATCAGTTGAAGCCATGCCTGACCGATATTTTTGAGGGTCCCTCCCGTCTGAAATCGCAGGTTGTGTCTCCGAACGCCGAGGAAGACCGTCCTTCTTTACCAGAAAAAGGCTCTGAGGAAGACCTTGAGCCGTTATATAGGCTGGGCTGACCCAATGGCAACTGAGAGTTCATCCAGCAGTGCTCGTCAAGGTTCCCGTCTGCGCCGAGGTCCATGAGGGAGCCCACGACCGGGGGAAAAATTTGGCTCCCAATCCGCCGGGAAGTCCGTGACGGGCTCGGAGAAGAAAGGCGGCTGTCATCAACTAGGGGAATCTCCAGTTGATGCCTGATCAGGGGATAGGTCAGGACCCGTTGTTACTGGTACCTGTTCTGATGTCAGGAGGATTCTTGTTCCCGAGGGGGGTTCGCCTCAGCCTTCCGCTGAGAGGGAGGGGGGGCCGCCACAGTGGTTCCCCTCGACGTCTCTGTTTCTTTGGACAAGGCAAGTACCGATCCTACTTCAGGATCAAAGACCCCTTCTAGTGAGGAAAAAGCGGCCCGATTAGCGGCACTGCGAGCCGAGGTAGCTGCTCAATCCAGGAGAATTGGGCAACTCCCTATTCTGGAGAAAAGGCGATTATCTTCGTTGATGCCGGCCTCATCTGTCCCTTCCAAAAAGAGCAGGGTGGCCATAGCTAGTCCACCCTCCTCCTCCCCCCAGCCGAGGCAATCTTCAACTGGCGCTTCGACTGGCAAGGGGAAGGAAGTTGTCTCGGCTGCTCGACTACCACCTCCGCCTTCAACTGTGAAAGACCCCAGGGCCCGGCCTTTCGTCCCTTCTCCTCGGGCAATTTCCCATTTTGTCCAGACCACTGACTCAGGCTTGAAAGACCATGATGTGGCTATTGGCCTAACTCGATCAATTGTTCTGGAGAAGGATAAGGCTCTGGCTGGTGCCGTTTCTCTTCCAGAGACTGGTTTGATTCTTCAGAGCCTAGCTTATCAGGTACTACATGCCCTGATATATTATTATTATATATATATATATATTAAATGTTTTCAAGCTCAGAGTTACTTATGTCGTTCATCCCCTCTTCGTGTAGCATTGTGTTTACGCGGGCGCGGTGTGTCCGTCATACAAGCAATTTGTAGCGGATATCACACGGGCTCACCGGTCTTGCGAAGAGGAGCGGGCCATCCGGGAGAAGGTTGAGGCTCGACTGAAGGCTACAGAGGAAGAACATTCCCGGGTTGTAGAACGGCTCAAGAGGGAATGCCTCGAGCTGTCCCAGGCGCTGGCCAAGGAGCGAGCAGAGAAGGCTCAGACGATCGATGAGTTCGAGCGGCAGAGAAGGGAAGTCTCCTTGGACTTCGAGATCAATGTGCTTCAGACGGTGAAGGATCGCCTGGATCCAATTGAAGAGAAGGCCACGGAGGCTGCTCTGGCTGCTTACGACCGGGGGTACCGCAGGGGTTTTCAGGATTGCCAGGACGGAGCCCCTGTTCCTGACGGTGAGAGGGTCATCCAACTTCCAAGCCCACCCATCACCGAACCTAGGACCGGAGGCACCGGATGTGGACCTGCTAGTCCGACTGCGCTTCTTGAGCTCGGGGGAGTCCCAGAACAGGTAACCAGCTTCCTTGGCTGTAAATTAACTGACATAATAGACGTCGATGGTTTTCCTTCCCCTGTCTGCCAGGATAACCCGGCTGTCCAAAAGCCTTTAGCTGCCGATGTTGTAGGGGTTAAGAGAGAACCCTCCGAGAACGTTCTTGAGCCTGAAATACATCATCATGTGGTCGATGTAGTGGACACCGCGGGCCGCGTAAATGAGGGTCAGGTGATTCTGGCTGGCCATGCCGTGGACCCCTCCAACACCGAAGGAGATTCAGTTTCTCTTCTCCGACACGATCCCTCTAGCTAAACTCCCAGGGAGCATTTGGGCTGCAAATAGCATTTGGGCTGCAAATATCAATATATATATATATATATATATTTTATGCTCTCGACTTGGAGTCAACATGGCTTGCGGCCTCTTTATTGTTTTTTAATGAGTTGATTTTGGACGATGTATGTTTTCACCTTTCTGGTGCGAGTTTCATGTTTGCATGGCTATTTTACTTTTGTCTATATGTTTGACGCCTGGCTTCGCTTTTATTTCGTGTTGTATTGATATTTTGGTGTGATTCCTTCTGGTTGATTTCACGTTGTTGCGCATGACTCGCGGGTGTCGATTGAGTGGTGCGCGCTGCGAGGGTTTTGCCCCACTCGATCGTAGCTTTTAAGTATCATTCGTCTAGTGCGTGCTGCGAGGGCTAAGTGGTATCGAGTGCTAAAAGCGACCCCGATCAGACTCAGCCCGTTGAGCGCGGCTTAGGGTGCCATTCGGCTAGTGCGTGCTGCGAGGGCTAAGTGGTATCGAGTGCTAAAAGCGACCCCAATTAGACTCAGCCCATTGAGTGCGGCTTAGGGTGCCATTCGGCTAGTGCGTGCTGCGAGGGCTGAGTGGTATCGAGTGCTAAAAGCGACCCCGATCAGACTCAGCCCGTTGAGCACGGCTTAGGGTGCCATTCGGCTAGTGCGTGCTGCGAGGGCTGAGTGGTATCGAGTGCTAAAAACGACTCCGATCAGACTCAGCCCGTTCAGCGCGGTTTAGGGTGCCATTCGGCTAGTGCGTGCTACGAGGGCTGAGTGGTATCGAGTGCTAAAAGCGACCCCGATCAGACTCAGCCCGTTGAGCGCGGCTTTTCCTGTTGTGTTGCTCTGCACTCAGAAGATTTGAAGAAGGAAACAGGAGGCTTTTCTCATTTAATGATAATACTTCTTCAAATGGATTACATTCCAAGGGCGAGGGATCTCGAACCCTTCCATTGTTTCTAGGTGATAGGCCCCGTTCGGTCCAACTCTAGTGACTTTAAAAGGGCCTTCCCAATTCGGGCCTAGCTTGTGGTCATTTTAGTTCTTGGTCTCTGGGAAGATTTCTCTGAGGACCAGATCTCCAGCTCTGAAGTTTCTGCTCGATACTTGCCGATTGTAGTATCTGGATATTTGGTTTTGGTAGTCCATGTTTCTGATGGTTGCGATTTCTCTTCCCTCGTCCCGAAGTTCTAAGTCTTGCATCAGTTGCTCATCGTTCGCTGCTCGGTCAAAGTTTTCAGTTCTGTGAGTGGCCACTTCGGTCTCAACCGGCAAGACGGCTTTGATCCCGAACGCTAGTGAGAAGGGTGTTTCATCAGTGGACCTTCTTGAGGTAGTTCGATAGGCCCATAAGACTGACGGCAATTCATCGACCCATCTCCCTTTCGCGCCATCCAGTCTCTTTTTCAAACCGTCCAGAATTGTCCGATTAGTGATCTCCGCTTGCCCGTTGCTCTGAGGGTACCGTGGGGTAGAGAAATGGTGCTGTATTTTCAATTTCTCACAGAAATCCTTTATCAGTTTACTATCGACCTGTTTTCCATTATCCGAAATGATTGCTTGCGGAACACCAAACCGGCATACTATGTCTTTCCAAAGGAACGACTTGACCTTGATATCTCTGATCCTCGCTAGGGGTACCGCTTCCACCCACTTGGTGAAGTAGTCGGTCGCTACAAGCAGGAAACGTTTTTGTCGAGGCGCCGTAGGCATGGGTCCAATAATATCTAGACCCCATTGTGCAAACGGCCATGGACTCTTGATAGGAACCATGTCCGTTGCTGGCTGGTGAATAAGATTCCCGAACCGTTGACAGTTCTCACACTTCTGGACCAACTTTGCTGAATCTCTCTTCATGCTTGGCCAGAAATAACCAATAGACACGGCCCGGAGGGCTAGTGATCGAGAACCAATATGTCCTCCACACAGGCCTGAATGCAGTGTGTTGAGGACTCGCTGCGCCTCCCGGGGTCCAATGCATCTGAGATATGGACCCTGAAAACTCCTTTTGTAAAGGATTCCCATGGATGACATCCAATACCTGGCTGCCCTCTGCCTAAGCTTTCTTGCCTCGATTTTGCTTTCTGGCAAGATCCCTTCCGAAAGGTACTTCTTGATATCAGTCATCCAATTGGGTGAATCCTCCACACAAGCGATTGTTAAAATTTCGCCAAGCCTCTCGATACTTGGGGATTTTAGGTAGTCAAGGTGGATGCTTCTGGCCGGCTTCCCGTTGAGGGATGACGCCAAGGTTGCTAGAGCGCCGACTTGAGTGTTGAGCTCTCTTTCTATCTGATGCACTTTTGCGGATTTAAATTGGGAGAGCAATAGCTGCACTTTTTGCTGATACGATGTCATCCTCTCGTCTCTGGTCTCATATTCGTCTGTGCTTTGGAACACCACTAGCTGTGAGTCACTGTAGACATCAATGACTCGTGCTCCCAAATGAGCTGCGAGATCCAACCCTGCGATGAGAGCTTCGTACTCTGCTTCATTGTTGGATGCCCGGAAGCCCAGCTTGATGGCGTGTTCAAATAAGAGCCCATCACTGTTTTTTAAAACCAATCCCGCGCCTGCGCCCCTTCGATTAGAAGCTCCATCGACGTTCAGGGTCCACTTCGGGCCGGATACCTCTTCTTGACTCTCTATCATCAAAATTTCACCAAAAGGTGGGGTCAAATCGGCCAGCATGTCTGTGATGACTTGCCCCTTAATGGCGTTCCTCGGCACGTAATACAGATCGAAAGGGGAGAGTTCAATCGCCCATTTCAGCATGCGCCCTGTGATGTTTGCTTTTTTCAAAATGGGTTTCAAGGGATAGTCGGTTACGATGTTGACCGAATGAGCTATGAAGTAATGTCAGAGTTTCCGAGATGAAATGAGCAAGGCGTAGACTACTTTTTCCAAGTACAAGTATCGGGACTCTGGTCCGCAAAGAGACTTACTGACGTAATAAACGGGCCTTTGCACTCCTTCGTGCTCCTTTGCTATGACATAACTGACCGCATGATCGGATGCTGCCAAGTAAAGGTAAAGTGGCTCACCGGGGTTAGGCTTCATCAGGAGCGGAGGTGACGAGAGGTATTTCTTCAATTCTTCGAAGGCCAGTTGACACTCGGGAGTCTAGTCGAACTTCTCGGTCTTCCTTAACAGCTTGAAGAAAGGAAGGTTCCTTTCTGTCTCTTTGGAGATGAATCGATTCAGGGTGGCTAGTCTCCCGGTCAGTTTCTGAACTTCCTTCCGATTCCTTGGCGGATCCATTTCGAGCACCGCTTTGATCTGATCGGGGTTGGCCTCTATACCCCGGTGAGTGGTCAGAAAACCAAGAAATTTTCCAGACTCCACTCCGAAGGAGCACTTAGCGGCGTTCAGCTTCATGCGATAACTCCGAAGTACTTCGAATGCCTCCTTTAGGTGCCCGAGGTGATCTTGCTTCTGAATGCTCCGTACCAGCATATCGTCAATGTACACCTCCACGGTCTTGCCGATTTGGTGCTCAAACATCTTCGTGACCAGCCTTTGGTAGGTTGCGCCTGCGTTCTTCAGCCCAAAGGGCATCACTTTGTAGCAATAGGTTCCTATAGGAGTGATGAAAGCAGTTTTTTCGACGTCATGCTTGTACATGGGTATTTGGTGATATCCCGAGTATGCATCCATGAAGCTCATCAGTTCATTGCCCGACGAGGCGTCCACTAGTTGATCTACTTTCGGAAGAGGAAAACTGTCCTTTGGACAGGTGCTGTTCAAGTCGGTGAAATCGACGCAGACGTGCCACTTCTTGTTCTTCTTTGGCACAACCACCGTGTTGGCTAGCCAGTCTGGGTATCGGATTTCCCGTATAAAACCGGCCACCAATAGCTTTTCCACCTCCTCTTTTATAGCTTCTGCGTGGACGGGGGCCACTCGCCGTTGTCTCTGTTTGACAGGACGGACCGTCGGAGAGATGTGCAACCGGTGGGATATCACCTCTGGGTCAATACCCGGCATTTCAGACGGCGTCCAAGCAAACACATCTCTGTACTCATGTAGTAACTCTGTCATTTTCTCCCTCTCGGCCGAGTTCAGCGTGGTTCCGATAAGGAAGTACTTCTCTGGATTTTGTGGGTCGATGACTATTCTTTCCAAGTCCTCCACGACCCGCTGAGCGGGATCGGGTCGGGCGTCATCTGCCTGTACCCGATCCTTCAATAATTGCTATCTTTTAGGGTGGATGTCACCCTCCTCTCCGACCTGTTCTTCGAGGCTGGCCTTTCCGGAGGTTGCTATGGCATAACACCGTCTCGCGGTGAATTGGTCTCCGTGTATCTGCATAATTCCCTGGGCGGACGGGAAGCGCAATTTCTAATGGTAGGTAGATGGAATGGCCTTCATTGCGCCCAGCCACGTGCGCCCCATAATTGCATTGTAAGGTGAACGCAGGTCCATGACTATGAACTCTGTCTCCTGCCCGCACCGGCAGGGTTATGCGCCCGGACGGTACTGCCTGACTGCCGTTGAAAGCTATCAACGGCTCTCTCATCGATTCCAAGCTTGAAGGCTTCAGCCCCATCTTGAGGTATGGCTGCATAAATAGTATGTCAGCCGAACTCCCAGTGTAAACGAGTATGCGCTTAACATCGAAATTTGCGATCCGCAATGTGATGACCAGGGCGTCGCCGTGTGGTACAACTATCCCGGCGAGGTCTTCGTCAGAGAACGAAATCACCCCTGGGACATCGGCCCTTGCTTTCTTTGGTGCCATCTTCGCTTCTTGGTCGATTTGCAGAATCTCTAGGTGTTTCGAACTGCGCTTGGCCGTCCTTGTGTATGACTTGGGTTCTGTCACTTGTGGTAGTCCCCCACAAATCACATCAATGACCCCGGCGGCGTGCGGGGGCCCCACGGCCACCACGTGCTTCTCTGGCTTGTTTTCTTCTCTTGGTTCAACGAATTCTCGAAGTTTCCCCTTGCGAACCAGGGATTCCAAGAACCCTCTCAAGGTTCGGCAACCTTCGATTTGATGCCCGAAGTCTCTGTGGTAGTCGCATTTTAATCCCTTATCCCGAGTGGCCGGATCACCTCTCATGGGAGGCGCCCACTGGAAAAATGGTGCGTGTTTGATTTTTTCCAAAATCTGCACCAGGGGCAGGGTAAACTTCGTGTACGTCATTTCCCGGACCTCATTGGCGGTCAGGCCGTTTTTCTGGTCGGCACGTGACTTCCGCCCCTTGTCCACCCTCGGTGTGGGGTTCTTTGTAACCGCTGCGATGGCTTGGGGTCGTGAAAAGATGGCCTCGTCCTCGACTTTGGCATACTTTTCTGCCCTGCACATGAGCTCGCTGAGGGACTACGGGACCTTCTTCACCAAGGAATTGCGCAGGTGATGCTTTGGCGGCAAGCCATTTCTGAATGTCATTATCGCGGCGTTTGAGTCACACCGATCCACCTCGAACATAAGGAGACGGATCCGATCCACATACGCCCGAATTGATTCTCCCGGCTGCATCTGGACCTTCAGGAGGTCGCCGAGATCCTTTTGTTGTTTTCTGCTGCAGATGAAGTGTTCGGCGAACAAAGTTCCAAGCTCTTCAAAGCAGCAGATCGAATTTCCTGGGAGCTGGTGGAACCAGCTGAGAGCCGCCCCTTCGAGGCTGGACGGGAACATGCGGCACATGAGCTTGTCGTGCTATTCATAAAGCGCCATAGCATGTCGGAATCTCAACATGTGGTCGAAGGGATCGGTCGTCCCATTATAAAGTCTGAAGTTCGGCTGTACGAACTTTCTAGGAGGTGTGTTGTGCAGGATGCGCTGGACGAAGGGCGATTCGAATCCCTTCAGAGCTCTTGAAATAAACTCCCGATCACGCGTGCCGGTCATCTCGCTCCTGTAAGTCCTCCTCGTACGCTCCCGACGCTCTTGCTCGTAGTCGTCGTCAGACGAAGCCGAGTATCGGCCTGGACTCTGGTAGCGCTCCTGTCCGCCAGTTTGGTGAGTGTTGGTTCGCTTCCTTCGTCTTTCATGGCGCGACGAATAGTCGCGTCGCTCATCGCGGTTCTCTTTCATGTGATTCCCCTCGGGGGGAACGTCGGGTAGGTCCTGCTTGTTGCCCCGACGGAGTCCTTCACCAGATGAATAGATCGATTCGTGGCTTCGCACGTTCGCCCTTCTGCTTTGACGATCATGATCCCGCGGCTCCTCGCCTGCTCTGACTAAATTCGGTTGGTCTCGAGCCTCTGGTGGGGGCGGATTTTTCCGATGATCCCCTCCTGGGCCGGATCCTGGTCGATCCGGGCTTTTGAATTGGTTCCGAAGAGATGGTGTGGGCTTGGGCTCTTTCCCGAGTTGATCCGACCGAACCGTCCGCATCTCACCGCCTTCGCCGGGGTGCTCCGCTCCTTTTGGGTCTTGACCTTCGTGTACCTACTACTCACACCAGTGAGGTGCCGGCTAACGCCCCTCTGACACTCAAGTCAATACCACTTCTCCAGAGAGAAAGAGGAAGAAGTGGAACTTTTTAATACTTGAACTTTTTAAAGAGGATAGGGTCTCGGGTTTTCGCATACCTCAGGAGGGAGGGATATCCTCCCTTTTATAGTGGATGTGGGCGCACCGATCAAGACCTTAGGGAGTGGCCATAACATAATATGGAATCTCCTACGTGGCCTACGGATCTCGGACACGTGGCGTCTAGGGATCATCATTGTCCTCTAACGGCTTCCCTGACGTGCTGTCTTTTTTGGTGTCAGATAATATTCCCTTTGTTAACCGTCTCGCCTTGGGGAAGAAGCTCATGACCGACCTGTCATTCGATCATGAACCTCGTTGTGCCCTTCGACCGAGGTGAGGTGCCATAGTCCTGACCGTTCTCATGGTTACGTGAAAATAGCTTTAGCACTCTGGTCGGGCAATTTAAGCCATAGTCGGGCATATGACTTGCCCGTCCTGACCTTCCTTCGTCTTTCTCATTCGCTCACATCTGGGCCTGTCAGGCCCACACACTTTGCGGGCAGTGGTGCCCCATCTCGGTGTTGCCCGATGGGCCCGAGCTCGTGGTTTGGCTCGTGGGCCTATCGGATGAGAGATGGCCATGTTCCGGTTGTTCCCCATGCCATGCTATATTTTGTTTCTCATTCTTTGTCCAGGTTGGATTCGCCTCCTACATTAGGAATTATGACTTTAGTTAAAAACACAACTAAACGAAATCAAATATCTTTACAAATCCTATATCTATTGGGACCTAATTTCTAAACCCTAGATCCAAATTTTTTGATGCAAATGGTAGGCTTGCGCCTTCTAAACCCTAGATCCATTTAAAAAATCTTTATAAACCCTAACATCAACATTCGAAATGATTCATCATATTAAAATGATATTAGGGTTTCTCAAACCACTTGCAGATCAAAAATAAATCCTTAGAAAAACTAATCATCATAAACCCTATATGAAAAAAAACCCTTATTCATCAAAAACCCTAGATGAAAAATCCTAACATAAACCCTATATGTAAATCCCTTATTCATTAGAAACCTATAACGTTTCGGTATTTTTCGGCCTTATATATTTATTTTAAATATATAATGGAAATTTTAAATTTGATTTTTTATATTTCATTTTTAGATTTGGCGGTGGGCCCAAATGGGTCCAATTTGATTTGTAATTATGATAATTATAAATTGATTTTGAAATATTTATTTTATATTTTTTTGTAGATCTTTATAGTGTCAGGATACTTTGGTTGAAATTTGGTGAGATTTGGAGTTCGGGAAGTTAGATTTTTAGGATTTTGGGTTAAGTTATTGGGCCCAAGGATCTAGTTGTGAATCCAGAATACCTTTTAATAGCCTTCAGGGATCTATTTGTAAATCGGATAGGGATCTGTTTGTAAATCGGATAGGGACCTCATTGTAAACTGGAAACACTTCAGGGGACGTTTTGTAATTTTGGTAAACACCTTTAAATAAAATGTTTGGGTTAGGGTTTTCATCCAAATTTCAGAAGGTGTAAAGGGTGGTGATGACCTAACTCTAGATGAAGATGGTGGGTAGTGTAACCAGATCTAAGGTGAGATATCATTCCTTATTGATTTTGTTTGTTTTAATTTATTTTTGTTAGAATATGATTACGTCAAGTAATTGTTTGGGGAAGAAGTTTGATAGATTAGGTTAGGGTTTGATTGATTTAATTTGATGATTTTTTATTTGATTTTAATGGATCTCAAAGAAATTCTTAAGATCAAATTAGATTTACTAGTTTTGGGGATTTAATGCCTATTTTCGGGTTGATTTTATGCTTGGACATAAATCGTGTTTTTGACTATGATAGAATCGTTTCTGGGACAAATGTATTTGACAAGCAGAAATAGATTTTGAAAAGATCTTTCTAACGAATCATGAATCGTCCAATTCCGAGTTACGGGTAGAAAGTTATGATTTTTGAAATATTTCTGTGCTCTTTCTTAGCATTCAATATTTAGCTTGATGACCAAGTTTGATGAATTTTAGATATTAAAAGGATCTCAAATTGATGTTTAATGAAGTATAAGTTAATTGTTGGTTTTGATGATTTATTGATCTTGGCAACTTAAATTGGATCTTAAATCGATAATTTGGTTTAGTGGGATAAATGAATATTAATCGGATATTACTATTATTGGGATATAAATTGATTGGATTGAGTTATTTCGAACATTGAAATTATAGTTGAGCCTTATTGGATTTGTTTAAATATTTATTCGATGATTGATCGATTATATGAGTCTGATGAAATAAATAGATATTGATTATCGGATCATTGTGAGTATACGAATATTTTGACATTTATTTGTAGTTGGGATTTTCGTTAGGCCTTTGAAGTGAGTTATTGATTGTAGGTCTATAAGATATGGGCTTTTGGGATTATTGGACGTAGTGCTGTTGTAAGTTGGTTATCAGTTGTTTGGGTCGTGATTGAATTGTTTCTGAATTATTATTTCATAATTGTTATGCTAGGTTATCAATGTGCGAGTGTGTAGCGTTCATGCACATGTATCAATTTGTATTGCGTGGACTGGAGGTGAGTGGATGTCTCTATTATTTGACAATCATAATATATGTATACATCTCGGCATCATGTTATTTTACGATTATGAAATATATCTTGTATAAAGCATATGGGCATGCTATCATCATATAGGTTGATATTTTTGGATATATCGTATGCATTGAAAATTTTGGGATTTATGAAAAAATTTCGCATGCTGTATACTTGAAAGAATAAGTGGTTTTGATTGTGCATGCATTAAATCATCTAGGTGGCTTAGTCTAGGTGGCTGCGGTCTAAATTTTGACCCAAGTCTAGGTGGCTGCGGTCTAAATTTTGAACCAATTTCCAAAGTGAAATCTCTGCGGCTAGGTGTCGTGGAAAGCGGGCATGCGTGTCCGTTGCAGGTATTTTTGAGACCATGCATTTTGATATAAGGCTTTGTTTAAGTTATGGTTTATTAAAAATTTATTGTATTTGCGAATATCATTTTTATTGTATCTTGCAAATTGTTTCTTACGATATATTATTAAAGATTACTATTTTGAAATATTTTATTATTGGGACACTCGTGTCCAATCACTGAGCGCGTGGTAGCTCATCCCTCTCTTTTCCCAACCTTTTAGATTAGTTGTGGATGGTCGTTGATCTCGTTAAGGCATTGGAGGTTGAAGCTCGTATAATGATTTTTAGAGCACTAGACTCATGTAGAAGGTGTTGATCATTTCTTTGGCATGTAGTTGGCCCATCTCCCTAGTAACCATGTTTGTATCAAGTTGTGTTTTTTGTATAAGTTATATCCAGATCAAATTGGGAGTATTGTGGAATATTTGATATTTTATTATTCTCAAGAATGAAATTTATTTTAGCATTATTTTATTATATAACTGGATAAAGGAAAAAAAATAGAACTCTAAGATTCGAAGATTTAAGGTAACGCAACCGGACTTCGCGCTTCAAAATGGAGTCGTGGGTTCGGGAGCGTTACAAAACCATAGATGGAAAAAACCTAATCATTAGACAAGGCAATCAAATCATACAAAAAAAAGCATAATAACCTAGAGCGGGGGAGGGGTCATCATTTGACTCAAAGCCTGTAAGCCTGAGTTGATCCATTCAGCAGACGGGCTGGGTTTGGATCTCATTTTGAGGCGTGGCCCATGAGCCTGCCCGAATTGGGCCCGTTCTTATAGACCCATAAATCCACCGACGGGCCCGGTCTATGGGCCTATGAGAGGCCCACGCCAGGGGGGGGAGGGTGGGCAGGTGTCCCTTAATTTAAAATGGGCAATGACAACTAATAACTTAATTGAAATGCGGAAGCATAAAAATATTAATATGTCTGTAAATCAAAAACATTATTACAGACCCGAATACACAATCACTGTCCTGTGAGAGCAAGTCTAGCCAAATAAAAAACTTAACTGGTGCAACACGCACGATTTCAAATACACAAGACTCTAGGACTACTGACAGCCTCGCACTCGTCAACCGCCGGACGGAACGCTCCACGCTCGCAAGACCACGCCATAGGGAAACACCAGCTCCATGCCCAACCATGCCCCTGTAAAAAGAAACAGTACGCGAGGGGTGAGCTACAAGCTCATTGAGTGGCCAGAAACCAAACACCAACACAACAATTCGATACTAAGGCAATTTCCTTTTAAGGAAAAACATGGGTAAAAAGCAGGGGTGACTCTAGGGACTTTTGGGATAATTCTGTTGGCTCTACACCCTTGGTCCACCGGTAGCCCTTTCCCCAGGTAACCTCTACCTGACATACTCCCACGATCAGTACGTCTCGAATGCATCGGTAATACCTATGGATGGGAGCCTGGTGTCAGGACAGAGTTTTCAACGCGGAGAAGTTCCTACACGGATCCAACGAAGGGGGGGTGACGCTATGTTCTCAATATCATACGGTAGCCCTTTCCCCTGGTAGCCTCTACCTGACATACTCCCACGATCAGTACGTCCCGAATGCATCGGTAATACCTAAGGATGAGAGTTCGATGCCAGGACAACGTTTTCAATGCCGGAAAGTTCCTACACGGACGATATTGGGAGAAACTGTAACTATAATCGATAATCACATGTTGAAGATAACCAATACTCTTGTACTCCCACACGGGTTCGTCGCTTAGATGGGAGGGGCTACCTTTGCTCTCGTGCAGAAATAAGCCAGAGGCATTACCCAACAAGCGGTTCATACACACGCTTAGCAAGGGTAGGCCGAACTTGGTATCATAACCACCGGTTTAACAAAACCGATACAACGATGAATTCTCCTGAATTCTAAACGAATGCATCCCTCGGATGCAAGGGGACGATTACATCACTAACGCTCTAACTAATGAGGTACAACCAGATAGCGGGTCGTACCCACTCCTATCCCGGATAGGCCCGATTAGTTTTATCATGCGAATATATATTATAAGAGAATCCCATCACAGTTATATACATGATCCGCATGCAAAACAACATATGATTAATTATAGGGGTACACCCTAACATGGATTTACATCATTAACAATTATACATCATGCATACAAAGAATGACCTACTTAAACATGCATACAAGGGCATAATAAACATTCAATCATACAAAGGATGACTCAAGCAGGTATTGGATATCACCAACTCCAAGGGGAGGGTTAAACGTGATCTGTGCACCAACCGATGCATACTGATAATCCCAAGTGGACCTGAGTCAAGTAGGAACCGCATCTACTTACTCAGTTTATGCAAGAGGGAAGGCGAGAGAGAGGGAAAGCCTCATCCTCTCTGATAGCTGGTCATAGCTTTGCCCCAACAGATGGGTGCAACAACTATACCACGTCCTCCAGTCTTATCGTAAGGGAATATTAGTTATGCATCCGGTTATTAACCCAAGATTAAGTATGTTGGATATAATTAATATAGTGGGGGTAGTATTATAATACTACCTAAGGCATGCCATATTCTAATACATCCAGACACAATTCGAAAATACATGCCAATATATGAGGGCGCATGAAAACATGATCATTCAAACAGGAATACAATACATATGCATATGGTAGAATAAGGGGTTCTACGCAATATACGAGCTATACTAACCTATCATGCAATTTCTAACATAATAGAGGTACAAAGAAGTCCCATGGATGCGCGATGCACGACTACGCGCATTGAGCGCATCCCGAAGTGTTGGATCGAACCACTCACCGAAACCCAGTTTGATGCACGTTGAGTGGCAGCACGCGAGTAGGGCAAGAGGGGCAGCACGCACGTGGAACAACACGCACGCGGGGCAGGCGAGACAGCACGCTCGTGAGACAACACGCAATCATGGGGGAGTACGCACGCACGCACGGGGCAGCACCCGAGGTGCGCAGGCAGGCCAGGGCATGCTGGGCATGCTGTCGGGCGGTGGGAACAGGCGCCGGGCACGCTGTCGGGAAGTTGGGAACAGGCGCCGGGCACGCTGCCGAGCACGCTGGGAACAGGTGCTAGGAACGTCGCAGGACGCGTTGGGCACAGACGCTGGGCACGCTAGGCACAAATGCTGGGAACGCTGCAGGACGCGCTGGGCATAGTCGCTGGGCGCGCTGGGCACAGACGCTGGGAACGCCACAGGACGCGCTGGATAGAGTCGTTGAGCGCACTGGGCACAGGTGTTGGGACTGGCAGGGCACAGGTGCTGGGGCTGACAGGGCAGCAGGCAGGGTCTGCTGGGACACAATTGCTTGTGATGGCAGGGCAGCAGACAGGGGCATGCTGGGCACAGGCAACACACACAGGGCAGCACGCATGTGGGCACGCCGACACCCCTACACCCAAGCAATCAAGCATACACACACACCACACAAACATAAATACAAACACATGGCATGCACCACCTCCCAACACACCCAATGTGCTAAAAACTAGAAAAATAAGAGGGGAAGGCTTACCAAGATTGGGAAAGGGAAGGGGGAGATGGGGCTCGCAAGCACGCCCATGACCATCTCGACCACCACCACCACTACCACCATCTCTCCTTTGCTTCACTTCTTCTTGGCTGACCAGGGGGAAATGGGGATGTCATGGGATTAGCTAGGGGAGGAGGATCCATGGAATACAAGTGGGGGAGTTAAGGAGGTGGAGCGGAGAAGGAGGTCAAACATGCACAACACATCCACCTTTCTTGTTCCTTCTTCTTCCTTGATTCCTTCCACTACATCTCCTCCACAAGCACCACCAAAGACACACATAGGGTTGCTGCCAGGATTTCTCATCCCCGGGAAATAAAAAAAAAATACCCATAACTTTTGATACACGAATCCAGTTGATCTAATTCTACTTTTGTATGAAAGCTAACTCAAAACTGAACATCTCATGATAATATCATATTTAAACCTCTTCATCTTGGATTTTAACAAAATCAAATCCGAATACCAATCAAAACTGCATAATTTCAAAAATGTTATCGGAATTTAATGAAAATTTTATGGGCAGTACTAAACGGTACCAAGACCCACAATATACAGTTATATTTTTAATCAGAGTCCTCATACTCCAGCAGGTAGCTAAAAACCAAAATGTTAGCGATTCCGATCGAAAAATAAGACTCTAAATGACACAGGCCTAACATATAATATGTAAACCATAGAAAACATTTAGTAGATAGATCAAAGATCATGTAATTAAAATCGATTCGAAACCCTAACTTATGAAAAATGATAAAAACATCGATGAAACATAAAACACTTGGTACACCCAAGGATCTGAATATACTTTATAAAATTATTTGAAAATCGCAAGTGGTAACATAATATTATACCTAGCTTGATGTTCTTATATTCAAAACCCTAGATCTAAAAGGATTCCAAAAAAATAAAACATATATAAAAACCATTAAATCATATTACAAAAAAATTTGAATACCATAGATCTATTACATGTAGAAACAACTAACATGGATCCATGATAAAACTCTTAAAAATCATAAAAACTCAAGAAGAAAACCTCAAGAAATCAACAAATCCGAAAATACATGTGAGGCCTAATAGCATTATATAAAACTTTGTAAAACATTATAAAACATTATGATTTCATAGCTATTTTATAAGGACCCGAAATCATACAAAAATATTTCAAAATCATGAATGTCACGCCCCAGGGCGGCCGTCCCCGAGACGTGGCAAGTATATTCATGATATCAGTAACCCATACACAAGGTCAAATAAATACTCCACAATAGAAAAGGCAATAAACAAGTAACTGACATCAAATATATACAAATAGCGGAAGCTCAAACGACTAAGTCTGTAATTCAAAGACATATTACAGACTAGAGTACGCAATCAACTGTCCTGTGAGAGCCAATATATACAACAGACATCAACAGTCTACATACCGTGCACAAGCACCAGTATAATACATACAATGAAAAGGGAATGCTGATAGCCTCTCACTTGCAAGACATCTATCGCGAACACGGGTCTCCTACTCGTATTGCGCCAGGGGAGCTCTTTTCTTGGATCCGACTCAGCGTCAACTGGGGAAAAACATAAGCGAGGGGTGAGCTACAAGCTCAATGAGTGGTCAGAAACCAAACACCAACACAAACATTCAATATAAGGCAATCTCCTAACAAGGAAAGCCAGGGGGTAGAAACCCAACGGTTAACAAGGTCACACGGCGGTGCGACCATACCCTGACCTTGCCCTAGCCCCCCATAGGGGTGAGTCTAGGGACTTGAAGGACAAAACTTGCTGTTCTACACCGTTCATCATCCGGTAGCGCTCTCCCGGGTAGCCTCTACCTGGAGCCGGCCACGGTCAGTACACTGTCGACAGCGTCGATGGTACCTACAGGTGGGGGTCCACCCAGGGCGGCTCGTACCTAGGAAGCATCCACATGGATCCGGCGAAGGGGAGAACGATAATTCAAGCTCGCAATATCGTCTGGTGGTCCACCCTCGTGTAGCCTCACCTGGTACACTCCCATGATCAGTACATCCGCCGAATGCATCGGGAGTACCTACAAGTGGGAGTCCTCTGTTAGGGCAGCTTCAACGTCGGGACCCCGGTATACGACGATATTGGGAGGAACCTTTACATGTTCGCAACGCGAATCCCACGGGAAAACCATCTACGCAAGCTGATGGGTCGAGTATCAACTCGAGCCCACCCCACTCACGCCAACACCCTCACCCTCACTCCGACGGGTGACATGGGATCTTGGGAGCAATACCCTCACCCTCACCCCGACGAGTGACATAGGATCTTGGGAACAATACCCTCACCCTCACCCCGAGGGGTGACATAGGATCTTGGGAAATTGCACAAACTGGCAGATCGAACCAACGCCGTCCCACAACACCCTCACCCTCACCCCCTCCTCGGGGTGACATGGGTTCTTGGGAAAGAATCTAGATTGTTTCTACGCCCTTGGTCCACCGGTATCCCGTATCCAGGGAAGCCCCTACCTAGTATACTCCCATGATCAGCACATCCTCACAAATCGGTAGCACCTACGGATGGGAGCCCTCTGTCAGGCTAGCTGTCTCAACCAGGAAGTCCCTACACGGATCCAACGAAGGGAGGAAACCAATCTAAACTCGCGAATACGATCCTCTTGGATCCGTCATCATCGGTTGTCAAACTACGATAAACGCAATGAATTCTTATGAATTCCCTCCAGGGCGCATAACTCAGATGCGGGGAAGACTTTTAATTCTAAATGTCACCATGGTATGACCCCACAAGAGGTCTTACACTTGTCTAACACATTAGACAAGAATTATGGCCATATCGGCATATATATATATATATGCAATTAATTACCCAGGGATAACTTACTTAACATGCATATGAGGGCATAATAAACATTCATTCACATAAGTACGACTTAAGCAGGCGTTGGGTATCACCAACTCAAAGGGGAGGGTTAAGCGCGATCCGCGCGATAATAGGTGCATGCCAATAATTCCAAGCAAACCCGAGTCAAGTAGGAACTACATCTACTCACTCGATTCGCGAAAAGAGGGAGGTGAGAGAGAGGGAAAGCCTCATCCTCTCCTGAAGCGGGTCATAGTTTTGCCCCAACTAGATGGGTGCAACAACTATACCATACCCTCGAGTACTAAATCAGGATTATTACGCATACACCCCGTTATTAACCCAAGTTAGACATGCTAGATATGTCCAAATAATAATAAGGGTAGTAATTCAAACAAATTACCTAAGTCATGCCATATTCTATACAATACATAGGCAAGTATAAGGTAGAATAGGGGTTCTACACAATATACGAGCTATACAACCTAGCATGCATGATATCTAACATATTTAGGGTGCAAATAAAGCCCCATGGAAGCGCGAAACACGACTACGTGCATCGAGCGCTCCCGGAAGGGTTGGAATCATACCACTCACCGATACCCGAGTCGTCGTGCATCCCAACCGACAAGGTTTGCAAGGTAAGGGTACCAAAAAGGGGTGAGTAAAAGCACATACAAACATATATAATCAATTAGGGATGCCTAAGACATAGACATCCACGCATACGGGCTCGAACGCACGCAAGCATGCACGCACGCACGCGTGCCCGAGCCCCCCGGACACCCACCCGAGGTGCCGACCCTCAGCACGCCTAAATCGGGCCCCGGGCAGCACCCGCGCGCTGCCCCTGCACCCCGCGCGCACGCACGCGCGCCCCAGTGCGCCCGCACCCCGCGCGCGCGCTCGGGCGTGCAGACCCGCGCCCAGCCCCTGCAAAGCCTCCCCCCATGGCCCCACATGCAGCCAACACACACACCACCCATGCATGCCCTCCCAAGCACCACCACACATGCCCAAAACCAATAAAAAGAAGAGGGAAACTCACCAAACATAAGAGGGGCAGGGAAGGGGAGATGTTGGGGCCCTCGAGCACGCCACGACCATCTCAACCGCCACTACCACTACCACCACCTCTCTTTGGCCTCTCTTCTCTACATGGCTGAACCAGTGGGGGAGGAGAAAATATGGGGATCAACTTGGGGAGGAGGAGAGGGAGGAGAAACCATTAATACATCACACACATCTCACCTTGATCAACTTCTTCTTCAAGCATTACATCATCCAAGCACTCCTTCATCTTCTCCCTCACTTAGGCAATTCCACAAACACTTGGTGGGCAGACCCCCACAAAGGGCTGGACCATGTGAGGGAGCTTGAGAGAGATGGAGAAAGGAAGAATCAACAACAACAACCAACAACCACCGTCCAAACATACCTTCTTGGACTCCTTTGTGTGCTCCTTCATCTCCATCACCTCCACTTTCTCCACCCAAAACACACACAAGAGGAGGGGCTGCAACAGCTCAAAAAGAGCCCAAACAGAGGCTGAAGTCGTGCACATTTGGGGGTTAAATAAGCAAAGGTCGAGTAAATGACCAACTCATCCTCGGACTTAAAACCTCTGCGCAGCCTTCACTTAAACGGCCATAACTTCCTCAATACGGCACCAAATTGCATGATTCCAGTGGAATTGGAAAGCTAAGAAGATTATCTACAGCTTTCATGTTTACACCCAGATCAAATAACCTCTCCAGCTATTCCGAAATCTACGCTAAACATCTTATAGGGCTGCTGCCTGGATTCCTCAACTTCGGGGTATACATGGAAAAACACCCATAACTTTTAATATACGAATCCAGTTGATCCAATTCCACTTCTATATGGAAGCTATCTCAAAATTGAACATCTCATAATAATATCGGATTTTTACCTCTTCATCTTGGATTTTAACAAAATCAAATCCGAATGCCCAATCCAAAACTGCATAATTCCAAACGTTATCGGAATTAAATGAAAATTTTATGGGCAGTACTAAATAGTACCAGGGCCCATAATATGCAATTAGATTATTAATCAGAGTCCTCAAACCCCAACAGGTAGCTAAAAACCAAAATTTTAGCGACTCCGATCGATATTAGGACTCTAAATGACACGGGCCTAACATTCTCCCCCCCTTAGGAAATTTAGTACTCGAAATTTAAGGAAACCCAAAGGGAAGACCGAACGTAGAAGTGTCACTCATAGAGTCCCTTGGCTCCCAAGTGGTCCGCGCACCAAACTGGTGCTACCACGCACTTTAGCCGAAGGAACGGTCTGGGTACGGAGCCTCTTCTCGCATTGGTCCATTTTCTCGATCAACTGCTTCGCGAACGACAAATCCAGCGTGAGGATGAGCCGCTCGAACTGAAAGATATGAGAAGGATCGTGGACTTAATGTCTCAGCTATGAGACAGGGATGACCTCACGGCATGAGCCCGCTGTGGGGGAAAGGCTCCATGCAAGCCACCTCCCCAATCCACTCAAGGACGAGAACAGTCCGAATGGAGGGCCGACTCACTAGCCTCGAACGTCGAAAGAGGATGCCCCTTACCCGGGACACCTTCAGGAAACTTGATCGCCAAACCCAAAGGTAAGTTCCCGGCGACGATGACCTGCGTAGCCCTTCCGACGGTTCTGGGTGGTGCAGAGGCACGCACGAACCATCTCGGCTACCGCAAGGTCAAATAATTATTTGCGGCCACTCCAACTGGCGCTCTTCAACCGTCCCAACACAAGGGAGGTATAATACAGCGCCTGTAGAGTGCCTCTTACAATTCCATCGGGATGCTCGAACAGCAGTCGCCATGCAGGCAAACCCCACAATCAAGCATACAGGCACTTAGCATGTCCTCCAAGGTTTAAACCGTCCTCTTGCCTGGCTATCCGTCAACGAGGAAACGCCGTACTTAAAGGGAGGCTCGTGCAAAACCTGTTGAAGGCTATGCCAGAACCTCGAAGTAATCCACGCGTCTCGATTCGAAATAGTGTCGACCGGAGTGCCATGAAGACAAACAATCGCGAAGGTTTACACATGCGCCAAGGTGTCCAGCGATTCAGTCAGTTGGATAGGGAGGAAAGTGCGGACTTAGTCAGTCAGTCACTGATCACCTAGACGGCGTCGCGACCCGAACATAACTTTAACGAGCCCGCAACGAGATTCATGATAACTCACTCCCACGTCCACCGAGGAATCTCGATGGACGAACACATTCCAACGCGACGATCCACAACTTTGCCTGAGGGCATGCCGACCAACATCCTCAATGAAGGCTACCACAGAACAGCCCACGGAGGCCCAATAAAACATTTGAGATCATTGTAGGCATCTGGCGCATTCGTCTACCCCGACAGCAGTACCCAAAATTCGTAGTGCCCGAACGGTCACGAAAGGCCAACTAAAGAATGCCCAACTCCTGGATCTCCAAATAGGGTACCTTGCGCGAAGATCGATCAACAGAAAGACACTAGCTCCCAAAGCTGGTCAAAACAGATCATCAATTCGCGGCAAGAGGTACTTGATCTTCAACCCCTATGGGGAGATCAAAAATAATTCCTGGGACGATTAAGTCCAAATCTGCTCCTCGAGCATGGCTGACGCTCATGATGAATCTTACACGCTGGGTAAGCCGCTCGACCGCACTTAATCCGCAAGACACACAAATAGGAGGTCGTCGATTCCCGACAACGCCTAAGCGACGTCATCTACCTGATATGGCGGTTGAGTCCCATCACGAACGCTTAGTGTCGCGTCTCCTCATTTACGACCCATGTGGGGGCAAAACGCGACAGTACCGCAAACTGTGCTTCACATGCCGCTACCAACAGGTCACCCAACTATAACCATTGGAACTCCAGCATCATGCACTCAATGGGCAGATTCATCACGGGGAGTCCAAGCTCTCAACGTCATCCAGTAGCACTCTTCCGATGTGGCCACTACCGGATAGCCTCCCAAGTCCACTATCTCTGCAATGTGAGCTCCCCAACATGCATCGTGGATAGTCCCAGGGAGCACCTCACAGGACTCTTGCCTCTACCGGGTAGCTACTATGCACGATGATATATCGAAGCGACTCCAGATATGGCTATGGAACCCTAGTCCATAAGCTATCGCCCACTAAGCTGCAACAAGATGCACTCAATCCCGATCATATGCATCACCACCCGCTATCGCACCTTCCAAGTGAGGACAAATCCTTCATCAATTTGATGCTTCAAAGGTATTCCTTGACTGGGAAAAGAACCTCGGGAGGGTCTCATGAGGTCCCGATATAGGATATCCCGACAACCAAACAAGGAACACGGAGTACCCTAGCCCGGGTCTCAACGCTGACCCTGCAAGGCCCCATATCCTGAGTAGGAAGGCTGGAAGAAGACATCACCCCTTGATGAGCTTACGCCACATCCTCAAAACTGGAAGTCGGTGCCGTACGCGAACTCCGTGGTACACTATCTCTGGCACCACTGGTGGATCTACCGCTAAGGGTATCTACAGGATCGCCACGCGGGCCGCCCGCAGCTCCTGGATCTCTCGCGCCTGCTCAGCCAACGCTCCAGTCTATGCCTCCAGTGCTCTTGTCTGAGTGTCCAGAAGATCCGCCATCGCAGCGTAAGCAAACGCCCATGGTGGAGGCTCCTGCGCAGGTCCGGGCCCAACAGCCAAGGACTCTATAGTAGACTCCTCGCCTCCGATAGGTTCGTAAACCTCCGAAGCCCGAGGGCGACCACGTCCAGGCGCCCATCTCCGAGGAGGCATATCAGCAACTAAGGAACCAGCACTAGGATCAGAATACTCGTCTCGAAATCCTAGGACTCATCTCAAGGAAAATAATTGGCTCTGACAGGACATGGCTCTGATACCAACTTTTGTCACACCCCAGGGCGGCCGTCCCCGAGACGTGGCAAGTATATACATGATATCAGTAATCCATACACGAGGTCAAATAAATACTCCACAATAGAAAAGGCAATAAATAAGTAACTGACATCAAATATATACAAATAGCGGAAGCTCAAACGACTAAGTCTATAATTCAAAGACATATTACAGACTAGAGTACACAATCAACTGTCCTGTGAGAGCCAATATATACAGCAGACATCAACAGTCTACATACCGTGCACAACCACCAGTATAATACATACAATGAAAAGGGAATGCTGATAGCCTCTCACTCGCAAGACATCCATCGCGAATGCGGGTCTCCTACTCGTATTGCGCCAGGGGAGCTCTTCTCTTGGATCCGACTCAGCGTCAACTGGGGAAAAACATAAGCGATGGGTGAGCTACAAGCTCAGTGAGTGGTCAGAAACCAAACACCAACACAAACATTCAATATAAGGCAATCTCTTATCAAGGAAAGCCAGGGGGTAGAAACCCAACGGTTAACAAGGTCACACGGTGGTGCGACCATACCCTGCCCTCGCCCTAGCCCCCCACAGGGGTGAGTCTAGGGACTTGAAGGACAAAACTTCCTGTTCTACACCGTTCATCATCCGGTAGCGCTCTCCCGGGTAGCCTCTACCTGGAGCCGGCCACGATCAGTGCACTGTCGACAGCGTCGATGGTACCTACAGGTGGAGGTCCACCCAGGGCGGCTCATACCTAGGAAGCATCCACACGGATCCGGCTAAGGGGAGAACGATAATTCATGCTCGCAATATCGTCTGGTGGTCCACCCTCGTGTAGCCTCACCTGGTACACTCCCATGATCAGTACATCCGCCGAATGCATCGGGAGTACCTACAAGTGGGAGTCCTCTGTCAGGGCAGCTTCAACGTCGGGACCCCAATATACGACGATATTGGGAGGAACCTTTACATGTTCGCAACGCGAATCCCACGGGAAAACCATCTACGCAAGCTGATGGGTCGAGTATCAACTCGAGCCCACCCCACTCACGCCAACACCCTCACCCTCACTCCGACGGGTGACATGGGATCTTGGGAGCAATACCCTCACCCTCACCCCGACGAGTGACATAGGATCTTGGGAACAATACCCTCACCCTCACCCTGAGGGGTGACATAGGATCTTGGGAAATTGCACAAACTGGCAGATCGAACCGACGCCGTCCCACAACACCCTCACCCTCACCCCCTCCTCGGGGTGACATGGGTTCTTGGGAAAGAATCTAGATTGTTTCTACGCCCTTGGTCCACCGGTAGCCCGTATCCAGGGAAGCCCCTACCTAGTATACTCCCATGATCAGCACATCCTCACAAATCGGTAGCACCTACGGATGGGAGCCCTCTGTCAGGCTGGCTGTCTCAACCAGGAAGTCCCTACACGGATCCAACGAAGGGAGGAAACCAATCTAAACTCACGAATACGATCCTCTTGGATCCGTCATCATCGGTTGTCAAACACCGATAAACGCAATGAATTCTCATGAATTCCCTCCAGGACGCATAACTCAGATGCGGGGAAGACTTTTAATTCTAAATGTCACCATGGTATGACCCCACAAGAGGTCTTACACTTGTCTAACACATTAGACAAGAATTATGGCCATATCGGCATATATATATATATATGCAATTAATTACCCAGGGATAACTTACTTAACATGCATATGAGGGCACAATAAACATTCAATCACATAAGTACGACTTAAGCAGGCGTTGGGTATCACCAACTCAAAGGGGAGGGTTAAGCGCGATCCGCGCGATAATAGGTGCATGCCAATAATTCCAAGCAAACCCGAGTCAAGTAGGAACTACATCTACTCACTCGGTTCGCGAAAAGAGGGAGGTGAGAGAGAGGGAAAGCCTCATCCTCTCCTGAAGCGGGTCATAGTTTTGCCCCAACTAGATGGGTGCAACAACTATACCATACCCTCGAGTACTAAATCAGGATTATTACGCATACACCCCGTTATTAACCCAAGTTAGACATGCTAGATATGTCCAAATAATAATAAGGGTAGTAATTCAAACAAATTACCTAAGTCATGCCATATTCTATACAATATATAGGCCAGTATAAGGTAGAATAGGGGTTCTACACAATATACGAGCTATACAACCTAGCATGCATGATATCTAACATATTTAGGGTGCAAATAAAGCCCCATGGAAGCGCGAAACACGACTACGTGCATCGAGCGCTCCCGGAAGGGTTGGAATCAAACCACTCACCGATACCCGAGTCGTCGTGCATCCCAACCGACGAGGTCTGCAAGGTAAGGGTACCAAAAGGGGTGAGTAAAAGCACATACAAACATATAAAATCAATTAGGGATGCCTAAGACATAGACATCAACGCATACGGGCTCGAACGCACGCAAGCATGCACGCACGCTCGCGTGCCCGAGCCCCCGAACACCCACCCGAGGTGCCGACTCTCAGCACGCCTAAATCGGGCCCCGGGCAGCACCCGCGCGCTGCCCCTGCGCCCCGCGCGCGCCCAACCCGCGCGCACGCACGCGCGCCCCAGCGTGCCCGCACCCCGCGCGCGCGCTCGCGCGTGCAGACCTGCGCCCAGCCCCTGCAAAGCCTCCCCCCAAGGCCCCACATGCACCCAACACACACACCACCCATGCATGCCCTCCCAAGCACCACCACACATGCCCAAAACCAATAAAAAGAAGAGGGAAACTCACCAAACATAAGAGGGGGAGGGAAGGGGAGATGTTGGGGCCCTCGAGCACTCCACGTCCTTCTCAACCGCCACTACCACTACCACCACCTCTCTTTGGCCTCTCTTCTCTACATGGCTGAACCAATGGGGGAGGAGAAAATATGGGGATCAGCTTGGGGAGGAGGAGAGGGAGGAGAAACCATTAATACATCACACACATCTCACCTTGATCAACTTCTTCTTCAAGCATTGCATCATCCAAGCACTCCTTAATCTTCTCCCTCACTTAGGCAATTCGACAAACACTGGGTGGGCAGACCCCCACAAAGGGCTGGACCGTGTGAGGGAGCTTGAGAGAGATGGAGAAAGGAAGAATCAACAACAACAACCAACAACCACCATCCAAACATACCTTCTTGGACTCCTTTGTGTGCTCCTTCATCTCCATCACCTCCACTTTCTCCACCCAAAACACACACAAGAGGAGGGGCTGCAACAGCTCAAAAAGAGCCCAAACAGAGGCTGAAGTCGTGCACATTTGGGGGTTAAATAAGCAAAGGTCGAGTAAATGACCAACTCATCCTCGGACTTAAAACCTCTGCGCAGCCTTCACTTAAACGGCCATAACTTCCTCAATACGGCACCAAATTGCATGATTCCAGTGGAATTGGAAAGCTAAGAAGATTATCTACAGCTTTCATGTTTACACGCAGATCAAATAACCTCTCCAGCTATTCCGAAATCTACGCTAAACATCTTATAGGGCTGCTGCCTGG
The DNA here is from genome assembly GCA_030737845.1 of Acorus calamus. Lineage (NCBI taxonomy): Eukaryota > Viridiplantae > Streptophyta > Magnoliopsida > Acorales > Acoraceae > Acorus > Acorus calamus. The sequence goes on from CM060878.1 coordinate 17,984,864, forward strand.
ATTCCTCAACTTCGGGGTATACATGGAAAAACACCCATAACTTTTAATATACGAATCCAGTTGATCCAATTCCACTTCTATATGGAAGCTATCTCAAAATTGAACATCTCATAATAATATCGGATTTTTACCTCTTCATCTTGGATTTTAACAAAATCAAATCCGAATGCCCAATCCAAAACTGCATAATTCCAAAAACGTTATCGGAATTAAATGAAAATTTTATGGGCAGTACTAAATAGTACCAGGGCCCATAATATGCAATTAGATTATTAATCAGAGTCCTCAAACCCCAACAGGTAGCTAAAAACTAAAATTTTAGCGACTCCGATCGATATTAGGACTCTAAATGATACGGGCCTAACAATGAAGAAAATCAAATCTTTCCATTAAAAAACCTCAAAAACTGAAATACATGTGAAGGGCTTCCAAGAGGATTATTATCAATCAAAACACCTTGAAAAATCAAGATAGATACTTACCACACAACTCCCTTCCTTGAGATCCTATCAATGGAGTTCCAAAACAAGGGAAAAGAAAGAAAAGCCTTTAGGGTTTTAGGGTTTCCATGGGAACGAGAGAGAGAGAGAGAGAGAGAGAGAGAGGCGTTAAGATAGACATCTTACACGTGGGGACAACAAATCAACACCTTCTAATAAAATAAATCACATTAAAACCTTCTAAAAACTGAAATATTTGAGTTTGAAATCATTCTCAGATCGACGGCTCCTATTGGATCCATCACAAATACCGACGGTTCCTATTGGATCCGTCACAATATCCACGGCTCCCCCTTGAGCCGTCGCTATTTCCTCTGCCCGACCTCTTGGCACAGTTTGGCCCATAACTTGATCGATACTCATCCGATTCTTTATCCGTAAAAAGTGTTGGAAAGCTAACAGAATAACGATTCTAACCATACCTTAAATTCTAAAATTGGAGGTATATATAAATCCTCCAAAACCTTATGTCCCCGTTTGAATAGCGGAATTGAGTTATTCTGGATAGATAACTATGCCAGCATAGATAACAAATCTACAAGAATAAGAGATTTTCTGTTTTGTTGTGTTTTTTTTATTCTCATTGGAAAACATAAGAATAAAGGTTGAGTTGTTTGGTTGATAAAGAATAAAATATAAATAAAGTGTAAAAAAATTGATTTGACATGTGGGCCCTTTAATGTATAAGAGGTGTTGATAGGTGATTTGATGTGATAAGGTGTAAAAAATTGATTTGACATGTGGGCCCATGGGAATAGATAAAGTGAGTATAGATTATCCTAGGGGTTACTTAGAATTGTTATACTCTCTTATACTCATTTAAACTGGCTTAGTAATACCAAGTTATACCCTGCAAACAAACAATAATTTTCCCTATCCATTCTTATACTTGCTTATTCCTATCCATTCTTATACCACCCTTATACTACCCTTATACCCTGCAAATTGTTGTTCAGATTTGAATACATTGCTGCCCAGATTTGTTTGTTGTGATGATGTGATGTACAAGGAAGTATGATTCATTTAAACACATTGGTAGTTAAGTGAGTTAATAGTAATGCATGCTGATTTGGATTTTTAGACTAGTATTGGAATACACGGCTTCAACGTGAGTTGATCCATGTTTTTTTTTTATCCAACTGATGTGTTCAGTCAAATGCTTGTGGTTCTATGTAATTGGGTATGAAGATGAAACGTGGATGTAAAGATTATTGTTGTGGACTTTATGTGCAGCTTCGTTGACTCTCAGGCCGCTGAGTGCCGCCTAATGTGGATTTTAGAGGGGTATGGTGTGGCTTATTGTTCTATGTGCAATTTTTGTTGACTCTTAGGCCTGCTGAGTGCCGCCTATTATAGATTCTGAAGAGTGGTAAAGTGAGGTTTATGAGTTCAGAAGCATCTTTGTATTATGTATATATCTGTGATTGTTAGGAAGTATTTATAGGGAATTCTCTCGCTGAGCTTTGTGCTCACCCTTTTCTTTGGGCTGGATTTTTGTATCCAGGTACCACCGTGGCTGACGTTCTCGAGTCCAGTACTGCACGAGGAGTTTAGGGTTGTGCATCGCTGTCCTACCAGCAGAGCAGAGTCGAAGTTTCCCATATTTTTGTTCAGGTCCATATTGTATATTTCATTTTTGACAAATGGATCTTGTGTACATAAGTCCTAGGGCTCTCACAGGACAGACCGTTGTTGTAGATATCTTTTGACATCTGTACAGTTGTCATTGGGCAGTTTGGCTTTATATATATATGTTTTGCTTCCGCTGCACCATTCGTTCTTTGTTCTCTAATTACATATTTTGAGTTATGATTTTCTGTATATCAATTTTCTTGTGACGATTCGGAAGACGGCCGCTTCTGGGTCGTGACATATCCAGATCAAATTGGGAATATTGTGGAATATTTAATGTTTTATTATTCTCAATAATGAAATTTATTCTAATATAATTTTATTATATATATGGATAAAAGAAAAAATATTAGTACTACGAGATTCGAGAAATTAAGTTAATGCAAACCAGATTTCACACTTCAAAATAGAATTGTGGATTCGGGGCATTACAGAAGTCCCTCTGTTATACTAAACAGGGGCGTGCCGAGTTTGGCCTTACGGAGTGATTATATCATGATATGGAATCTCCACGTGGCTCTTGGATCTGGGGACATGTGTTACCTAGGGATCACCATCCTGTAACCGATTTTCTGACATCCTGTCCTTTTCCAGTGTCAGGGAATATTTCCCTTGTTAATCGTTACTTCGCAGGGTAGGCATATAGCCAACCTGCATTTTAGTTTGGGTATTATGACCTGGACGGTATGTTCCTCAGGTTGGGCTTTGTCCAGTGTCCGTTCTCAGTCGGTCAAGCTTTAGTCAACCATCCTTTAGTGTATGTCCGACTTGGCTTGGTTGGGCAATATCATTTGCCTGACCTGATGGAAAAATAGGCTCGATTAACCCGTAGGGGAATTTTGGCCCATGGGCTTTCTTACCCCGGATTCCTTTCTTAATTATCATGGGCTAATCCTTACTTAATACCTATACTTATACAATCTTATCCCCTATTCCGTTTTCTGATGAATTTGGTCTCCTACAATTCCCCCTTATTTTGGTCTCTCAATTGCTTGGGAGTCCAGAAGAACCGATCTTTAGGAGACTTGACCGACTGCTCGTTCTACAAGCTTTCTGGGTCGATCGGCCTTGGACCTTGGATCCGATGACTCGAGCGTGTGACACTTGTCATCTTCTTGAATACTTTTTTCATTTAATGCCACCTGAGAGATGACTTTGAAATTCGATTTTGCCCCCTCGTTTTCTCAAACGACTGTGACAGTTAGGTTTTCGGTCCTATCTCTTCATATATATAACTGTTCTTGAATATATTTCCATCTCTTCCAAGTTTTGCATTCTTTAGAGTTGACCAACACTCTTTTATTCTTCTTCTCCACTCCAATGGCTATGGCACGATTCCCTGATAACCTTGTGGTCAAAGAATACGTGGGGGAAATGCCCCCTGCTCTAGACCCTGACTCCCTTTTTCTGTTTTCTGGCCAGATCAAAGCTGGGATGATCACCTTTCCATTATCGCTGCTGATATTGGAATTCTTGAGCTTCTTCAGCCTTCACCCTCTCTAGCTTTTCCCAAGCACCTATCGCATCATGATAGCTGCCACTGCCCTTATCCACGCCTGCGGCATTAGCCTTGCCCTGAATGAGGTGCGGAGCCTCTCCGTTTTGACACTTCTTAAGGACAGAGATAAGATGTTTTACTTGGCGCAGAGATCGGCGTTGCGAGAGCTAATAAAGGATGCTCAAGAATTTGTATATGATGAACGGTCTAAAATTTTCAAGATTCAAGGCGCATGGATGACTGGAGGGATTCGCCATTGGGGTCAGGTTGGCTTGTCTTTTCTGTTTTAGGCGAGAGAGCCTTTCTTTCTAGGCGAATCGACTCTCAATGCGTGTCCTTCACGAGAGAGCCTTCGCGTGGAGGACATAGACCGCGCCCTAGGTTTCCGTGACAGGAGCTAGAAGACTTTGTTGGGTGATGATGTAACGCCCTGATTCAATACTCCATTTTGAAGCGTTGAGTTTGATTTGCTACCTTAAATCCACAATATATAAAAGAAACTTCTGTTTCAAAACATACATTTTTTTAAAAAAAAATAAAACATCTAACACTTTATTCAATCATATCAATCATAAAGCATAACCAAGTTCTAAACAAAATCTATCCTCTATTTTTAAACACAATAACCCTCTGTTTTTGCTGGAAAGACTAAGGAAACTACATGCCAAAGGAAAGGATTATTTCAAATACCTACGATGCAACGGAAAAATAGATAATACGAGCTTCGACCTCCAATATCTGGATGGAAACTACAACCACCAACTGTTACTCTGAAAGGTTGGGAAATAAAGAGTGTCCTATTAATAATATTGTAACACCTGTTCATTTTTCTATTATTTATATATTTGAATCAAATATATAAATAGGATATTTGATTTAAAATTAATATGTTTTGTGTGTTTTTAAGTTTTGGCCCATTTAGTTCATCTTTATGGGTTCATTTCAATTTTTAATTTTTTATATTAAAATTTTTTCCATTTTCTTTTGAAGGTTTTCAAAATCTTAAATGGTTGCAATATCATAAATATTGAAGCTCAATAGATTAAGTTTTAAGATTTCATTGTTATTGATTTTGAGGGACCCAGTTTTGAATTTGTGAATTTCTTGTAATATGCTCCAGGGACCTATATGTAATTCGTATAGGGACCTATTTCTAAATATGAAACAAACCGGGGGTCGTTTTGTCATTTGCATTAGATTTAGGTATCTAAGTATATATATCTACTTTTTATCCTTTTATTTTCTTTTTATTAATTAGATTCATGTTTAGGTGTTTGGATTTTTAAGCTTTTAATAAAAATAGAGTTTTGATTTATTATTTATTTTAAAGATTAAATTTATTTTTATGTTATGAGATTTTGAGTTTTTAATAAAATTAGAGTTTTGATAGATATATATGTTCATGTTATTGGATTTCTAAGTTTTTATAAAAACTAGGGTTTTGATATATTATTTGTTATTGTTAGATCTATGTTAGGTTTTTGAATTTGTGAGTCTTCATAAACTTAGGGTTTCGATTTATCATTTACTTTAAAGATTATATCTATGTTTAGATTTTTAAAATATAAGTTTTTAATAATACTAGGGTTATTATTTATGTGTATACTTAATAAGCTTTATTTATTTTTAGTTTTTACTAATTAATAGTTTATTTTTATAGAAAAAAGGTGTTTTCATATTATTTTATGAATTTTTGTTATTTTATTATTATTTTGAATTTTTGGATTTTTGTCTTTTCTAGTTTTGTCTTTTAGTGTCTGGTTTTATTGTAAATAGGTTTTTGATCTTTTTCTTAGGTTGTGGTATATATGGATGGGTTTAGATTGTTGGGTATAAAAAAAGTTTATACCTAATAATTATGGATAGGTAATTAGATCTTGGGTCTATGGTTGAATTATGGGGTCTTAATTAATAATTTATTTGATTCATCTAGGTTGTAATTTTTGTTGCGGGCTTCATTTTCCGGACCTAGGGTCCATTCGAGGTGAGTAGGCGTATTGATTTATTTTATGTGAGTTTTTCTTTACATCGTTGAATTTCACATGTTCATTATATTTGTATGATATTATGTGATGTACATGCATTTACATTATGCTTATTTTGCATGATTTTGATATTTTACATATTGATCAAATTGTATTTTTTACTGAATAAAGTTGCATGATTTAATTCATTCGTCTTGTCATTTAAAATAGCATGAATTATGTTATTCATGTTTCAAGAATTAACATAATACATTTTTGATGCTTATGTTTTCGAAATAACATTTGGATTAAAGATTGTCATTTCGAGACTTTTGGAAAAATTTAGGACTAGTGGAGACAACCTAGTCCTAGGAGATTTTATCAAGATGCATATCATGACATATTTTCTAGAATAAATCCCCCCGTAGTATTTCGCCTTTGGGGAGGAAGGTCTAGGACTCGAAGAGTCCCAAGATCGGTGAGGGGTGTGGTAAAGCATTCTTTAGCGGCGGATTCCTTTGTTTGGAGTCTGCAACAACCAGGGCATCCTGTGCTGGTGTTCTCGTAGTGATGGCAGCGGCGACCCATCAGCGTCTTCTAGATCCGACGTCTCCTCGAGGGAGATTTTTGAGCGATTTAGTCGCTTGGGGATTGGCACACCTGTTTTGGGAAACGGTTCTTCCGATTGAGAACCCTACCTGATCATATCATTTAAGCTGCATGATTTCTATGACGTGGACAAAGGATTGGGCCACGTGATTGCATTAAAAATATATTTTTTATTAAGCTCATGAATTTAAATTGATTTATTAAAGAAAATTCATGTTTTTAATATTATTATATATATATATATATATATATATATATATATATATATATATGTGTGTGTGTGTGTGATTTTATCATCTAACTCTCATGATTTCTCTGATGTGGGTCAAGGATTGGGCCACATGTACATTAAAATATATTTTTTAAAAGTTCATGATTTTAAATTGATTTAATAAAATAAAAGATTTATTAAATGAAATTGATTTTCATAAAACCTTATTTTTATATGTAACTGTCATATAAGGTCATTTGTCAGTGGACTTATTCCCTGAGTTAATTGCTCACCCTATTCGATATGAACTGGTTGTTTCATAACCAGGTATTGCGTATTCTAAGGATTAAGATGAAGTTTGGACTTTTCGCATCTTTCATAAATTACTCCGAGATAGCGGTTCGAGAGTAAATTATAGTTGCGATCGACTATATATGTTTACTTTAGTTTAGATGGCTCCCACATGGGTGGTTTGTTATGTATTTTCTTTTCAGTATCTTGTCTCCACAAAAACTCTGATATATTGTAAATTCAATAGTGATTTAATACCGCTGGTATTATTTATTTTATTATTATCAGTTTTATTATATTTATATTATATGGGTATTATATACTAAGAAGAAAAAAAAGAGCTGAAAATTTTGGTTCTTGTATTTGGATTAAGTTTAGTAGCGATCCATTTATCGTCCGATAAGCGGTTAGGTAAATGTGGGGCATTACAAATATACTTCAATAAAGAATTTATAATGATGTTTGTGGAGGTGGATTTTCGAGTATCCCTTCCTGGGCCGGATCTTCGTTGATCCGGGCTTCTGAGATGGGTCCGGAGAAATGGTTTGAGCCTGAACTCCTTCCTTCGTCGATACTCCTCGCCTTGATCAGAACGGAGTGCTCCTCATCGTCTCCGACTTCCAAGCACCTGTCACTCACACCAGTGTGGTGCCGGCTAACGCCCCTCCGACGCTCAAGTCAGTGATCCACCTTCTCAAAGGAATTTAGACATTTTTTCTGACTGAAGCGAGAGGGAAGAGTGTATTCCGTACCTGAGGAGGGAGGGGTAACCTCCCTTTTATAGTGGGTCGGGGCGTGCTGATCGGGACCTCGAGGAGTGTCCATAGCGTGATATGGTACTTCCTGCTAGGCCTACGGATTCGGGACACGTGGCGTTTAGGGATCATCATTAACCTATAACGGTTTCCCTGACGCATCGTCCTTTTTGTCGTCAGAGAATATTCCCTTCGCTAACTGTCTTGAAAAGACAAAGGAGGGATCCATATCTGGTTTGTTACTCAACTCGGGCACCGACGTGCCCTGGCCCGAATAGGTCGCTACAACCTTGTCCTTTCGTATGACTTCACCAGATGACTGTGTATCTCTGGTCGGGAGTTGTTGTCGTGGTCACGCCGTGGTCGGGCATACGGTTCGCCCGACCTGACCTACTCTCGTTTGTCCTTATCTTCTGCATCCGGGTTCGCCGGGCCCATAATCTCGTCGGGCGAGGTTACCTCCTTGGGTATCGCCAGATGGGTCTGACCTCGAGGTCTGGCTAGTGGGCCTGCCTCTCTTTTGGGCTGGCTTCATGTTAATCGCGAGATGGGCTTTATCCGGGTTATTCCCCACTTTCTGTCTTGTTCGGAATTGCCCTCCTACAAATGCCCCCTTCTTTTGGGCTCTCAAGGGCTTTTGTGAGTTCAAAAGAACTGACCTAGGATAGCAGGACAGCCTTTTCAGCGGAAGTGGAGTATCTCGTAAGTTTCTTCCTGGTTGGTCTGTGTCGTGCCGTACGGCTCTGCCTGCTTCTTTCTGTGCCACCTGTATCTCGTCCGTACGCTTCCCTCATTAATGTCATTTAAGCGCGCGTTTCGTGCCTTTGCCTTTTGCCGCTTCATTCTTTTTTTGAATCGTCGCGGTGTTCGGGCTACCTCGAACCGGATCCTTAATATATACCCGGACTATTCACACCTCTCCCTCCGCGCGTGTTGCTGAATCAAACCTCTCACCGGATCCTCAAACGTTCCTGTGTCCTTTTCTCTCTTTTCTTCTGCTTTAATGGCGCAAGTTTCCGGGGCCGTGACGATCGAAGAATACCGGGGTGAGATCCCCCCTCCGCCTGACCCGTCGTCGTTCTGGGTCTACTCCGGCCAAGTAGAGGCCGGGAGGATCCTTTTTCCGCTATCTATGCTGATAGTGGAATTCCTAAGCTTTTATGACCTTCACCCCCTCCAGCTGGTCCCGAGCGCCTTCCGCATTCTGGCGGCTGTCTCCGCCCTCAATCGCGCCCTTGGCATCGACCTTGGGCTGAATGAGGTGAGGAGCTTTTACATCCTGAAACCCCTGACGGGTGGTGGCTCCACCTACTACCTCGCTCGGAGGCCGGGTACTGGGACGCTGATTCTGGACGCCCAAGACTTCATCTACGATTGGCGCTCGAAGGTCCTCCGGGTCCGCGGCGCCTGGTTTCCAGTGAACTGCCCCTTCCGCATCCCTACCAGGATGAGAAGCCCATTTCAGGGTTTGCGTGAGTTCCTTCGCCCCAACGTTGGATGCAGTTTGTATTACTATTCTGTCGTATTAGAAAATGTGGTCCCTTGCTTATGATTTTCTCGTACTTGTTCCAGGTGCGTCGTTTTTGAATGCGTGCCCCTCTGCAGAGATCCTCCGATCAGAGGATATAGAACGGGCTCTGGCTTTTGAAGGCCGGAGTGGAGGGTTCTGCTGGGCACGGTTTCTTCGAGTTCCGTCACACTTTCTTCCTCGGCTAACCCGGCGTCCGGTCGTCGTCTTTCATCCGCTTTCCCTTCTGGTGGTGCCCCCGGCCCGTCTTCTGGGGGGGCGTTGAGACGGTCAAGCCACCGGCGCAGGGTTGCAGTTAGGTCAGCCGTGCCTTACAGCCGTCCCATCGATGTCTCCGAGGATGACGAGGTTGCCGAAGAGGTTCCCTTCGAAGTTGGCGACTCGCTGTCCCCCGTTCGGTCCTCATTGACCACACCCCAACCGTCCACGTCGGTCTTGCCCCCTGTTCGTGCGGGAGGGATAGAGGAGGAGAGATCGGGCAACGTTCGGTCCTTCACTGTCCCGCCTTCGGAGGCTCATGCTGATAATGTGCAAAAGTCAGCTGGTGAGGATCCTCTCCTGCCTAGACCAGTTTCGCCTCACCCGTCCTCCGGAGTTCCCTCGAATCACTCGGCTCGCGAAGGGGGGCCCGCTGTATCTCCGCAGTCATCTCCTACGACCGGGAGGGACCCTCGGGCTTCATTTGCTTCCCCCATATCCCCGTCTCGGGTACCGCAGTATGTGTACTGCGTTAGCCCTTCCCGAGTTGAGGCTATGGGAGGATTTTCCATGCCCCCGGCCCTTCCTCGCAAGGCTAGCCTCGTGGCGTGTGGCCACGTCAGTGCGGTGTGCAGGGAAGTGGAAAAGATGAAGCGGCTAATCGAGGAGGAAGAGAATGAACGCTTCAGGGATTTCTGTGCCGGCTTTAGCACCGGCTTCCTGGCTAGGCAGGACGGAGTGCCCCTTCCTTCAGAGTCCCAGCTGAAGGAAATGTACCAGCTCTCCCTCTTCGAGAGGAAGTGTGGTCGTTTTTCGGAGAGGGACCCGGATTCTCCTGTTCGTTCAACTCCTTCCTCGTTCCCTCCAGGGCGTCAGGGGTGAAGTTGGCGCCGAAACCCCCTTTTTTTTTTTTAAACACCTTTCCGGTGTGCGCCGGGCATTGTTTCCGGGCTGCGTCCCGAGGTTGACATTTCATCAAAATTTGAACTTATTGATTTGCTTGTGGATGATGAATGACTGCTTTGATTTGCTCTTTTGCTTCTCGTTATTTTCATGCGTATTGACTTCTGCATGCTACTGTTTGAATGCCCGAGCTATTTTAAATGGTTATCCGATGTGACCAGGCATCTTAAAGGTAATCGGGCGATGCTTCTCCCCGTTCTAGGTGATTTTACCCATTTAGCCCCCGCTCTGTCCCTTTCTTTTCGCACTTCACTAAAATCGTCAGTAGTCTTGCTTTAGTGGCCGTCTGATTTGCCAGGTTGGATGAGTGATCCTATTTTAGTGGCCACGTGGGACCTGGGTTAGCGATTGCGCGTATCCTCGAATGTCAGAAGTCTGACCACACTTTACACGTGGCCCTTTTTGGGCGGGATATTTAAGATGTTCGAATTGTCTTCCATGATTAGCGTTTCTTCCCAAGGCCACTCGTCGTGCTCTAGCCAGTTGAAAGGACGCGCCGCCGTTCTGTCGGGTCCCCTATCTTTAAAATAAGGACTTCATTACCGCCTTCGGACGACTGCTCACTTCAATCGCTCTGTTCGAAGGTACTTCTTCTCTTCTTACTCCCTCTCCGGCCTTTGCACCCGGTTTCCCGCATCCGCTCTAGGGTTCAGGTATTAGGGGAGCTCTTCTCTGTCGTTCTTTCTTCTTATTACATTCATTCCTCTCTTTTAAGGATGTCCATCCTAAAGTCATTGGCCGGTCTTAGGGGTATGTTCGATATCCCCGAATCGGTGGGGATGGAATGGTCGCCTTACGATCACTTCCCCATTCCGTTAGACCGCCTAAACCATTCGAGCATGTATGTATACCCCTCTCAGATTGCGAGGGGTGGCTTAACGCTGCCCTTTCCTCCCCTCGTCAGGAGGTTTCTATCGACGTACGAGCTTCACCCTACCCAGTGCAATCCCAACTTCTTCCGAGTCTTGATGTGCTTCGTCGTCATAAATAGGGACTATGACCTAGATTTAGGGATTCCTGAAATCATGCACCTCTACGAGCTTCGGAAGTCCGGTAGGGGCTACCATTTTAGGGCTAGGGACTCTAGGCAGAAGCTCGTAGATGAGCTTCCAGATTCTGACAAGGGCTGGGCCGAAAGCAGGCTGATAATCCTGTCCGGAAGCTGGGAATTCGGCGATGCCCCTGAAGATATCTGGAAGGTGCCTCGCTCCATCTTAATAGGCGCGATAGGTCGGGCTGCCATTTTCTTCATTACTTGCTCTCGAATGTCTGATTTTACTTTTACTGATCCTTTTTGCTTGGCTTCCAGCTCCTGGCGCGAACTCCCGTCCTTCCGAGAATTCCGTGAAGTTGGAGCATGTGCGTGCTGCTTTCCGCATAAGCGACCGGGCTTTCTTCAAGCTTTTGGGTTGGGACAATCCGAATCCTGGCAGCACTCGTCGGTTGGGACCGCGCTTGAGAGACGTCTTTGAGGATCCGCCTCGCTCGCCGCCTCAGGTCGTATCCCCGGTTGCGCAAGAGATTCATCCTTCCGCGTCCGAAGGAGACTCCGAAGAAGAGCTGCAGCCGCTTTACAAGCTCGGCTTTGGTGACCCAATGGTGACCGAAGGCTCATCGGCCGGCGCCCGGCATGGCTCTCGCTCACAGGAGAAGCCAAAGGGGGAGTCCCAGATCGGGGGAAAAATCTGGCTCTCATTCGGCCGGGAAGTCGGTGACAATTTTGGAGAAAAAGGGTACCCGCCCCCAGCTCGGGATGTCCTCGACTGACGCCCGTCCTGAGGATAGGTTGGGCTCCAGCGCTTCCGGTTCTCGTCCTGGGGATAAGAAGGACTCTGCTGAAGAGGGAGGTTCTGCAGAGACTGGTGTTGCGAAGGAGGGGAGGTCTGTGACGGTGGACCCTCGTGTTGCCCCTTCCTTCTCAGACAGGTTGGGCATTGACCCTGTAGTAGGGTCGAAAACCCCTTCTAGCGAGGAGAAGTTGGCCCGGCTAGCGGCGCTTCGGGCTGAGGTGGACGCTCAGTCTGGGAGAATCGGCCAGCTCCCTAGCTCCGAAAGGAAGCGACTTCCCTCAGTGTCGCAGGTTCCCGCCGCCCCTTCCAAAAGAAGCAAGGTAGCTATGGTCAGCCCGATTTCTTCGTCTCCGCAACCGAGGCCATCCTCAGCCGGCGTCCTAGCCCATAAAGGGAGGGATGCTGCTTTGGTCGTCCGACCGTCACCCCCGTCGTTTGCCACCAGGGACCCAGGGTCTCGTCCTTTCGTTCCTGCTCCCCGGGCTATGTCTCGGCCCGTTCAGACTACCGATTCTGGTCTGAAGGATCGAGATGTAGCAATCGGCCTTGCCCGTTCAGTTGTGCTGGAGAAGGACAAGACCCTGGCCGGTGCCGTCTCTCTTCCAGAGATTGGCTCCATTCTGCAGAGCTTAGCTTACCAGGTGATATTCATATCTGCGTTTGGGTTTGTGCTTATATCATCAGTATTAATTTTTATAAATCATTCTCTCTGTCGCAGCTTGGCGTTTACGCGGGTGCAGTAGGCCCGTCCTACGAGCAGGTTGTTGCGGACGTTGCCCGGGCTCATCGGGCATGCGAAGAAGAGCGGCTCGCCCGACAAAAGGCCGAAGCCGTCCTGAAAGCTGCGGAGGAGGAACATTCCCGAGCCATCGAGCGACTTAAGAAGGAATGCCTCGAGCTGTCCCTGGCGCTAGACAAAGAACGAGTTGAAAGGGCCCAGGCCGCATCAGAGTTCGAGCGGCACAGGAGAGAAGTCGCGTTGGACTTTGAGATCAACGTCCTTCAGACCGTGAAAGACCGCCTGGATCCGATCGAGGAGAAGTCCAGGGAGGCCGCTTTTGAAGCTTACGATCAGGGGTACCGAAGGGGTTTCCAGGACAGCCGGGAGGGGGCCCCCGCTCCTGGCGCTGATCGAGTCATCCGAACTTCGAGCCCATCCGACCCTGATCCTATGCCCGAGGACGCCGGAGATGCCCCCGCGGGCTCTATCGCACTTCCCGATCGTGACGGGATCCTTGAACAGGTAACCAGTTATCTCGGCTGTGATTTAACCGACATAATAGATGTTGATGATTTTCCATCCCCTGGTTGCCGAGATAACCCGTCTGCACAAAAGCCGTCACCTGCCAGTGTTGCAGGGGTGAGGAGCGAACCTCCTGAGGCTGTTGCCGGACCGGAGAGCTGGCGTTTGGAAAGTGATGCCTTACCGACCCCGGTTTGTATGGAGAAAACCCCGGTGGCATCGGCTCACGGCCTGGAGGATCCTTCGGAGGATTTGGAAGACTGCGCTCCCATGATTCGCCGTACCTCGCCAAGCCGCGCTACCCGGGAAAATTAGTGATGCCTTGACTTGCTGTAGTGCCGCGCTGGACGGCGATAGCTGGTTGTCCTTGATGTTTCTTTTTTTTTAACGTCTCATTGTATCGTGACGGATTTTGGACCGCTTTATTATATATATATTTTTTTTTCATGAATTAAACGCTTGTGGTGTGCTACGATGCTTTCGCGTTTCAATCCTGCCTATTATGGCCTAGTCCGAAGTAGTCGATACGTTTAATCGTATAGGGGTCGATATACAGGTTTAGTTCTGCTGTCCCCTCTGTTATACGAATGCTTGGGTTGAACCGAATTTGCACTTAGTCGGGCATGATTCCCTGGTATTATCCGGCTAGACGCGCGGTTATGAGGACCGAACTGAGTCGAATGCTGACAGCGACATCGATAGAATTGGGCCCGATGAGCGCGGCTTAGGGTGCCATTTGGTTAGTTGCGCGGCTGCGAGGGCTGAATCGAGTCGAGTGCTAAAAGCGACCCCGATCACACTCTGCCCGTTGAGCGCGGCTTAGGGTGCCATTCGGCTAGTTGCGCGGCTGCGAGGGCTGAATCGAGTCGAGTGCTAAAAGCGACCTCGATCAGACTCAGCCCGTTGAGCGCGGCTTAGGGTGCCATTCGGCTAGTTGCGCGGCTGCGAGGGCTGAATCGAGTCGAGTGCTAAAAGCGACCCCGATCAGACTCAGCCCGTTGAGCGCGGCTTAGGGTGCCATTCGGCTAGTTGCGCGGCTGCGAGGGCTGAATCGAGTCGAGTGCTAAAAGCGACCCCGATCAGACTCGGCCCGTTGAGCGCGGCTTAGGGTGCCATTCGGCTAGTTGCGCGGCTGCGAGGGCTGAATCGAGTCGAGTGCTAAAAGCGACCCCGATCAGACTCAGCCCGTTGAGCGCGGCTTAGGGTGCCATTCGGCTAGTTGCGCGGCTGCGAGGGCTGAATCGAGTCGAGTGCTAAAAGCGACCCCGATCAGACTCAGCCCGTTGAGCGCGGCTTAGGGTGCCATTCGGCTAGTTGCGCGGCTGCGAGGGCTGAATCGAGTCGAGTGCTAAAAGCGACCCCGATCAGACTCAGCCCGTTGAGCGCGGCTTAGGGTGCCATTCGGCTAGTTGCGCGGCTGCGAGGGCTGAATCGAGTCGAGTGCTAAAAGCGACCCCGATCAGACTCAGCCCGTTGAGCGCGGCTTAGGGTGCCATTCGGCTAGTTGCGCGGCTGCGAGGGCTGAATCGAGTCGAGTGCTAAAAGCGACCCCGATCAGACTCAGCCCGTTGAGCGCGGCTTAGGGTGCCATTCGGCTAGTTGCGCGGCTGCGAGGGCTGAATCGAGTCGAGTGCTAAAAGCGACCCCGATCAGACTCAGCCCGTTGAGCGCGGCTTTCCCGTTGTGTTGGCATGCACTCAAAGGACTCGAAGAAGAAAAGGAGGATTTTGCCTTTGTATTTAATGATAATACTTCTTCAAATGGATTACATTCCAGGGACGAGGAATCTCAAGCCCGTCCATTGTTTCTAGGTGGTAGGCCCCATTCGGTCCGATTCTGATAACTTTAAAAGGGCCTTCCCAATTTGGACTCAGCTTGCCGTGGTTTTTGTTTTTTGTTTCTGGAAAGACTTCTCTGAGGACCAAGTCTCCTATTCTGAAGTTCCTGTTTGACACCCGCCGATTATAATATCTGGATATTTGGTTCTGGTAATCCGCGTTCCTGATAGCTGCGATTTCCCTCCCTTCATCCCGGAGCTCGAGGTCTTGCATCAATTGTTCATCGTTCGCTGCCCGATCGAAATTCTCGGTTCGATGAGTAGGCATTTCAGTTTCAACTGGCAAAACGGCTTCGATCCCGAACGCTAGTGTGAAGGGAGTTTCGCCGGTGGACCTTCTTGAGGTTGTCCGGTAAGCCCATAGGACCGATGGTAGTTCGTCGACCCATTTGCTTTTCGCGCTACCTAGCCTCTTCTTCAGACCGTCCAGGATTGTCCGATTTGTGATCTCTGCTTGCCCGTTGCTCTGGGGATAGCGTGGGGTAGAAAAGTGGTGCTGTATTTTCAATTCTTCGCAGAAATTCTTTATCAGTTTGCTGTCGAACTGTTTGCCGTTGTCTGAAATGATGGCTTGCGGAACTCCAAATCGGCATATTATGTCTTTCCAGAGGAACGACCTGACCTCGACGTCTCTGATTCTCGCCAGGGGTACTGCCTCCACCCATTTGGTGAAGTAATCGGTGGCCACTAGCAGAAAGCGTTTTTGCCGGGGCGCCATGGGCAGGGGTCCAACAATGTCTAGACCCCATTGCGCGAATGGCCATGGGCTTTTAATAGGAACCATATCCGTGGCTGGTTGGTGAATGAGGTTCCCAAACCGCTGGCAGTTTTCGCACTTTCGAACCAATTCTGCCGAGTCTCTCTTCATACTTGGCCAGAAATAACCAATAGACACCGCCCGTAGGGCCAGCGAGCGAGAACCGATATGCCCACCGCAAAGACCCGAATGAAGCGTGTTGAGGACCCGTTGTGCCTCCCGGGGTCCAATGCACCTGAGGTAGGGGCCCTGAAAGCTCCTTTTGTAAAGGATCCCCATGGATGACATCCAATATCTGGCCGCCCTTTGCCTAAGTTTCCTTGCTTCGAGCTTGTTCTCTGGCAGGGCTCCTTCTGAAAGGTATCTCTTGATGTCGGTCATCCAATTAGGCGAATCATCCACGCAGGCTATCGTCAGAATCTCGCTGACTCGTTCGATGCTGGGGGATTTTAGGTAGTCGATATGGATACTTCTCGCCGGCTTCCCGCTGAGGGACGATGCCAGGGTTGCCAGCGCATCGGCTTGGGTGTTAAGCTCTCTTTCTATCTGATGCACCTTTATAGACTTGAATTGAGAGAGCAGCGACTGCACCTTCTGCTGGTATAACACCATCCTGTCGTCCCTGGTCTCGTATTCGCCCGTGCTTTGGAACACAACCAGCTGTGAATCACTGTAAACATCAATGACTCGTGCCCCCAAGTGAGTTGCGAGTTCCAGTCCTGCCACGAGTGCCTCATACTCTGCTTCATTGTTAGATGCTCTGAAGCCCAGTTTGATAGCGTGTTCGAACAAGAGTCCATCACTGTTCTTTAGAACTAGCCCTGCGCCCGCGCCTCTTCGATTGGAAGCTCCGTCGACATTCAGGGTCCATCTCAGGTCCGGCTCTCCTCTCGGGTTTCCATCACTAAGACTTCTCCTGAGTGCGGGGTTAGATCGGCCAAAATGTCAGCGACGACTTGCCCCTTGATGGCGTTCCTTGGTATATAATGCAGATCAAAAGGGGAGAGTTCTATTGCCCACTTCAACATTCGCCTGTGATGTTGGCCCTTTTCAAGATGGGTTTCAGAGGGTAGTCGGTCACGACATTGACCGTATGGGCCACGAAGTAATGGCGGAGTTTTCGAGATGAGACAAGCAGGGCGTAGACCACCTTTTCTAGATACAAGTACCTGGATTCCGGCCCACAAAGAGATTTGCTGATGTAATAACAGGCCTCTGCACCCCTTCATGCTCCTTTATGATGGCGGAACTGACTGCATGAGCTGAGGCTGCCAAGTAAAGGTAGAGGGGCTCATCGGGGTTGGGCTTCATTAGAAGCGGAGGCGATGACAGGTATTGCTTTAATTCTTCAAAAGCTTGTTGGCACTCGGGGGTCCAATTGAATTCCTCGGTCTTTCTTAACAATTTAAAAAAGGGGAGGTTTCTCTCGGTGGCTTTGGAGATGAACCGGTTTAAGGCGGCCAGTCTCCCAGTCAGCTTCTGAACCTCCTTCCGATTCCTCGGTGGGTCCATTTCGAGTATAGCTTTGATCTGGTCGGGATTGGCCTCTATGCCCCGATGCGTGGTGAGAAAACCAAGAAATTTCCCTGACTCCACTCCGAAGGAGCATTTTACCGCGTTAAGCTTCATGCGATAACTCCGAAGTACTTCGAATGCCGCCTTCAGGTGCCCGAGGTGATCTTCTCGCTTGCTGCTTCGCACTAGCATATCGTCGATGTAAACTTCCACTGTCCTGCCGATTTGATGTTCGAACATCTTAGTGACCAATCTCTGATAAGTTGCCCCTGCGTTTTTCAGTCCGAAGGGCATCACCTTGTAGCAATAGGTTCCCATCGGAGTGATGAAAGCCGTCTTGTCGACGTCGTGCTCATACATTGGTATCTGGTGATACCCTGAATATGCGTCCATGAAGCTCATCAACTCGTTGCCCGATGAGGCATCAACCAGCTGGTCTATTTTTGGAAGTGGGAAGCTGTCTTTCGGACAGGCGCTGTTCAGGTCCGTGAAGTCGACGCAGACGCGCCACTTCTGGTTCTTTTTCGGTACGACCACCGTGTTGGCTATCCATTCTGGATACCGAATCTCCCGGATAAAACCGGCCGCCAATAACTTTTCCACCTCTTCTTTAATGGCCTCAGCATGGACGGGCGCCACTCGTCGCTGTTTCTGTTTGACCGGGCGAACCATTGGGGAAATGTGCAATCGGTGGGATATCACCTCGGGGCTAATGCCCGGCATCTCCGAAGGCGTCCAAGCAAACACATCTCTATACGCGCGGAGTAACTCGATCATTTCCATCCTCTCAGCCGGTTTCAGCGTGGTTCCGATAAGAAAATACCGTTCCGGATTCTGTGGGTCGATAACTATTTTTTCCAAATCCTCTACGACCCTTTGAGCAGGATCGGGTCGGGCCTCATCGGCTCTTACCCGATCCTTCAGTAATTGCTATCGTTTCGGGTGAATATCGCCTGCCTCCCCGGCCTGCCCCTCGGTATGGGCCTTCCCGGACGTTGCTAAAGCGTAGCATCTTCTCGCAGCAACTTGGTCACCTTGTATCTGCATAATTCCTCGGGCGGAAGGGAAACGCAGTTTTTGATGGTAAGTGGACGGAATGGCCTTCATCGCCCCTAGCCATGTGCGTCCCATAATCGCGTTGTAAGGCGACCGAAGGTCCATGACAATAAACTCTGTCAGGACCGTCTCGTCTCCCGCCCGTACTGGTAAGGTTATTCGCCCAGAAGGGACTGCTTGGCTGCCGTTGAAAGCTATCAACGGCTCCCTCATCGGCTCCAAGCTTGATGATTTCAACCCCATTTTGTGATACGGCTGCATGAATAGGATGTCCGCAGAGCTTCCGGTATCGATGAGTATACGCTTAATATCAAAATTCGCAATCCGCAACGTGATGACTAAAGCGTCGCTTGGAGGGATAATTAACCCGGCGAGATCCTCATCGGAAAATGAGATCACCCCTGGATCATCCGCCTTTGCTTTCTTAGGGGCTAGCACCGCCTCCTGGTCGATCTGCAGAATCTCCAGATGCTGAGAACCGCGCTTAGCTGTCCTTGCAAACGACTTGGTGTCCGATAATCATGGCAGTCCTCCACATATCGTGTCGATCACTCCTGCCACCTGCGAGGGCCCAACAGCCACCACATGTCTTTCCTGCTTCTTCTCCTCTTTCAGCACAATGAACTCCCGGAGCTTGCCTTTGCGAACCAGGGACTCCAAGAAACCTTTCAGCGTCCGGCAGCCTTCGGTCTGGTGACCGAAGTCCCGGTGGTAGTCACACTTGAGCCCTTTGTCGCGGGCGGCTGGATCGCTCTTCATGGGGGGTGCCCACTGGAAGAATGGAGCGTGTTTGATTTTTTCTAGAATCTGTACGAGAGGTAAGTTGAACTTTGTGTAAGTCTTCTCCCGGACCTCATTGGCTGTCGGGTTATTTCTCTGTTCGGCGCGTGACTTCCGCGCCTTGTCTTCCCTTGGTTCGGGATTCTTTGAAACTGTGGCGACGGCCTGGGTCCGCGAAGTGGTCGCCTCGTCCTCGACCTTGGCGTACTTCTCTGCCCTGCACATGAGCTCGCTAAGGGTCTCCGGAACTTTCTTTACCAGAGAGTTGCGCAAGTCATGCTTCGGCGGCAACCCGTTTCGAAATGCCATTATCGCGGCATTCGAGTCACACCGATCTACCTCAAACATGAGGAGACGGAACCGATCTACAAATCCCCGAATTGACTCCCCGGGTCGCATCTGGATCTTCATTAGGTCTCCCAAATCCTTCTGTTGTTTTCGGCTGCAGATGAAGTGCTCCGCGAATAGAGTCCCAAGTTCTTCAAAGTTGTGGATTGATCCACCGGGGAGCTGGTGGAACCAGCTGAGAGCCGCCCCTTCGAGACTAGAGGGGAACATGCGGCACATGAGCTCATCGTGCTGCTCGTAGAGTGCCATCGCGTGTCGAAAGCCCAACACATGATCAAAGGGGTCGGTCGTTCCGTTATAAAGTCGGAACTTTGGCTGGACGAACCTCCGGGGGGGTATGCTGTGTAGGATGTGATGAACAAAGGGTGATTCAAATCCCTTCAGTGCTCTCGAGATAAACTCCCGATCTCGGGTGCTGGTCATTCCACTCCTGTGTGTCTTCTTTGTATGTTCCCGACGCCTTTGTCCGCAGTCGTCATCCGAAGACACCGAATAACGGCTGGGGCTTAAATGACGTCCTTGTCCTCCAGTCCGGTGAGTGTTGGCTCGCTTTCTTCGTTGTTCCCGATGAGGTGAATGATCTCGTTGCTCACTGGGATTCATCCTCGCGTAATCCCCTTCAAGGGGAACGTCAGATGGATCCCGCCTACCCCCCTGGCGGTGTCCTTCGCCCGACGAGTAGATTGATTCATGGCTTCGCGCGTTTGGCCGTCTACTCTGGCGATCATGGTCCCGCGGCTCCTCACCAACTCTGACCGAGTTCGGCCGATCCCGTGCTTCTGGCGGGGGCGGCGGTGGTGCCGTTTCTTTACGCTTCAGGATCTGCTCCACCAAGCTTTCCAGATGCTAATGGCGCTGGCTCATCAGTTCGAGCTCCTTTGCAAGGTCCCGCCCAGCTTCTGGGGTCGGGTCTTGTGACGATGATCCGATCGGCGCCTTGCCTTTGGTTGGGGGAGGGTCATCTGGAGTTACGCGTTCCCCTTCCATGTCGCGTTCGAGGATCGTTGAACGAGTCCTAGTTGCCACCATCTTCTCCGGTGAGTTTATCGGGACGGCTTTTCGCTCGAATCCCACAGACGGCGCCAAAATGTGGAGGTGGATTTTCGAGTATCCCTTCCTGGGCCGGATCTTCGTTGATCCGGGCTTCTGAGATGGGTCCGGAGAAATGGTTTGAGCTTGAACTCCTTCCTTCGTCGATACTCCTCGCCTTGATCGGAACGGAGTGCTCCTCGTCGTCTCCGACTTCCAAGCACCTGTCACTCACACCAGTGTGGTGCCGGCTAACGCCCCTCCGACGCTCAAGTCAGTGATCCACCTTCTCAAAGGAATTTAGACATTTTTTCTGACTGAAGCGAGAGGGAAGAGTGTATTCCGTACCTGAGGAGGGAGGGGTAACCTCCCTTTTATAGTGGGTCGGGGCGTGCCGATTGGGACCTCGAGGAGTGTCCATAGCGTGATATGGTACTTCCTGCTAGGCCTACGGATTCGGGACACGTGGCGTCTAGGGATCATCATTAACCTATAACGGTTTCCCTGACGCATCGTCCTTTTTGTCGTCAGAGAATATTCCCTTCGCTAACTGTCTTGAAAAAGACAAAGGAGGGATCCATATCTGGTTTGTTACTCAACTCGGTCACCGACGTGCCCTGGCCCGAGTAGGTCGCTACAACCTTGTCCCTTCGTATGACTTCACCAGATGACTGTGTATCTCTGGTCGGGCGTTGTTGTCGTGGTCACGCCGTGGTCGGGCATACGGTTCGCCCGACCTGACCTACTCTCGTTTGTCCTTATCTTCTGCGTCCGGGTTCGCCGGGCCCATAATCTCGTCGGGCGAGGTTACCTCCTTTGGGTATCGCCAGATGGGTCTGACCTCAAGGTCTGGCTAGTGGGCCTGCCTCTCTTTTTGGGCTGGCTTCATGTTAATCGCGAGATGGGCTTTATCCGGGTTATTCCCCACTTTCTGTCTTGTTCGGAATTGCCCTCCTACAATGTTATAAGGACCAATTGCATAAAAATAAATCTAAAAAAGTTATCCCAAATATACAATAGCATAATAGAAATTCTCTTTCGGAGGATGCAAAATCTCATGAAGAATCTTCTCAACCATATGATGCGTTTGAATGCAACAGATACGCATGCCCGTCTTCCCAGGCACCTAGCCACAAAGATTTCACTTTGAAAATCGTGTCACCTAGACATAGTCACCTAGACTTGGGTCTCTTTTGAACCACAGTCACCTAGACTGAGCCACCTAGGCTGCACCACCTAGGCAATATGATGCATGCATGATCAAACCACTTATTTTATTTTTAAATATAAATGTATGTGACAGTTCCATAATTTCATAAATTCAACACATGCAATATATAATAGAAATAGCATCCTATATGATATGACATGCTCATATGTCTCACACACAATAGATATCCATATCAAAAAATATTTATGATGCCAATAAGTATAAATATACTATGGTTTCAAAGCAGATAGAGTCATCCACTCACCTCTAGTCCTACGCGAGACTACCGGACTAACAAGAAAGCTAACGAAAGTCTACTGCTCTTGAAGTTTTTCATAACAATGAGCCAATCAGAAACGGGATATAATGATTAAATAAAAATCAGAGAGCACAACAAAAATGGACTCAGCTGGCTACTCAAACTTAGCCGCCTGGCTTCCGATGGCTACTTTCAAGTAGCCACCCCCCGACAGACTCAACAGTGATTATGCCCCTAATGACCCCAATTCTTCACCCTACCCAAATCTCGTACCTACTCTCTCTCATAAAGAAATACAGATAAAAACATATGGAAAATATTTAAGTTTGATCCCCTAAATGATCGATTCGATGATAAATCAAAATACCGAAAAAATGATGAAATCGCTATAAAACAATTTGAAAAATGGTGATATTAACACCATATACTTTTGTACCTAAAAGTAGTATTTCTATATTACATAAAAGTAGTATTTCTATATTAACACCATATACTTTTGTACCTAAAAATATCCTAATCCATGTTTCTATCATGCATAATTTCTATTCAAATAATGATTTAATCGATAAAAACTCAAATCATAATCATGTGAATTTAAATATATAAACCAGAAGACACCATAACAATAGCATGATATATGATATAAACAAATCCAATATGATGATCATATCTTCCTAACCCTAGAACCATGCAAAGCCATGAATTATGCATCAAAAGCTTACATGATCCATCCGAAAAACCTTGAAAACCACCGATCCAACATATATACGAATAAATAACATGGATCTATATTAAAACTCATCAAACAACGATGAAAACACATGATATTTGGGTTCATGCAAGGTGGTACCCATAACAAGGTATTAGAAACCCTAAACATGCTTTCTATCTTAAGAAAAATAACCCTAACCATGATCCATGTATAAAAAATCCAAAACAGTGTGTAATCTTGTAAAAATAACTTAAAAACGTCACCAATGGATTACATAACATCAAGATCCAAATAAATCAATATCATATAGAAACCATGAAATAATAAAGAAGGAAAACCCATAAAACCACGTGAATCCGAATCACCTCGGGTTGAACCTATCATTGGTGATTAGCAGCAATTAAAAATATTAATTATAAAAAAAAACAAGGTAGAGGGACCCACTTTGATCCTTAAAGGATTTCCTTTCAAAAATCACCCAAAAGACTCCTTTTAGGGTTTGATGAAATAAGAGAGAGAGGACTCGAACTAGGGTTTTCAAATGGGGTCCTAGGGCATCCAAAGTTGGGTATTTATAGGGGAAAACATGTGCATGATTTGTCCCCCAAGAAAATAATCAATCATATTCAACAGTTCTATCAAACTCCTTAATTTCTGCACTTCTGCGCGCATGTGTCCGACGGCTACTTATATTGAGCCGTCAGGGGAGAGGCGGTTACATTCAAGTAGCTACCTCTGGGCAGTTTACTCAAGACACAAAAACGGTTATAACTTGCTTGATACTCATCCGATTCATGATTCGTAAAAAGTGTTGGAAGGCTAACAAAATAAGGATTCCAACCATGCCAAATTATCAGATTTTGGAATACTAGACACACCACAAAAGAATCAGTTTAATTACGGCCTAAAAGTCACAGTTGCTACAGACGCTACTTTCAATCCTCATGTTCCTCCTCTACCAGCTTCTCGGCCGTCCACCAGTCGGGTAGCTCGCAAAAGCGCTCCCCCTGCCTCTCATGGTGAGGCTTCGAGCTCCGCTTCCGGTGGGGGAGGAGTGTTGAGGAGGTCAGGCCATCATCGCAAAGTGGCGGTCAGGTCGGCCGTGCCCGACAACTGCCCGATCGAGATTGAAGAGAAGAGGAAGAAGTCTTCTGAGATGCTTCTACCTCGACTCGTCGGGTTCCCCCTTCCCCTACTCCTGCAGACTTTTTAGATCGCTCTCCCCAGCTGGAAGATTATGCAGAATTCTTTCCGGGCTCTCCAATGACCGATGAAGAGCCAGGAGCGACAGCTCTGCTCCACCATCTCTAGTGCGGGTGCCCGATAAGGTTCATATTCTCAGCCCTTCTCGGTTTGTGGCCGATGCTCGTGTTAGGAACGACATCTCGTTCCTAGTGCCTCCTGCCATTCCTCTTAAGGCCGGCCTCGTGGCTTGGGAACGTATCCTCACCATCCACGAGAAGGTAGAGGAATTAAGACTGTTGATCTACGAGGAGGAAGAGGAGGAGAGGCCCAAGGACTTCTATGCCGGTTTTTACGCTGGCTATCTGGCTGGGCGTAAGGGGAGCCCTTTCCTTTGCCTGATCAGTTAGAGGATGTATACAGTGCTTCCCTGTCTGAGAGACGAACTGGTAATTATGTCGGGGCGGTTCCGAGCACCTCTACTCATCTTGCCCATTTTTCTCCTCGTCCTCGGCATTGAAAGGGTGTCCTACTTTTGCCCTGTTTTATGTTTGTCTGAAATTTTTTTTTTGTGCAGTGTTTCCTGGAGGCTATAGGATTCTGATGAGTGTAGTAGCATTTTGCTCTGCCGCCAGGGTCCAGCTTGGATTAAGGAAAGGTCACCGGTTCTATCAAGTCAAACCTCTTCTGAAGGAGGAGGGTACCTATTATCTTGCTAGGCGCTTGAACGCCCCCCCTCTGATTTTGGATGCCAGGGATGCCATACTAGGCTGGAAGACTTGGCCAATGAAAGTATCCGGCGCATGAAAACCTGCTGGATCTAAATGACAACTTCCTCTCGTGTTGAGGACTCCTCCCAATGATGGTCTGTAAATTTCTGGAATATACGCATTGTTTAGTCATCGATTATTTGCTAACCATTTTCTTGCTTGATGTAGGAGATGGCTCGAGTTGTTTGGAGTGTCCCCCTTATAGATACCCCAATTTTGACTGTCTAAAGAGATGAAAATACTTTAAGTAATATTTAAAAATTACCACCTTTGGAAAACCATAAAGAAAACTTCCTTAGAAGCCAAGATCGGAAACCACACTTAGAAGGTTCTAAAACCTAGACAGGGGCGGCTACTTGAGACTAGCCGCCCCCCTAGCTGACCCCAAACCGCTTCCCTCAGATGGGACATAAAGCAGCATTTAATGTTGATGACTGGGGCAATTTGTTCTGTTTAGCCACCCCATCTTGGCTGATTCAACCCTAGTAACTGACCCACGCCACTGCTTGTCAGAGATGGATGTTTGGTAGGTCATCATAGGGGCGGCAACTTGAGAGTAGCCGCCCCTCACTGGGCGGCTAGTTTCAACTAGCCACCCCTCACCTGGACAATATCAGAATGACAGAGACTTAATGGGGGGTCAAATCAACCACCCTATTATTCAATTTGATCTATTGTCCAGTGGATACTCCCCTGCCCCTTTTTTTTACTATAAATAGGAGGCATCCAACTCTTTTTCTACTCATCCCCAATTCAAATCAACACATACATTTCATTCCCAAGCCACACTCACAAGCCCATACCCCCTCCCCCACTTGAAACCCTATAGAGAAAGAGAGAGAGAAATAATTCCTACACAAATTCACTCTTCAAATCCACTCTCCAAAACAAAAGTTAAACCTAGTTTTACCCCTGCCAAAATCCTAACCCATTTCTACCCAGGTTTGTCCAAATTAAACCAGGCACCAGGTCGTTAATTTCCACTAGCCAACCCTCACCTACACCCCTGACTTCCAAACCCCCTTTGTCAAGTTCTCGAAACAGAAAAGGATTTCTGTTTTTCACCTCTGTGTGCGGCATGCCCGTATCTCAAAGCGAGACCCCACAAACTCCCCTACGAAAGCGATCAAATCCAAACTCAACTTTTCCTGCTTTTTGAGAATACAGGTGACGATCACAAATACCCTGAATCCCCCTCCCCCTTCTGAGAGACGATTTGACCGAGCTTACCAAGGCACACACCGGATCCGGATCCCGGAAGAACCTCCACACACGCCGCAGAAACAAAGGAAGGAGGCCTTTCCGGAGCTCACCAGACCCCAACCTTCCAAAATCCGATACCGATGTAGATACCCTAATTTTGACTATCCAAAGAAAAGAAATTTACTTCAAGTGATATTGGAGATTAACCACATTTGGACACTTAATAGAAAACATACTTAGAGAAACCAAAACCAGAAACCCTGGCCCAACACTTAGGAAAACCTAAGACCCCAGGACAGGGGCGGCTACTTGGAAGTAGCCGCCCCATCTTGGGCGGCTAGTTTCAACTAGACACCCCTGACCGACCCCAAGCCGCTTCCCTGGATGGGTTATAAAGCAGCATTAAATGCTAATCATTGCGGCGGGTTATGCCCTTTGGCCGCCCCATCCCGGTCGGTTCACTCTTGGTGGCCGACCCAAGCCACCGCTTGTCAGAGATGGGACGCTTGACAGGTCATGATGGGGGCGGCTACTTGAGAGTAACCGCCCCAAACTGGACACCTAGTTTCAACTAGCCGCCCCGCACCTGGTCTTTGACAGAAGAACAGAGATTTAATGGGGGTCAAATCAATCACCCTATTACCCAAATCGTTATATTACCCAGGCCTACCCCGCACCTTTCCAATTAGATGCTCCATCAACTTTTAGAGTCCACATGGGGCTGGTCATTACCTCCTGATCGTTTACCAAGAGAACTTCTATGGACAGTGGAGTTAGATCAGATAAAACGTCGAAGACTACTTTCCCTTTTATAGCACTTTTTGGGATGTACTGGAGATCAAAGGGAGACAGCTCAATTGCCCATTTCAACATTCGACCGATGATGTTAGCTTTCTTGAGGATAAGCTTAAGTAGATAATCGGTCACTATGTTAATTGAGTGAGCAACAAAGTAGTGTCAAAGCTTCCAAAAAGACACGAGAAGAGCATAAATGACTTTTTCGAGGTAAAGATATCTGGACTTTGGTCCGCACAAGGATTTATTGACATAATAAACCGGTCATTGCACTCCTTCATGCTCTTTTATAACAGCCGAACTGACTGCGTGGTCAAAGCCGCAATGTAAAGCAACTGAGGCGATGCAAGATATTTTTGAGCTCTTAGAAAGCCCATTGGCACTCGGGGGTCCAGTTAAATTGCTCCGCCTTTCTAAGCAGCTTGAAGAAAGGGAGGTTTCTTTCAGTAACCTTCGAGATAAACTGGTTCAGGCTGCCAGTCTCCTGTCAGCCTTTGAATTTTCTTTTGATTCCTTGGCGGGTCCATTTCCAACACGGCTTTGATCTGATCAGGGTTAGCTTCTATTTTCCAATGAGTGGTCAAAAAGCCGAGGAACTTCCCCAACTCAACCCCAAAGGAACATTTAGATGCGTTGAGCTTCATGCAGTAGTTTTGGAGCACTTTAAAAGCTATCATGAGATGCTCCAGATGATCGGCTCGCTTGTCACTTCTCACCAGCATGTCGTCTATATGGACTTAAATGGTCTTGCCTATATGTTGCTTGAATATCTTGGTGATTAGTCTCTAGTATGTTGCTCCCACATTCTTCAGCACAAAGGGCATGACCTTGTAGCAGTAGTGCCCATCAGGGTGATGAATGTTATTTTTTCTATATCTGAATATGCATCCATGAATCTCATCAGCTCATTGCCCGAAGAGACATCAACTAACTGGTCTATTTTAGGGAGGGGGAGCTGTCCTTCGGGCAAGCACTGTTTAGGTCAATGAAGTCAACGCAAACTCGCCATTTGTTATTCTTCTTAGGCACCACCACCATATTGGCTAGCCAATCTGGGTATCGGACTTCCCGGATGAACCCTGCAGCCAGGAGCTTCTCGACATCTTCCTTGATTGCATCGGCATGAGCTGGGGCTACTCGCCTTTGTCGTTGCTTGACCGATCATACTATAGGGGAGACGCACAGTCGGTGGCAGATCACATCTGGACTGATGTCAGGCATATCAGATGACTTCCATGCAAACACATCTATGTGCTCATGGAGTAGTTTGATTAGACTAGTTCTTTCACTTTGGTTTAACGCGATACCAATAAGGAAATACTTCTCCAGTTCGAGCGGGTTGGTGAAGATTTTCTCAAGGTCTTCTATCACCCTTTCGGCAGGATCGGGTCGGGCCTCATCGGCCTTCACCCGATCCTTCAGTAATTGCTATCTTTTTTGGTGTATGTCATCTACACCTACGGGTTGCTCTTCGGCTGGAGCTTTGCTGGAGGTGGCGATGGTGTTACACCTCTTTGCAACGGACTGATCGCCCTGTAACTCCATAATCCCACGTGAGGTCAGGAAATGCAACTTATGGTGGTAAGTATAAGGTATGGCCTCCATTGCCCCCAACCAGGTGCGGTCCATGATGGCATTGTAAGGGGAAGGGAAGTCCATGACGGTGAACACGGTCATAACCATTTCCTCGCTTGCCCGTACAGGTAAAGTTATCCGGCCAGCCAGGACAGCATGGCTTCCGTTGAAAGCGATCAACGGATCCTGCATTTGCTCGAGGCTGGAAGATTTCAGGCCCATTTTGAGATAGGGCTGTATGAACAAAATGTCAATCGAACTTTCGGTATCGATCAATATTCTTTTGATGTCATAATTTGCGATGTGCAAGGTGATGACCAGAGCGTCGCTATGCGGTATGGAGACATCGGTCAAATCATCATCGGAAAAGGATATGAGCAGGCGGGCTTCCTATTCGATTTGCAAGACCTCCATATGGCCCGAGCTCTTCTTTTCAGTCCGTTTGACTTATTTGGGGTCTTTAAAGACTGGTAATCCTCCACAGATCATGTCAATAACCCAAGCCACATGTGAAGGGGTGACGAAAATTACGTGCTTTTCAGGTTTCTTTTCCTCCTCGGTGTCAATAAACTCCTTGAGTTTCCTTTTACGGACCATTGCCTCTGAAATCCCTTTCCATGTTCGGCAGTTCTCCGTCTGATATCCATAGTCCCTGTGGTAATCACATTTGAGACCTTTGTCCCTAGTGGTAGGATCACTTTTTATCGGGGGTGCCCATTCAAAGAAGGGTGCATTCCTTATCTTTTCAAGTATTTGAACAAGAGGGAGTGTAAATTTGATGTACGAGCGCTCCCTGACCTCGTTGGTCGTCGGGTTATTCTTTTTGTCAGCTCACAGCTTGCGTCCTTTATCCTCCTTTGTTGGAGGGTTTTTAAAGACCGCCGCTACTGTTTGTGGTCGGGAAGAAGCGGCCTCGTCCTTGGCTTTAGCGTACTTCTTAGCCCAGCACATTTACTCGTTCAGTGACTCCGAGACTTTCTTCACCAGGGAGTTCCTTAACTCATGCTTTGGGGGTAATCCATTTTGTAATGCCATGATGGCAGCATTAGGATCACATTTGTCGACTTCGAACATGAGGAGGTGGAAGCAGTCCACATAACACCGAATTGATTTGGTGGGTTGCATGTGCACCTTCATGAGGTCGTCCAAATCCTTTCTCTATTTCTGACTGCATATGAAATGCTCGGTGAACAATGTGTCGAGTTCTTCAAAGCATCGGATTGACCCTCCGGGAAGCTGGTGGAACCAACTACGGGTTGTCCCTTCCAAACCAGAAGGGAACATCCTATACATGAGTTCGTCGTACTACTCGTACAAGACCATTGCGTGCCAAAAACCCAACACATGATCGAATGGGTCAGTGGTCCCGTTATACAGACGAAACATGGGTTGGACAAACTTCTTGGCTGGAGTACTGTGCAAGATGTATTGCACAAAGGGGGACTCAAATCCCTTCAATGCTCTGGTGAAGAAATCACGATCGCGGGTGTTCGTCATTTCACTCATGTACGTTCGCCTTGTTCGCTCAGGGCAGTCTTCTTCGAAGTCGTCATCTGACGACGCCGAGTATCGGATGGGACTTCATAATTGTCCTTGTCTAGACCATTGTTGAAGCAGCACGCGCTTGCCTCTCGGTTCCCGATGAGGGTGTCAGTATTAGATTTCGGGAGGGTTGGCCTCCTTCCCTCCGGGTTTTTTCACAGTGGCATGTGTGTGGGTTCTTCGGGGGATTCGGGTCCGGTGCGTGCTTTGGCAGGCTCGGTCGGATAGTCTCTTGGAAGAGTAGTGGGGGTTTCGTTCCTTGCTAAAGGTCACAAACCGCCGCAATCATCAGCATTAAATGGTGCTTTATGTCCCATCCAGGGAAGCAGTTTGGGGTCGGCTTAAGGGGCGGCTACTCTCAAGTAGCCGCCCCTGTCCAGGCTTTATATTTTTTGAAGTGTGGACTCGGGGATTCCGATTTTATTTTTCTAAGGGGGTTTTCTATTTAAATGTCCAAACGTGGTCATTTCTAATGTTACTTGAAGTAAATTTTTTTCTTTGGATGGTCAAAATTAGGGTATCTACAATTGTCCCTCATCGGACGGAATCTTTGTGTGAAACAGAAAGACTTCAATCGATAATAAGGAAAGAGACCCTTACTTTGGCCGACCCAACCTTCAAGAAGTTTAGGCAACAAGACCAATATTGTGTTAGGCCTGAGTCATTTAGAGTCCTAATTTCGATCGAAGTCGCTAAAATTTTAATTTTTAGCTACCTGCTGGGTTTGAGGACTCTGATTGAAAATATAACTACATATTATGGGTCCTGGTACTGTTTAGTACTGTCCATAAAATTTTCATTTAATTCTGATAACATTTTTGGAATTATGCAGTTTTGGATTGGTATTCGGATTTGATTTTGTTAAAATACAGGATGAAGAGGTAAAAATCCAATATTATTATGAGATGTTCAATTTTGAGATAGCTTCCATATAGAAGTAGAATTGGATCAATTGGATTCGTATATCAAAAGTTATGGGTATTTTTCCGAGTATACCCCGAAGATGAGAAATCCAGGCAGCAGCCCTGTAAGATGTTTAACCTAGATTTTGGAATAGCTGGAGAGGTTATTTGATCTAGGTGTAAACATCAAAAAGCTGTAGATAATCTTCTTGGCTTTCCAATGGCGTTGGAATCGTGCAATTTGGAGCTGTATTGAGGAAGTTGTGACCGTTTAAGTGAAGGCTATCCAGAGTTTTTATTCCGAGGACAGCTCGGTCATTCAGTCCTGTAGATACCCCAATTTTGACCACCCAGAAAGACAGAAATACTTCAAGTAACACCCGTAAATATCCCACATTTGGACATCAAGTAGAGAACCGAAGTTCAGGAAACCGGAAACCCTAACCCGAGCCCTAACCGAAAACCCTAACCCTAACCCTAACCTAAACCCAAACCCTAACCCTAGCCCTAAACCTAAACCAGAAGACATAAACCTAAAACCAGAAAACCGAAAACCCAAAAACCCTAAGTCCCTGGCAAGGGGCGGCTAGACCTAACTAACCGCCCCATACCAGGTGGCTAGTTAGCACTAGCCGCCCCCCTGGCCGACTTTGGACCAGTCCCCTGGATGGGACATAAAGCGGTATTAAATGCTGATCATTGCGGCGGGTGATGACCTTTAGCCGCCCTATCTTAGTCGGATCAACCCAAGTAACCGACCCAAGCCACCGCCTGTCAGAGATTGGACATTTGGCAGGTCATGATAGGGGGCGGCTACCAGGAAGTAGCCGCCCCATCCTGGGCGGCTAGTTAGCACTAGCCGCCCTTCACCTGGTCCTGACAGAAAAACCAGAGAATTAATGAGGGGTCTAATCACATGCACTATTAGCCAAGCCACTCCATTACCCCCTGGATATTCCCCTGCCTCTCTTTTACTATAAATAGAGGGGGTCCCAAGCCTAAACAAAAACATCCACAATCCAATAGACTATTCACATTTCCAATTCACAAATCCCAACCTACTTCCCTTCCCCCACTAGAAATCCCAAGAGAGAGAGAGAGAGCCCCTTTTGTGAGAGAAATACCCATTCCCTACAGAAAACACCCTCTCATCCCACCCTCCAAAAACCCGGGCTAAACCTAGCTTAGCCTCTGTCCAAAACAAAACCCATTTCCTACCAAAGTTCTGCCCAAACCAGACCAGGCCCCGGACGGCTAAACCCTAGTAGCCGCCCCGTACCCGACGGCTGGGTCACACTAGCCGCCCCCCTATCCACACCCCATTTGCACCCCTATGTCCCAAGACTCCTTTAGTCAAGCCCCGGAAGCAGAATAGGATTACCTGTTTTTCACCTCTGTGTACGGTATATCCGTGTCTCAGAGCGGAGACCCCACAAACTCCCCACGTAGGCGATCAAATCCAACCCAACCTTTTCCTGCTTTTAGAAAAAGTAGGTGGCGATCACATAAACCCTGGAATCCTCTTGAGCCGCTGTCGGGCGCCTCAACCAAGGAACGACACACCCTCACCCTTTCGAGAAGATGATCCAACCGAGCCCGCCAGGGCACGCATCCGATCTGAATCCCTGAAGAACCCCCACACACGCACGCGCACCCGCGCACCGCTGGGATCCTTTCCGACACACCGACGTTCGGAGATTCTGACGCACCGACAAGTCCAACCTTGCCTATTTAAGGTCCTCAAAATGCACGATTTTGGCCTAATTTTTCCCCTCTTTTGGATCTGGTCCAGCCCCTTTGTTGTGTGTGGTTTGGGTGGGGGAAGTGATGGTGATGGAGGAGGAGCACAAAAAGGAGTGAAAGAAGGTATGTTGAGTTGTTGTTGTGTGGTTGGGATTGTTTCCCCTTCTCACTTGCTCCCCCTCATTGTTTTCCCTCCCCCTCATTGTTTTCCCACCCCTTTGGATTTCAACCCCCCAAGTGTTTGTTGTAATGCCCCAATGATGATGGTGAAGGAGTGGAAGGAAGAGGAGGTCAAGGTGCATGAGTTGTGTTGGTGGTGTGCATTTCCTCCTCTCCTCCTCCTCTAACTCCTCCTTATGGTTTCCATGGCATTCCCTCCCCCCCCCCCTCTCTCTGATTTCAGCATGAAGAAGAGCTCCCAAGGCTGAGGGGTCGTAGCGGTGGTGGCGGTCGAGGTGGTGGAGGGCGTGCTTGCGAGCCCCTACACCTCTCCCTTCCCTCCCCCTCCTATTTTGGTGAGTTTCCCTCTTCTTTAATTGGTTTTTCATGCATGTTAAGGTGTTTGGAGAGGGCTTGCATGGGTGTGTGTGTTGGGTGCATGTGGGGGGCCATGGGAGGGGGTTTGGGGCTTGGGCGCGCGGGGCTGCCCGGGAACGCGCACGGGACGCCCGGGGCTGCGCCCGGGGCTCCCCGGGGGTGCGTACGAGGCTGCTCGGGGTCCAGTTTGGGTGTGCTGTGGGCCGGCACGCTTGGGTGCGTGTCCGGAGGGCTCGAGCTCGCGTGCGTGCGTGCATGTTTGCGTGCGTACGAGCCCGGTTGCGTGCATGTCTAGCCTTAGGCATGCCTAGTTAATTCTGTGTTTGTGTGTGCTTATACTCACCCCTATTGATACCCTTGACTTACAGATCTCGTTGGATGGGATGCACGTCAATCCGATTATTGGTGAGTGGTTTGATTCCAACCCTTTCAGGAGTGCTCGATGCACGTAGCCGTGCTTCACGCTTCCATGGGGCTTTATTTGCACCCTAAATATGCTAGATATCATGCATGCTAGGTTGTATAGCTCGTATATTGTGTAGAACCCCTATTCTACCTTATACTAGCCTATGTATTGTATAGAATATGACATGACTTAGGTAGTTTTATTTGAGATACTACCACCCTATTTATCAAGCATGTTTAACTTGAGTTAACAATGGGGTACATGCATAATATTCCTCTGATTTAGGACTTGAGGGTGTGGTATAGTTGTTGCACCCATCTGTTGGGGCAAAACTATGACCCGCTTCAAGAGAGGATGATGCATTCCCTCTTTCTCGCTCTCCCTCTTTTCGCGAGCTGAGTAAGTAGATGTAGTTCCTACTTGACTCAGGCTTGCTTAGAATTATTGGCATGCACCTGTTGTTGCGCAGATCGCGCTTAACCCTTCCCTTCTAAGTTGGTGCTATCCAACGCATGTTAGGTTGTAACTCGTGTGCTTGCTTGATTGATACCATGTATGCATGTTTAAGTAGGCCATCCTTGAGTAATTATTTGCATATCAGGTATATGCTTGTTAGGCCACGAGCCTTGTCTATTGAGATTAGACGAGTGTATGACCTCTTATAGGGTCATACCGTGGCGTCGACACTTAGAATAAAATGTCTTCCCCGAATCTGAGTTATGCGCCCTGGAGGGAATTCATGAGAATTTGTTGCGCTTAATCGGTGTGATATTATGTGCATGATTTGGATATTTTTCTTATTTGATCAATTGCATTTTATTTATTGAATAAAATTGCATAATTTCATTTCTTTATGATGACAATTATATTGCATGAATTATGCTATTCATGTTTCAAGAATTAATAAAATGCATATATTTAAGCTTATATTTTTTTAGATAATTATTTGAATTAAGGATTTTGGTACTTTGAGATTTTTGGAAAATTTAGGACTAGTGGAGACAACCTAGTCCTAGGAGATTTTATTAAGATGCATATCATGACGTATTTTCTGTAATAAATCCCCTCGTAATATTTCGCCTTTGAGGAGGAAGGTCTAGGACTCGAAGAGTCTCAAGATCGGTGAGGGGTGTGGTAAAGCATTCCTTACAGCGGCGGATTCTTTTGTTTGAAGTCTGCAGGAACCGGGGCATCATGTGCTAGTGTTCTCGTAGTGATGGCAGCGGCGACCCATCAGTGTCTTCTAGATCCGACGTCTCCTCGAGGGAGCTTTTGAGCGATTTAGTCACTTGGGGCTTGGCACACCTGTTTTGGGGACGGTTCTTCCAATTGAGAACCCTCCCCGGTCATATCATTTAAGCTGCATGATTTCTATGACGTGGACCAAGGATTGAGCCACGTGATTGCATTAAAATTATATTTTATTAAGCTCATGAATTTAATTTGATTTTTAAAGAAAATTCTTATTTTTTTATATATAACTATATAATATATATGATGATATTTTTTTTAACTCTCATGATTTCTCTGATGTGGGCCAAGGATTGGGCCACGTGCGCATTAAAATATTTTTTAAAAAAGTTCATGATTTTAAATTGATTTAATAAAATAAAAGATTTATTAAATAAAATTCTAATTTTCATAAAACTTTATTTTTATATATATTATCACGTGAGGTAATTTGTCAGTGGGCTTATTCACTGAGTTAATCACTCACCCTTTTCGATAGGGGCTGGTTGTTCCATAACCAGGTAGCTCATCTTCTGAGGATCAAGACAAAGCTTGAACTTTTTATATGCTTCACGGAACTCGTCGAGGTAGCAGTATTGGAGAATAAATAATAGTCACGGTCAACTATTTGGATTTACTTTAGTTTAGATGGCTCCCACAGATGTGATTTAGTATGTCTTTCCATTTGAATATTTTATTTCCGTTAAACTCTGATATTTTGTAAGACAATTGGTGATTTAAAACCAGTTGATATTATTTATTTTATTGCCATCGTTTTTTTTAATTATATTTATATTATATTGATATCATTCGTTTAAAAAAAAGAGTACAAATTTTGGTCTTATATTTGGATTAAGTTTAGTAGCGACCCATTTACCGTCGATAAGCGGTTAGGTAAATGTGGGGCGTTACATAGACACATCGTGTGTCGAGTATATGTGTATTGTTAGACAGTTTGTGTGTCGATTCCTGCATAAATCAAGTTTTCTCATGAAACATAAGAAGAAGAAAAAGTCACAAATTCAATAAGAGTTACTTATCCACACTTATGTCTCTTCAATTAATCCACTGATAAATATTGATAAACACTCAAAGTCATACTTGCAAAGAAAATTATCTAACATTTGATCAAAACCACATTTAAAGCACCGGCGAATGTCTACGACGAAGTTGAGGAGGTTGTCAATGGAAGTTGGGATCTATTCTTGCACCGATGGATGTTGAGGATGAAGTGGAAGTGAATGTCAATGGAGGTCGGGATCCGCTTTTGCACCGATGGATGTCAACGACGAAGCGGAGGACACAGAGAAAGGGAGGGTGGAATGAGAAGAGAAAAGGGAAAAAAAAGAGAAAAAAGATGCATGTTTTAAAAATTGTGAAGGTGATGAGTTTTGAGTTTTTATTAAGATATTTTTATAAGATGGTGAACTTTGGAATAAACTAAATGATAGGTTGTGGGATAAAAAAGGTGGTGCTTAAAATAAAATGGGTGGTGGGTGTCTAATTATGTTTTCTAACTATAATTATTAAACATACAACCAAACAATAAATTTTTTTTTATTTTATTTATATTAGAATGGTCATGAATATTATATAATAACTTATTAATTCTCTGGTTTATGAAATTACGTTCATGAATATTATATAATAACTTATTAATTCTCTGGCTTATGAAATTACGTTCGCTGCCGTCCATGGCAATGCGGGCGTTTCATCACCCATCCAACACCCGTTTTTGGTTGGCGAGGGCAGAATCGTAATTTCAAGGAGAGGGTTGCCCATCCCGCATTCCCGCACCTGCCGTTCGCCGCACCTAATCGCGAGCGTGTATATATATATATATATATATATATATATATATATATAGTCGAGTGATTAAGTGCGGGAATGCGGGAAACGACGTCGGTCGTTCGATCGCGGGTCCATCGCATCCAACGGTCGATGTGAATCGCATCCGACCGTCCGATGCGATGGACCCGTGATCGACGGCCCGTGATCGCTTCCCGCATTCCCGCACTGAATTACTTCCCTATATATATATATATAGGGAAGTGATCGACGGTCGTGTGGTCGCGATCGCGGGCCGTCCGATCGCGGGTCCATCGTATCCAACGGTCGACGTGAATCGCACCCGACCGTCCGATGCGATGGACCCGTGATCGACGGCCCGTGAATCGTGACCGCACGACCGCATAATATCACAACTATATATATATATATATATATATATTATATTATATATGAAAGGGACGCATAAAGAACTCACCGTCTCCTCACCGTCTCCTCACCGTCTTTTGGAGAGAGAGGGGGGGGGGGGGGGGTGTTCCATCATCATCTCGATCGGATTTCTCTTTTCACGTTTTTAGGGCATCCTCGACTTGTCGATTTTTTTTCGATTTTTCATCCGTCAATGTAAGATGACTCTGCTTTTTCTATTTTTGTTATTCCCCCTTTATTTTTTTTTGGGGGGGGGGGGGGTGGGGAAGAAATTGATCTCTTTCTTCAATTGTTCGTCTTTGTTTGTAAATTGTGTGATTTCATGCATGTTTTTATTTTGTGGACTTGAATTTTAATTGCTTTTGTCGATCATTTTGTGATTTAGGGTCTTATGTTTTAAGATCTTGGTGTGTTGTGGTGATTTGTGGTTTTATTTGTTGTGTGATTCTTCAATCTATTTTCTTTCTACTCTCTCTTTGTTGATGAAGAAGATTTGTCATTTGGAGAATTAGGGTTTTAAGGATTTGATTTTTGGGGTCTTTAAAATCTAGGGATTTTTCGGAATTCTGTGATGTAATGATGTTACAATTTATAATGGGGGTTTCTAGGTATTCCTGGGTGGATTATAGGGCTTGGGGCTTCTTTTATAGATGAATGAGAGGAGTCACGTAATTTCTATATTTTGTGGGGGCACTAATTCTCTGCTTTTAATGTTTTGTTACTCAGG
The DNA here is from genome assembly GCA_030737845.1 of Acorus calamus. NCBI lineage: Eukaryota > Viridiplantae > Streptophyta > Magnoliopsida > Acorales > Acoraceae > Acorus > Acorus calamus. Next base: position 18,022,378 of record CM060878.1, read on the forward strand.
ACTACCATGGCTGACGAGGGGGAGAGGACATGCCCTCTTTGCATGGAAGAGATGGACTTGACCGACCAACAGTTGAAGCCATGCAAATGTGGATATGAGGTTTGTGATATTTGTTCGGGCAAAATTCTATTTCATGTTTGCACTTTGTGCTTTCTATTATGATCACATTGGTTAATTCGATGATGTTTTTGCAGATCTGTGTCTGGTGTTGGCATCACATAATCGACATGGCAGAGAAGGATGACTCAGAGGGGCGGTGCCCAGCCTGCCGGTCACCTTATGATAAAGCTAGGATTGTTGGTGCTACTGCCAGCTGTGAGAGGTCTGTGTTTGTTTGGTTCTGTTATCTTTTTTACTGTCTGTGCCCCGTTTGATGTATTTAATCTGCTTTGTGAACATAATTTTAATAGGCTAGTGGCTGAAATTAATGCGGAGAAAAAACAAAAGACACAGAAGGTGAAGCCAAAGCCAACATCTGTTGAGGGTCGGAAGCAGCTTAGCAGTGTAAGGGTTATCAGGCGCAACCTCGTGTACATAATTGGGATACCTATGAATTTAGCAGATGAAAATGTATGTTCCATGTACATCCTACATTGAAATTTCACCATTTTTCTAGACCCTGTTGGTAATATAATGTTCAGGAGTTATAGTAATATCATTGATATGAGCAGGCTCTTGATCGCAAAGAGTATTTTGGGCAGTATGGGAAGGTCTTAAAAGTTTCAATATCTCGTACTGCAGGAGGTGCCATTCAGCAGTCATCTACTGGTACATGCAGTGTGTAAGTTTAGCATTGAATCATCAGTATTATTTTCAAAAGATCTGATTTTTCTAATATATAAGTATTGCGTGTTTTCCTTCTGATGAATATATGAGATGTTTATATGTCTCTGGTTACTTTGTGCAAGTTTTCTTAGTTGCTTCTGCAACTCATGTTCGTATTTGTGGTTGGACTGCAATCTCCTTTTTTTTATGGGCCTTTCTAATGGTTCAGGTATATAACTTATGCAAGGGAGGAGGAAGCCATCAGATGTATCCAAGCCGTACACAACTTTGTCTTGGAAGGTAAACCCTTGAGGTAAGTACATCAGACTTTCTTATAATTTCATGGTGTAGTTGTGTTTCTTAATCATCCCATTCATGGTTACACGTTTCTATTTTACAGAGCATGTTTTGGTACTACGAAGTACTGCCATACATGGTTGAGAAATATGGTAAGAACTGATATTTCATTAAATATATATTTTTTTGGAAAAATAAATATTTAGCTTTTAATTCATTAGAAAATGGAAAGATTATTTCGTCTATTTTCCATGGAGCATTTTTTTTGGATTAGTTTGGATGGTTTGCTCACTAATTACACTTGAAATTGTGTGTTTATTGGTACAGTCTTGCAACAATCCAGATTGCTTGTATTTGCATGATATTGGCAGCCAGGAAGATAGTTTCACCAAAGACGAGATAATTTCAGCATATACTAGGTATATCAGCTCTTACAATACAACACATCTCTGGTTATTTGTTTAATGTTCCGATGAGGATGTGTTGACTAATTTATTCTGCTGCTTGATATCCCAATTCTTTAATATGTGTATGTGTGTATGTTCTTGATAGTACTTAATTCATTGGAACTACTACTTGCTTTATATGCAACACTTCATTTTATGTATCTTTATCATCTTCATTTCATATTCTTTATTTTTATTCTTGAAAATTACATTGTTACCTCTTACTTGGTTCAATAACCATTATTTAGATAATATTTCTCACTAGATAGCTCATGGTTACTTTCGTGTTTCTTTTGTATCATTAATTAATGGACATATGGCCTTTCGTACATAGGAGGCAAGCGTTCTTCCATGCTATACAAAATAAAACAACAAAGCAACCAAACCGGTCACACTACAAAGATTCCATTATAAGTAATTTTATTTTTTTACCCATCCTTTCCAGAATGTCACATCTTTAGCCTCTAATACATAAAATCCTCCAATCCTGAAGCAAATTCAGAATACATAAAGCCTCTCCTTTTTAATATCACATGCGCATAAGCTAAATACCATAACGCATCACACGAGGTATAAGCATGATGAATTTACTCCGATCTCCTGTTCCCTGTTAGATGTAAAACATCGTCATGTTTGTTTGACATTTTGGAATGAACATTGTATTCTTAAAAAGCCACCCATTCTATTCCAAATCATAATTCTAAAATCTCAGTGGAAAAGAGGCGGTCCACCATTTCATTGTGTTATGCATAACTCCCCTCACATTTCCATCATTAGTCCACGGAAATTGGCTTTTTCTTGGTAAGGAGCTTACCACTTTCCATCCATGTCCGTGTTGCGTAGCTATAAGCGTCTTGTTTTTTTCGTCATTGTAAACTGTCGTTACACTTTACTTTGCGACCAAGGAGCCATCGAGAAGAGATCAACCTTTGATGAATTTTGTTTGGTTGTCTTCAACTAGCTCACCCAAGGGAAGAAACTCCGCGCCCGTGGTGACAGGAGTGTGAAAGGCAAAGTGTCTCAGCTCCTTGTCCCAGTGGTTCCATGGGCTCTTTGGCTCTCCCACAGCCATCTTATCTTCAGGGGTACCCGGGTATATGTAGAGAATGTCTAAGAGATGATTGTTTATTTCGTTGAACAATGGAGTGTCTCCTATGCCGGCACGAGATGGATTCTTGTTGTTGAGGGTAGATTAATCATTGAGGGCTATTTGTGTGGTTTGTTGCCTTACCTAGAGTCACAGTAGACTTCTCTTCTACTAGTGACTCTTAGGTGGGAGTGTTGTTTTTATGTTTTTGCTTGTTTCATTTGGATATTTCCTTTCTTTGGAATATAATTAAGGCTGAATGCCTACCATTTCATTTACAAAAAAACTAGCTCACTCATCACCTTCGTCAGACAATTTGCAAGGACTTTGGAGATGATCTTGAATGCTTCTTTAAACTAACTGATAGGTTGAAAGTCTTTCATTCTTTCCACCCCTCCTTTGTTAGGGTTAGGGACAAGAAAGAGGAGTTAAGGCAAGCACGACCTTATGATACATTATATCTCCTTCTACCAGAATCCAAAATTCTTGAATGAATCTGAGTGGAAATCTGTCTGGACTAGGGAATTTGTCACCATCCATGGGGATAGCCTCCTACACTTTTGATTCTTTAAAAGCCTTCCCCATTGATTGTCTCCTCTTTATCAGAATTGTTTTCAAATCTTCATCTATAGTTCAACACTAACAAGAAGCCACGAGCTCTTGTGATGAGTAAGGAAGGTTGTCAAGTGTGATGAAGGTGTGTTCCACCTAGTGGAATGTGATTAGGTTCAAGCTTGGCTCAATTTTTAACAATCAAAACTTGAACAGCTGGAGTTAACTCCATTATTTACAATCTGAGCTCGAGTTCAACCATTATCATCAAGATAAACTTAGAGCAGCCAAGTGTTGGGTTTGGCTCAGCTTAGCTCATTTTCACCTCTAACCAGGGGTCTGAATTCTAGTACGTGGAATTTGAATGGTCTGCAATATTTCCTTTTCTCCCTTCCAACAATATACACTACTCTAGGAATTTGACATATTTTAAGAAAAGTTTTGGTTTTCACAGACATGTTTTAGGACTTCAAGATAAAGAAACCCTTCCAACATCACTTATGGTTCTCAATATTGATAGGAATTGCAGTGTTTCATATCATATGGCATAATGTCTTGTTACTTGGCTGGATTGAAAGAACAATGTTAAGCAAAACATTCAATTTTCTTACTTTTGTTACTTCTATGTGGTCATAAGTGTAATAATTTTTTTTGCACAATGCTGGAGAGAGTGTTCTTAGGAACTCTTTTTCAGTATGTTTTAGTACTGTTCACGCTGTAGAGTGAATTAGCTATATATCTGTTTATGGAAATGTTGAAAATGATGTTCTGTCCTACCATTTTTTGCTCTTGCTGAACTATGGCAAGTCTGTTGTCACGCATTATGTGGTTCATGATTTTTGTGATGCTGTGGGAATTTGAGGATTTTTTATGCAAGGAATTTCTTACTATTTAATGTTTGTCAAATGCATTCAAATAAAATAGAAAATCATGCACATTCATTCTCTTCATGCACTCTGCTTTCCCCCATAATTTACTGATGTTTTTCTAGTATGAAAGTAATTAGTCAGTTATCATTGTTATGTTTAAATGTGGTGTATTTGTAGCTTTGAGTTTTTTGCTATTTATGTTGGTCTGCATTGTTTTATTTGTTTAGTGATATATATGGTTGCTTTACTGTGTTTGTTAACATGGCACATCACTAAAATGTCTAAGTTTTTCAAAGGAGTAGAGTCCCACAGATTACATCAAGTACTTTGCAACGGCGTTCAGGGAATCTTTTGCCTCCACCAGCAGATGAACATTTCAATAGTGGAGCAGCATCTTCAGGCAAACCTGTGTCTAAAACTACTGTTACTGTAAGCCATTGGTTGTTTCGTTTGATTCTATAATTTGCTCCAAGTCCAACATGTAATTTTTTTATACATTCCCAAATTGAATATTTTGTGCTCTTTTTGAGTTCTCATGGCTATTTAGTGTTTAAAACTTGGATATGTTTTTTTAAACACAATAATATATCACATTAATTTACTTTTTCCCTCTTAGATTCCTATAATTCAGGCCAAAGGTTATCTTTCTAATGGCAGTGCTAGAGCTGTTAGTCTTCCTGCTGCAGCCTCTTGGTATGTATTTTTAGTAATGTGCTTTTTTTATATATATATATATTTTAGTAATTGGATGCATCAGTTTTGATTCAGATCTTGATGTTTACAGGGGAATGCGGGTTTCTAATAGCCGTTCAATAGCTGCAACTGCAAGTGTAGGGTCTTCATCAGGCCCTGGTAAATTAAAATCTGAAGCACAGAATGTTTCATCTATTCCAACATGTGCAAGCACAATTCTGTCACCTGCATCTCATGCTGATAAAAGGAAGGGCCTTAACTCGGTGGATGATGGTCATTTGCCAAGTCTGGAAGATAAATCTAGAGATTTAGAACCTTTCAAGCCTTCTATTGTCAGAGAGTTGCAAGCGATTGTGTCTGATGTTTCCTCAGAGGCCATGGATGATAGCCAGGGAACGTCTATCATTTGCTTGTCAAGGTCGTCAGAAACCAATGAGAAAGAGAAGGAAACCATGATGTCTACTGAAGTTACAGACTCAGAAGACCTGGACTGGAACTCATGTAATTCTGCTGCAGATAATGTCTCTTGTGGCTGTTTGGCTATCAATGGAAGCGTGCAGACTATATGCTCTGCAGTGCCCTCACTAAATATCAATAACCATTCCAAGGACGAGCTTTCTAATCTGAGCAAGCAACAGAGGATTGTCACCAATCCTCCTATAAATAGACCGCCAGTGACTGTAGATACATGTTTACAACAGTCAAACCTTGATCATGCCACTGAATGTTCAACCTCACATTCATTTAAAGATGCTCCAGTTGTATATGAGCAAACTGGTGCTTCAAAACAATCTGGGGATTGGAATTTAGTTTCTAGAAAGGATGCACTGCTGCCTCCTCCTGGAATCAGTGTGAAAGATATTATACTTGAAGACCATGACAAAAAACTCAGGCTCTCAGAAGATATGGCATGTCCATCTCACACACCTTATCCACAAAAAGGTCTTGCAAACAATTATAGTAGTCATCAGTATGGCAGTACAGGCGTACTTTTTTCTACTTCAGACCCTTGGACTGAGGATGTGCAAGTTGGTGGGAATATATCCGTTAGCAGAAATCCTATTGTTTATGGTGGGGATAAAGAAATTAGAGACAGAAAAGCTGAACTGGGAAAGGGTTTTGATCATTCTAACTTAGCTGGTGTAGAACAGGTGAAATATATAGGAAAATTGAATGCTGGCATTGGTAATGAAAATTTTGGTGTAGATACCAGAGAGGACAGTATTATCTCAAATATATTGTCTATGGATTTCGATTCATGGGATGACTCACTAACCTCACCTCATAAATTGGCAAAATTGTTAAGTGAAACTAACAAGCAGAACAGTCTTCTTAATACATCTGGCTTGCGAAAGCAACAGAGCAACAACCAGTCCAGATTTTCGTTTGCAAGGCATGATGATGGGAATCAAGCAAGCCAATTAGAAAATTATTATGTTAACGTTGGGCATTCACAAAAATCCTACTTTCCAGAGCAGTCACATAGGAGCAGTATTCAGAATGCTTTTACAGCCAGAAGTATTGAAGATAATGATGTTCTTGCTAACCGATCAGTCTTTCCATCGGAGAAGGTCACTGGTGAGTGCCGGTTCAATTTAGGCTTTTTGTTTTTTTACTGGGCTAAAGTGACAATTCTTTACGCTGCACATTAGTTATATGTCAATTATATTCGTCCACTTTGTATTTTTTCTTTGTTTTTCCAAAATTTTTAGTTTATAGCATTGTCTTTGGCTTCTTAGTGGTCTTTTAGTGAGATTAAAATGTATAATACCTCAAATGTTAATTGACAAATGGTCAACATTAGATACATGGATAAAATAGTAGTGTGTTTGTATTGTGTTTGATCTATGCCCACCTAATTTGGGTTATATGTTTTGTACATGTTTAAAATCTGTTTGCAAGTAAAGATGGAGGGTCTGTTTGCAAGTAAAGAAGCCTTAGGCTCTTAGAGGGAGAAATAGCAATTCTAGAAAAAAATATTTGGTAGGTTTTCTTTTTAAACGTGCTCATCGTGAATTTCTTATCAGTCATCTTCTATATTAGCCTGATTGCTGCAGTGTCAATTTCTCTTTCTGTGAGCATGCAGTATATTCATGAGATTTTTTTTTTTTTTGTTTTGAAAGAAAGGTAGACTAGATATCTCGATATTTTAAATAGGAAAGAAGTCCACTTTTAGCGGCATACATCAGGTCAATGGCCTTACCATTGCATCTGTGCATCAAAATTTTCATATTTATTCATAAAGCCATGCTATTTTGCCTCCAAGTGATTTTTTTGAAAGAAAGGTAGGTGCTATCTTATTAATAGGAAAGTCCCCTCACAAAAGGAGACGAGGGATCTGTTAACAAGGAAAATTAAAGATATTCAACTAAGTCTTTCTTCAACAAAGTTGGACAACTGAACAAAATAAAAAAGAAAACCTCAAAACTGAACTACCCAAACCTAACATCACCCATTATAGTGGAAGGAGAATCCACTCCGAGGATCCACTTGACCCATGCTGTAAGTATAGAAGAAATCCTGGTCCACTTTTTCTCCAAATATACCTGTTTATGTCTGAAAAGACACTCATTGTGAGTCAATCATATACTCCAATGAACGGCATGGAGAATAGGGCTGCAACTTGGGTCGGGTTGAACCCGAACCCGACGGGTTGAACCCGATTTTTACATGGGTTGGGTTGATCAAATCGGGTTCGGGTTCGGGTTGGCCAATTCGGGTTGACCTCACAAATCGGGTTGGGTTCGGGTTGGCTTCCGACCCAACCCGAACCCGTAAATTAATAGTTAAAAAAAGATCATGGCCGTTTATTTTGTAACTTCTAATATGGGTAGTCCAAATTTTAGGTAAACCTAGCTAATCTTATGGGTTGGTTGGGGTTGATTTATTTAATTTACACATTATGTTAGAAATTCGGGTTGGGTCGAGTTGGTCCAATTCGGGTTGAAAATCGGGTTGGGGTCGGGTTGGTCCAATTCGGGTTAAGTCGGGTTGGGTCGGGTTGGTTTATTTAATTTCGGGTTGGGTTTGGGTTTGTCCAATTCGGGTTGAAAATCGGCTTGGGTCAGGTTAGGTTGAGTAGTTTGAAATTCGGGTTGGGTTCGGGTTGGGGTCAACCCGAACCCAACCCGCCCGAGTTGCAACCCTAATGGAGAACTTGCCACTGAAATTTGGCTAGATTACTTTGGTGACCTTTTTTGCTCCTTTTGTGGAACCATATACAAATCAACCTTTTCCCAAATCCGAAAGCTAAAAGGACAACTGAAAATAGATGATCCTTGTTGCATCCAAGTGACTATATCTTTGGCCCTAGAAAATTGTGTGCTTCAATCTACAAGAAGGTGTATATAGTTTTGGATCAACAATATAATTTATATAATATAGTTTTGGTAAATTGGGTGGCCTCTCGGCCACATCGGGTTTCCTTGTATTGCTCCTAGGTGCTTGTTTCTTATTTTGCCTTCCTTTGTTGCTTCTTATTTTCTTCTAATCCTCTCATCTCCTATTCAGTCAGTGTATTTATATTTTACTTAATGACAATGCTTATCTTGCTTAAAAAAAAAATATTATTTATATATTTCTTCCAGACATGACAATACATCAACCCTTGGACCACAGCTCTCACAAAAGCATACATTTAGCTCATTTTCCTTAAATTATTGGTCCAGTTATTAGCTTTATGCTTATCTTTTAATGTGCTTATCAAACAGCGTCAAGGCCTCAAATGGCTGTTCCACTGGGTTTTCCCTTCCAAGTCGGGCACCTCCTGGATTCTCTTCTCAAGACAGGCTTGAGCAAGCTTATGACAGTTCATCTTCAGGTCACATTAAATATATCTTGTTTGTTTAAAGGTTTCTCTGGGCATTATCCTCATTGTTTTATTTTTTGCCTGCAGGGAATCAGTTTTTTGGAAATACCTCCTTGCTAAGAAATCAGTTCCATTCACCACAACCAGGAAACAGTGGCAGCTTATATGATGTGGAATTTATAGATCCTGCAATATTGGCAGTAGGTAAAGGGAGACAACCATTTGGTGTAAACAACTCAGGCTTAGGTTTAAGATCTACTTTTGCTTCCTCCCTTGTTAGCTCCGAGGATGAACTAAGGCACCAGCTATTGATGCAGCAACATATACCCACACATCAGAATTTCAGAATAAATGATCAAATTGGTGACAGGATGTTTTCTTCGGGTGATGCTCTTATATCTTCTAGACCTCTATTTCAAACCCAAGGCACTAGTCAATTTTCGTTTCCCCAAGTGTCTCTTCACCCTGAAAGGTATTCATCTATTTCAAATAGTCAGTGGGGTGGTTGGAACAGTGTTCAGAACAGCAATGACATGGATATGCCTGAGGTTTTGAGGAATGATAGTTTTGGGTTAAAACAGTACCATTCTGGTAATGATGAAATGAATTTCCGTATACCAAGCTCAGGCAATCTATATAATGGAGCATTTGGAATGTGATTTTTGTTGGATGTCAATCTTTTTTGGCAAGTTGGCATATATGTTCTGGCATTGGACTCACGATTATCATCACCATTGAGGTTGGGTCAATTACTGTTGTTTTTTTGATGAAGTGAAGAGTTTCCTTTTGTAAAGCTGTCTGCATATTGAACAGGTAATGTAACATTCCTTGCCCGTGTTTTGAGGTTTTTGTATGAAGTCACATTTTCTTGCATTCGTAATTGAGATGTACATGCCCATTTCGAACAATATATTTTTATCTACTAATATTGCTGCAAACTATTTTGAGTTATTGTTATCATGTTTTTATTTTTCATCTCAACTTTTTATCAATATTACAAAAAAAAGAAAAGATCGCATCATTTATGCATGTTTTTGCAAATCAATAGAATGCACATCTTTCATGAATAAGAATATGATCTGGATAAAAGTTTTCTCAATGCACATAAAGTGATAATAGATTGTAATAATATCTGAATTAGAGGTCCCTGTGAGAATCACTTGTTATGAAAGGTCTATTTCTCATTGTAAGAAACTTTGTATTACACTTCTACTGAAAATCCTGCTTAGCTGATGCTCCCCTCAACATTTTTTTTTGTGGATAAAAGCCTGCCTAGACGACATAGTTTGTTTTGTCAAGACTTTTCTTAGACCCCACAATGAAGAGACTCTCCTCTATTTTATACCAGTAGCGCAGCTCTTGTACTCTTCGATCACCTCACCCATTTCCCTGCTTACTCTTTGGCAGCGGTCTTCCTTGTCAACAAATAAGTTCATACTTTGCCTAAGCTCTATAAACTGACTTCACTTGTTCATTTCGCTTTCGCAATACAAGGTGATTCTTCATGGTGGACTTTGAGTTGGGAGTAAAGTTGTAAACAGTGAATAAGTTTATTGATTGGGATTCCTCATCCAGGATGTCTTTTTTAACAAAAGTTTTAAAAAATATATATTAAGGTCAACAGTTTATATTTGAAGTCAATATCAATTTGATATTTGAAGTCAATATCATTTGAATATTTGAAGTCAATATCATTTGAATATTTTAAGTACATTCAACAAATATTACATTTAGTCGGAGTTATAATCATGCATACTTATGTATTCCATTATTTTACATACAAGATGGAATACCTTATATGCCCGATACTTGTTTATTATTTATCTTTGTAAATAATGTTTTTAATTTGGATTAACTGGGTGTTACATGTGGGACACATTTACCTTAGCATATTTTTTATAATCGGCTCTAGCCAAGTGACATTTACTTTGTATTCCAACTGTATTCTTTTGTACCCTAGACTATCTGAAATTGATTACAGTATATATTCCCGCATAGTTTTATTTGAAATGTTGGACCTGGTGACTTTTTTCCTGTGGTTATGCTGTTATGTTTTTTTTTTTTTTTTTTTTTTTTTTTGTGTGTGGGGTAGTATAGTGTCTGACAAGCGTTTTTTGCACATCCAGAATTTTTGTGAAAAATGACAGGCTAATGCTTTGGTTACTTGGGTTTTGGTTGGATGGAAAACCAGCCGACTTTGGTTGGTTACATTTCCGTGGGAGCGTCACTGCTCAGCTTGTGCATACTAGTGTAGGATCTTGATATGTGAAACCGCCGTTGATTATAAATTCTTGCTTAGTGTGTGAGAAGTGGTATCACCTGTTGGAAGAGTTCAATTGTAAATTATACAATCTTGCCTACTCTGTACTTGATTAAAAAGAAATGCAGAACAAAGTGAAATTTTGGATGATCGTTTTTTTAAGAAATTACATGGTTGCAGTGATGGAGTTTCTTTCTGCTTAAATTGTGGTGTTTTTTTTTGTTCGATCATTTATGAAATGGGAAAAATCTATATAACCACCCCCCCCCCCCCTCCCCCTGTCCAAAAATTCAAGTAACCCTTTGAGTTAAGAGGTTAACTTTGGCTCAAAACAGTATATCAAAAACCTTTACAATGTGTTAAGCATATGTAAATGACAATTCCTTGAATAGATAAATAGAGATAAAATTATCATTAATAGAGGATTTTTTGCATTTTTTACACATTGTAGGGGGATTGATATACTGTGTTCTTAAGTTAATCAAACAAAATATTTGTAAAATATTCATCATCAATCAATGGGAATTTAACTATATTTAGATTTAGATTTATATAGGTGTTGTAAAAGAAAAGAGTATGGATTTTAGACAGTTTACATGGTGTTATATGAATTTTTCCCTTGTGAAGTACGATACGATGATGTACTGGATTAGTTGTGTGGTGTTATTAGATGCACTATTGAAATAGTGTACAGTGTAATTAGATGCACTATTGAAATAGTGTACAGTGTTATTAGATGCACTATCGAAAGTGTACATGCACACGCCTTCGCATGAATTCATAAAATGTATTTCAATATGGCAAATGATATCTAGACTTTAAAGTATATGATGATATTAAAGTGTAAAGGCATAGACAAATGATGTTATTTCTGACATTAAGGACTAAATTGTGGAAAACATTATAATTCATAAGCCATAATAAGAAAGTGTATATATATATTGGAGGGGCAAAATCCCACGTACCGGGTTCGGGTAATCGGTACTCCGGGAATGCCTACCGCTTGGTAGATGTCAAAGGAGTCGAGGTCTCAGGTTCATGGAATGCACTTTATCTAAAGAAATTTCATGCATAGAACTATCAATACTTGAGAAATATTATTCTTCCTTCCTGCAATTTCCAGTGTTTAGCACCTGATGATAGAATTATAATACTCTTAAAGATAAACTTGTATTTTACTTGAATTCATATCCGCCATTCATGCCACCTTCATCACACCAGTATGACTTAAGAATTGGCTTACCTGATAGAAGAAAATTTTCCTATACTGTAGACTGGGATAATTTTAAAACCCCAAAGCATCTCCCCTTTATTTTCGCCCTTACTCGTATCAACCCAAGGTCAAAATAAGGAATTACCTAGACTTAGCATATGTCCCAAAACTGGCTCTAGCACCATACAAACACTTCTAAAGGGGAAGCAGAAAAGAACATGGGTGAAAAACAGAAAAGCCCCCCCTCAAAACAAAAAAAAGAAAGGCAATGAGAGGCCAGAAAATTAAAACAACACCTAAGCAAACGGGTTAATCTCTCTACTTTAACAGGCGCAAAACGCCTTTATGCATAGTATATGCCAAACAAAAAGCTATACTGGTACACATCCAAGCAAAAGGATTGTACTCTCCACCCGAAACACGGGTACACGCCCGGCGGGCTGTACTCTCCACCCAAATAAAGAAGTTGTAAAAAGAAGAAAGCCAGAGGGATCTAGAAAGTAGGACATATGCTAGACTGGGACAATTCTAAACAAGGAAGATATTACTCTTACCCGATCCCACCCCCCCTCTTTTATTTTTTTTTGCAATGGAGTTTGGAATTAGACAATGTCTGCTTGGAAATGTGAAATTTCAATCAAAGGTAGACCTTTTTTTATGTTTACAACAATACACACTCACATGAGGTCATTTAAAAAAACTTGCTTGTCCAAATGAAGCTTATTTGACTTGATTCCTGGTACATTCATGGATTTCTCAACATGTTTAGAATAATATGATAAAGCATTTGAGAACCATGAACTTGAGAAATTAACACCTAGAGTTAATACCTTTCAAATACAATCCTGGTTTGGATATGAGTGACCACAAGGACCTCTTTTCAGGGACTTAATGGTATCTTTTACTTAAGAAAGTTAAAAACATTACCCTCTTATATGAAAGAACAATTGAAGAATTAAAATGCTCCCTTATGTCACTCACACTTATGCATAAGCTTGTATTTTTCTTTTCCAAGACACTTAGGCATTCAATTTCCTTAAAATATCACAATTGACTCCCCATACTAAAGGAAAATTGCCCCTATTACTACTTTTTCATACCCTTCCACACACTTGAGAAAGAAATTGCCCTCTCACACACACCTGAGATTCTTTTTCATTCTCACATATTCTCACACTTAGAGTCAATAGGACTCCCTCTTTATATGCCGAGCACGGTTTCTCACACTTTTTTCCTCGCATTACCTTTTGGTTACCTTAGATGGGTTGTAGCCCTTGACAATTCAAGCAAGAGGGTCTCGAAAGTCAGTGCAGGGGCACAATTCGGACAGATTTAACACTTGGTTCATGGAAAGAATGTTTTTACAGGTTTTTGAAGTTTGACCGAGCACTTGGGAAAACTTTCAGCATCAGTAGACAAGTAGCAGAAATAGAAAATTGCCCCAGGCAGGGGGCGGCTACTGACAACTAGCCGCCAGGTATCGGGAGGCTACTCCCAACATGCCGGCCTAATCCCTTCCAGGTTAAAACCCGCAGTCAAGGGGTGGCTAAAACAAACAAGCTACCCGGCTCTGGGCGGCTAGTTTGAACATGCCGCCCCCCACCTGCTACCCAAACCTGCACTGTCGGTCTAGTTCAATAAACTCTTCGACCCTTTGGAAAACCTGTCAAAAATATTTTCTTCCAAAACCTATACATACACATTCCATACACATACACAATCCCAGAACCTGTATAAATACGATTCTAACAGCAACAAAAACCAAATCATATATCAACCCATGCATTCATACACCAATTTATCCACCCATAAAACCATATGAAACCATTCCACATATACAAACCAAATTTAAACCAATGAATGTCATTTCAGACCAAATTAAAACCACCCATGTCTATCTATACACCAAAAGAAAGGTATAAATTGTTCATAAACAAAAGAAAGGCCTAAATTAAAACAAAAAGAAAGTTTTGCAAATAAAACCAACAAGAGATATATAGGGGTCCAACAAAGAAGTCTTGGGCTCTGCATCATCGAAACAATCACCTAATCCAAAACAAAAGAAAGAAACTTAAAATTATTGTCCCCAAGACTCCAAAGTTTTCTACCAAAGGCCAAGGGAAAGGAATACCTTGGTGTATCATCGTCCGCGGGAGGCTGGGTCGAAGGAGCACCCTGACCTGGCTGAGGAGGTGGTAGCTGAGGAGAAGGCTAGACTTCTGGAGCGTCCGGAGTGGCAGGAGTCTCTCAGATCGAAGACTCAGCCCTCGCGTATATCCCACGACTCCGAGTAGCCGAAGGATGGAAGGTCCGACTGAAGGTAGCTTCGGTAGCCAAAGAAGCGGAAATAGAGTATCTTGCTCAAGGGGAAGAAGGTCGAGGTCTGTCTCAATCATGGCTCCTCCACCACCAATTTCCCCTTCATAGTCGCCTCCCAGAGATGGACTAGCTGAATGTCTCTATCTCTCTGCTCCAACCGCTGGTGAAGACGTGCTTCCACCCCTCTCGATCGATCCTCGGCCGCCCTTAGTTTCTCCTCAAGCTCTCGTGATCTCGCGTCCGCGACCCGAAGTCTCTCCTCGCTCGATCGGAAGGCGTCTCGGTCTTTATCTCCGGCTGCCTGAAGGAAGCGGATCAGATTCCTCATCAAGCCCCCGGGAATGCCTGCCGTTGCCTCCAACTCCTCCTCTCTCGACACCCGCTCAGACCTCAACCGACCCATCTCCTCCTCGGCCCATGTAGCCCTCTCTCTCGTATGGTCAAGCTCCATTCTTGTGGCCGTTAACTCACTTCGGGCCACGTCCAACTCCCTTGTCAACTCAAGCTCTCGCTCGAAAGTCATGCATGGAGGAGGAGCAGAGGAAGAAGAAGCACCGTCGGCGCTCGCCCTCGCCAGCGCCTCCACCTGAACCTCGAGGACCCGAACTTGATACCGCAAGCGGCGCCTCTGGATTCTCAAGCGTTTCACCTGATCGGTCCTCTCCTGGAGATGCTGGTTGGCTGCCTGTAACTTCTTCTCCAACTCATTCATTTCAAACTGCACAAAGAATACATATATACGTTAAAAATATTCAAGAGAAGAAGGAAATAGGAGGATAAGAAAGAAAAGGAAAAGGCAAGGATTATACTCACATAAGGGTTCGGTATCTCCTCCTCCCTCGTCCTGAGGATGCCCGCTTACTCCTGACGATAGCAAGCCAGGTAGTCGTCGTTTGATGTCACGTCAGGGTGACGCTCGACAAAAGTCCCCCTCTCGACCCACCCCCGCAAATACACGGCGTAATTCCTCAGAAGGTCTGTGTAAGTATTGATCAAAATCCGGATATGATTCAGAACTGCACAATTTTTAAAATAATACTGGAATTCGATGAAATTTTTATGGGTAGTACTAGATGATACCAGGACCCATAATATGCAATTAGATTTCCAATCGGAGTATTCTAACTCACGCAGATAACTAAAAATCCAAAATTTTAGCGACTCCGATCGAAAAAGAAAAATTGAAAATTGGTCATAAATTTCCTAAAGGTGACCAATAGGCTAAAAAGTGACACATATATAACACAACCCGTAATGAAAACTACCAACCCGAAGAACCCGCAGAACCCACCGCTCGCAGCCACCATGAGTCGTCAGTGCTTTGCCACCACAAGTCGTCGATGCTCCGCCACCACAAGGAGATGCAGGAAGACGGAGCCGAGGAGGAAGAGTCGTTGCAAGAGCAGCAGATCGGGCGGTAATCAGGGCCGGAGATGGCGGGAGACGAGGAATTTGGTGCCGTGGACGATAGAGTTGGCGAGTCGCATCCGAAGCAGAGGTCGATGGAGTTCGAATCGCAGTATAGAGAGGCCTCAGAATTGCAGAGCTCACAAACAGCTTTCATGGCTGAAACCCCTTCTCAATGTGGTGGTGGTTTTTTAAATGAATGAAAGTGGTTTTGATAAAATCCAAGAGTGATTTTCTATATTTGTCAGAGAAACCCACTTTAGCCTCGAAATGCTCCAAAAAACAGCCTCAATTTGTGTAGCTCGTGTTATTTATTTATTTATTTATTTACATTTGTGGTTGATTTCTTTAACTCGCGCGAAGTTTCTTTTTTAATTATGGGTTCGGGTTGGTCGGGTTGTGAGGGATGCTAACCCGAACCCAACCCGGTTTTTGTATCAACCTGAATTAGTCAACCAGAACTTGAACTCGAACCCAATTTTTACAACCCAACCCATGTAAAAATCGGGTTCAACCTGACCCAAGTTGTAGCCCTATGTAATAGATCTGTGGTCTTCGAGGATTTTTGTAATATGATTTAATGGTTTTTTATATATGTTTTATTTTTTAATCCTTTTAGATCTAGGGTTTTGAATAGAAGAATATCATGCTAGGTATAATAATATGTTATCTCTTGCGATTTTCAAAGGATTTTATAAAATATATTCAGATCCTTAGGTGTATCAAGTATTTAGGTTTCATCGATGCTTTTTATCATTTTTCCATAAGCTAGGGTTTTGAATGGATTTTCTTTATACGATCTTTGATTTATCTCATAAATATTTTGTATCGTTTTACCTATTATATATTACTTTTATACCTATGTTAAATATACGATTTTCTAAGATGTTTTAAATGAGTTTTTGGATTGGTTTTAATTGGACTTCTCGTACGCATGATTTGATTTTCGAGATGAATTCTTTACTATTTTACGCTGTTTTAAGCGACTCATGTATAGTCTTTCAATGACAGAATGTGTTAGGATATTTTTAACAAAATTAGGGTTTTTTTATTTCTGCCTCAAGACGGTTTTGTTAAGAGCCGTCGGGCATGTTTCGGGACGCCTTCCAGAGGAGCCATCGGTTTTGTCATGGATGGCCCCTATGGGAGCCATCGGTTTACCTTGGACGGCTATTAAGAAAGCCGTCGGGTTTTCTGTAAGTATGGGTACCATCGGGTTCCGTACAATTTGCGCATTTCGTGATTAATTTGTACTATTTCAGGTCTGGTTAGGTTGCTATAGATTCTTCTGGATTGATTTGCGTGTCGTGGACCGAATGTGAGTGGACTTGAGTCTCATATATAGTTTCAAAAGAGTATATTATGTATTCATGCTAGGACCATCTATTTTGTGGAATACAACTGCTAGTTTCGATATGAAAATATGGGCATGCTTTTATTGATATATTTATCATGATATGATAGGTATGTTGAGATTTTTGCATGCTCTATTCTTTTGTGATTTTAAAGATATGACAGGTTATGAAATGCATACATTCCATCTAGGTGGCTCGGTGTTTGTGGCCAACGTCTAGGTGGGCGTACATCTACGTGGCCAGGTCCGAGAACATATGACCCAAGTCTTTGTGGCTATGTCTACGTGCCATGCTTGCGAAAGGCCCTGCGAGCTAGGTGCTGCGAAGACGGACATGCGTGTTCGTGGTGTTGCATGCATCATGTTGGATAGGATTGTGTGTGTGTGTATATATATATATATATTATCGCATGTCTTGGTGGCCTATTGTATATTTTCTTCTTGATATATTACATGTCTGTGTGGACATTTTATAAATATACTAATGAGATAATGATGATCCATTCATTGAGTGTGTGGTTGCTCACCTCTCCTTATTTCCCCTTTTCATATTAAAGACTTAGAGTGGTGAATCTCATGTAGCTGTGGACGAGATCATGTTTTCTAGACAGCTAGACTTTGTATAGAAGTTATTTCTTTGGCATGTAGAGAACCCGAATGTATGATAGTGTGGTGATATTTAGAATTTAGTCATTTCCGATGTATATCGAATTTGCATTGGATTTTAGCCTTGACAATTGATGAATAAAATATGGTGATGTATTCTTATGTTTATGGATATAGAAAAAATATATATTAGTACTCTGAGATGTGAGAAATTAAGTTAGCGCAACCGGATTCTACGCTTCAAAATTGAGTCGTGGGTTCGGGGCGTTACACTACCTCTTCTGCCAGCCAACCCCTTTCCTCCTCCCCAATTTTCTCCACCCCCCCCTCCTCCGCCTTCACCGCTCCAATTAAAAGGATTACGAGAAAGGGTGGATAATGAGATTAATGGTTTTCTTAACTAAATTTTTATTGGGGTTTTGGAATTTTGGGGATAGTGGCTCAAAAATTGGTTTGTTAGGATTTACATTCTCATTTAGTTCCAAGAATCTAGGTGAAATTTTTTTTTGTTAGGACTAAATCTTAATTTTATTTTATATTTGCATTATTTTTTTGTTAATAAATCGTTGTTATTTTGGGATATATTTACATTTTTATTTTATTATTTTATTGGTGGGTTGCTCTTGAAGATTTATTAACATGTCATACTATTCAGTGGGGAACATTTATTTTATTCAATTTTATTAAAAGATTAGAACATCATATTACTTTATTATATTTTTTGTTGATGGGTTTTCTTAAAAATATACTAATATATCATATTAATTATTGAATTTTATATTCACGCACATCGTGCGTGGGGATAGACTAGTTTTATTAGTGTCTAAATTGGGTACTTTTGACGGGGGAGAACGAGTGACCGACCACCTTGTTTGGGTAGAGGAATAGGGGGATAAAGTCGGAATGTAGAAAATAAACCCAAAAACTGTTACGCCCCGAGGCGACCGTCCCTGAAGCGTTACCAATCAAACAATAATCAAAAGGATCAAATAAGATAACAAGGCTACAGGGAAGTGGTAGCCAATAAAAAGAAATGATGCGGAAGTATAATATACAATTAAGTCTGTAAATAAAAACATTATTACATACTCGAATACACAATTACTGTTAGACCTGTGTCATTTAGAGTCCTAATTTCGATCGGAGTCGCTAAATTTTTTTTTTTTGCTTTTTAGCCTACCAAGGAGGTTTGAGGACTCTGATTGAAGATTTAACTGCATATTATGGGTCCTGGTACTGTTTAGTACTGCCCATAAAATTTTCGTTTAATTCCGATAACGTTTTTGGAATTTATGCAGTTTCGGATTGGTATTCGGATTTGATTTTATTAAAATCCAAGATGATGAGGTAAAATTCTGATATTATTACGAGATGTTCAGTTTGGAGATACCTACCATATAGAAGTGGAATTGGATCAACTGGATTCATATATTAAAAGTTATGGGTATTTTTCCATGTATACCCCGAAGTTGAGAAATCCAGGCAGCAGCCCTGTAAGATGTTCAACCTAGATTTTGAAATAGCTGAAGGGGTTATTTTATCTAGGTGTAAACATGAAAGTTGTAGATAATCGTCTTATCTTTCAAATGCCACTGGAATCGTGCAATTCTGAGCTATATTGAGGAAGTTATGGTCGTTTAAGTGAAGGCTGCGCAGAGTTTTAAGTCCGAGGACGACTTGGTCTTTCACTCCGACTTTGCCTATTTAAACCCCCCCAAATCCCACGACTTCAGCTCTTCAGCCTCTGTTTGGGCCTCTCTTTTTCCCTCTTTTGGTGTGTATTTGGAGGAGGAGAAGGAGAAGGAGATGGAGCAAGGAGGAGAGGAAGTTGAAGGAGATCAAGTTGAAGAGGGAGATCAAGGGAAGGAGATGTTGTTGCTTGATCTCTATCTTTCAAGCTCTCTCTTTGGGTCCCTCTTTGTGTTGGATCAGCTAGGGATGGGGGTGAAGATGAGGTGTTTGTGTTTATGCAACAACAAGAAGATGTGGAAGAGAGAAAGGTGTGTGAGCTTGTGTTTATTGTTGGTTGTTGTTGTTGTTTCTCTCCCTCTCCAAATCAGCCCCCATGTGTTTGGTTTTATGCCTCTATGAAGGGTGTGCTTGGAAGAAGAGGACCAGCCAAGAGAAGGTCTCCGAAGGCAGAGGTGGTGGCAGCAGTGGTGGCGGTCGAGGTGGTTGCGGGCGTGCGGATGAGCCCCCACACCTCCCCCTTCCCTTCCCCTCTCTTTCGGTGAGTTTCTCCTCTTCTTTAATCGGTTTTATGCATGTATTGGTGCTTGGGAGAGAATGCATCGGTGGTATTTGTGTTTGGGTGCAAGTGAGGGCATGGGAGAGTGTTTTGGAGGCTGGGCGCGCGGGTCTGCACGCGCGAGCGCGCGCGCGGGCGTGCGCGGAGGTGTATCGCGCGGGTACGCGCGCGGGTCGTGCGCGGAGGTGTATCGCGTGGGTACGCGCGCGGGTCGTGCTCGCTGGTGCGGGCGCGCGGGAGCGCGCGGTAGTGCGCGCGGGGGGTCGCGCGAGGTGCGCGCGTGGGCGCGCGCGAGCGCGCGTCTGGGCGCGCTGCGTGCGCGCGCGGGGATGCCCGGGGCTGCGGCCGGGGCTTCCCGGGGTGCGTGTGGGTGCTGCCCGGGGCCCGGTTTGGGCATGCTGGGGGTCGGCACCCTCGGGTGGGTGTCCGGGGGGCTCGGACACGCGTGCGTGCATCCATGCTTGCGTGCGTTCGAGCCCGTTTGCGTGCATGTCTAGCCTTAGGCATGCCTAATTGATTTTATGTGTTTGTTTATGGTTATACTCATCATTTTGGTACCCCTTGCCTTGCAGACCTCGTCGGTTGGGATGCGTGACGACCCGGGTATCGGTGAGTGGTTCGATTCCAACCCTTCCGGGAGCGCTCGAGGCACGTAGTCGTGCTTCGCGCTTCCATGGGGCTTTAATTGCACCCTAAATATGTTAGATATCATGCATGCTAGGTTGTATAGCTCGTATATTGGACGTGGGAGTGAGTTATCATGGGTTTCGTTGTGGGATCGCTAAAGTCACGTTCGGGTCACGATGCCGTCTGGGTGATCATTGACCGATTGACTAGGTCCGCACTTTCCTCCCTATCCAACTGACTGAGTCTCTGGACGCTTCGACGCGGGTTTAAGCCTTCGCGATTGTTCGTCTTCATGGCACTCCGGTCGGTGCTATTTCGGGCTGAGACGCGTGGGTTACTTCGAGGTTCTGGCGCGGCCTTTGGCAGGCTTTTCGCGCTAGCCTCCCTTTTAAGTACAACGTTTCGATACCGACGGACAGCCAGGCAAGAGGACGATTTAGGCCTTGGAGGACATGCTATTTGCTTGCGTGCTCGACTTGGGGCAGTTGGATGAGGCACCACCCTTTGGGTAGGGGTCTGCCTGTGTGACGACTGCCATTCGAGCATCCAGATGAAATGGAAAAAGGGGCACTCTACGGGCGCAGTTTTACACCTCCCCTGTGCTGGGACGGTTGTAGAGCGCCTGTTGGAGGGGCCATAAGTCATTTTATTGACCTAGCGATGGCCGAGATGGTTCGTGCGTGCCTCTGCACCACCTAGAACCGTCTGAAGGGCTACACAGGTCATCGTCGCCAGGAGCCTACCTTCGGGTTCGGCAACCATGTTGGTATATGGTGTCCCGATTTAAGGGCATCCTCTGTTTTGACGTTCGGGGCGTGTTGAGTCGGCCTTCCATCGGACCGGTTTTCGTCCTTGAGTGGATTAGGGGAGGTGGCTGTCATGAAGCCTTGCTCCCATGGTCGACTCGTGCCTGTGACGTCATCCGATGTCTCAGCTGAGACATTATGTCCACGATCCTGCTCATGTCATTCCGTTCGAGCCGCTTGTGGCGGCCCGTGCCCCGAAACGCCGACACAAGCGCGTCACGTGCCTAACCCAGTTTGATACACCCTAACCCAGCTCTGATACCAACCGTGACGCGCTCGTGTCGGCGTTTCGGGGCACGGGCCGCCACACCGCTCATCCTCGAGCAGGATTTGTCGTTCGGGGAGCAGTTGATCGAGACAATGGACCAATGTGAAGAGAGGCTCCGCACCAAGACCGTTCCTTCGGTTAAAGTGCGTGGTAGCACCAGTTTGGTGTCCGGACCACTCGGGAGCCAAGGGACTGTATGGGCGACACTTCTATGTTCGGTCTTCCCTTTGGGTTTCCTTAAATTTCGAGGACTAAATTTCCTAAGGGGGGGAGAATGTTAGACCTGTGTCATTTAGAGTCCTAATTTCTATCGGAGTCGCTAAAATTTTTGCTTTTTAGCTACCTAGTGGGGTTGAGGACTCTGATTGAAGATATAAATGCATATTATGGGTCCTGGTACTGTTTAGTACTGCCCATAAAATTTTCGTTTAATTCTGATAACGTTTTTGGAATTATGCAGTTTTGGATTGGGCATTCGGATTTGATTTTGTTAAAATCCAAGATGAAGAGATAAAAATCCGATATTATTATGAGATGTTAAGTTTGGAGATAGCTTCCATATAGAAGTGGAATTGGATCAACTGGATTCGTATATTAAAAGTTATGGGTATTTTTCCATGTATACCCCGAAGTTGAGAAATCCAGGCTGCAGCCCTGTAAGATGTTTAGCCTAGATTTTGAAATAGCTAGAGAGGTTATTTGATCTGAGTGTAAACATAAAAGTTGTAGATAATCGTCTTATCTTTCAACTGCCACTGGAATCATGCAATTCCGAGCTGTATTGAGGAAGTTATGGCTGTTTAAGTGAGGGTTGCGCAGAGGTTTTAAGTCCGAGGATGACTTGGTCATTTACTCGACCTTTGCTTATTTAACCCCCAAATGTGCACGACTTTGGCTCATTTTCTCCCCTCTTTTGCTCCTGGTCCAGCCCTTGTGTGTGTTGTGTGGGGGAAGTGATGGTGGTGGAGAAGAAGATCAAGAAGGGTGGAAAAAGGTGAGGGGTTGTCGTTGTTGTTGTTGTTGTGTTGTTGTTTCTCTTCCTTCTCTCCCTTCCCCCCCTAGCTGATCCCCCCTTGTGTTTTTCCCTCCCCTTTGGACCAGCAGCCCCCCACATGTTTGATGAAATGCCAAGGAGAAGTTGGTGGTGCAAATGGAGGAGTTGATCAAGTAAGTAAGGTGTGTTGTTGTTGTTTCTCTTCCCTCTCCTCCTCCCCTAGTTGATCCCCTGTTTTTCCTCACCTTCCCCCCCCCCCCCTGGTCAGCAAGAAGAGGAGCTCCCAAGGCTGAGGTGGTAGTGGCGGTGGTGGCGGTCGAGGTGGAAAAGGCGTGCTTACGAGCCCCACATCTCCCCCTTCGCTTCCCCTCTCCTTTTGGGTGAGTTTTTCCTTTTCTTTTTGTGGTTTTCATGCACATAAAGGTGCTTGGGAGGGCTTGCATGTGGGGTGTTTGTGTTTGGGTGCATATGGGGCCTTGGGGAAGGGTTAGAAGTGGCGGGGCGCGCGCGCGGTCTGTCCGCGCGCGTGCGCGCGCAGGAGGGCGCAGACGGGGCGCGCTGGCATGCGCGTGCGCGTACGTGCGTGCGCGCGGGTGCTGGCGGGCGCGCGCGGAAGTCTGCGCCAGGTGCAGGAGAGCGCGCGCGCGTGAGAGCAGGTGCGCGAGCGTGCGCGCGGGGCACTGGCGCGGGCGCGCGCGCGAGCGCGCGGCAGTGCGCCGAGGGTGTGCGGGGGCGCGTGCGCGTGTGCGCATGCGTGCATATGAGTGCGGGGGCCACGTGCGAGGCTGCCCGGGGTCCGGATGGGCGTGCTGAGGGTCGGCACCCTTGGGTGGGTGTCCGGGGGGGGCTCGGGCACGCGTGCGTGCATCCATGCTTGCGTGCGTTCGAGCCCGTTTGCGTGCATGTCTAGCCTTAGGCATGCCTAATTGTTTCTATGTGCTTGTTTATGGTTATACTCATCATTTTGGTACCCCTTGCCTTGCAGACCTCGTCGGTTGGGATGCGCGACGACCCGGGTATCGGTGAGTGGTTTGATTCCAACCCTTCCGGGAGCGCCCGATGCACGTAGTCGTGCTTCGCGCTTCCATGGGGCTTTAATCGCACCCTAATTATGCTAGATATCACGCATGCTAGGATGTATAGCTCGTATATTGTGTAGAACCCATATTCTACCTTATACTTGCCTATGTATTGTATAGAATATGGCATGATTTAGGTATTTTGTTTGAAATACTACCCTTATTATCATTTGAACATATCAGGCATGTCTAAACTTGGGTTAATAACGGGTGTATGTGTAATATTCCTCTGATTTAGGACTCGAGGGTGTGGTATAGTTGTTGCACCCATCTGTTGGGGTAAAACTATGACCAGCTCGAGAGAGGATGAGGCATTCCCTCTCCCTCGCCCTCCTTCTCTTCGCGAACCGAGTGAGTAGATGTAGTTCCTACTTGACTCGGGTTTGCTTGGAATTATTGGCATGCACCTGTTGTTGCGCAGATCGCGCTTAACCCTTCCCTTCTAGGTTGGTGTTATCCAACGTATAATAGGTTGTAATTTGTGTGTGTTTATCTGTTTGATGCCATGTATGCATGTTAAGTAGGCCATCATTGGGTAGTTAATTGCATATATATATATATGCCGATATGGCCATGATTCTTGTCTAATGTATTAGACAAGTGTATGACCTCTTGTGGGGTCATACCATGGTTTTGACACATAGAATTAAATGTCTTCCCCGCATCTGAGTTATGCGCCCTGGAGGGAATTCATGAGAATTCATTGCGCCTATCGGTGTTTGATAACCGATGATGACGGATCCAAGAGGATCGTATCCGCGAGCGTAGATTGTTTCTCCCCTTCGTTGGATCCGTGTAGGAACTTTCCGGCGTTGGAAACGCTGTCCTGGCACCGGGCTCCCATTTGTAGGTACCATCGCTTCGGTCGAGAGTGTACTGATCGTGGGAGTATGTCAGGTAGAGGCTACCCGGGGAAAGGGCTACCGGTGGACCAAGGGCTTAGAACAATCGACCTCTTCCCCAAGATCCTATGTCACCCGTCGGGGTGAGGGTGAGGGTGTTGGCGTGAGTAGGGTGGGGTCGCGTTGATACTCGACCCGTCAGTTTGTATAGATGGTTTTCCCGTGGGGTTTACGCTGCGAGCATGAGTTATCGTTTTTCCCCTTCGTTGGATCCGTGTAGGAACTTCTCGGCGTACCATTGCTGTCTTGGCACCGGGCTCCCATCTGTAGGTACCATCGCTGTGGTCGACAGTGTACTGATCGTGGGAGTATGTCAGGCAGAGGCTACCCGGGGAAAGGGCTACCGGTGGACCAAGGGCTTAGAAACGATCTAGTCTCTTCCCAAGAGACTGGGTCACCCCTTTTGGGGTGAAGGTGAGGGATTGGTACAGTTACTTCCGACAACCTAGGTCACCCTTCGGAGGTGAGGGTGTTGGTGTGAGTGTTGTGGGCTCGAGTTGATACTTGACCCACCAGCTTGAGTGATTGGCTTTCTGTAACGCCCCAGGCTTAAACAGCAAGAAATTGTCCACTTTGCCCCTAATGGGCTCATGGGTTTAAAACGCGTCTTGGTGTGTAAGAGTTGTGCTCACATATAAGCATAGACTATCTCCTCCCATTAGGCGATGTGGGACTAAACACCCTCACCCTCACCCAATCTATGGGCCTCTTGGGACTCTTGGGCCTGGGCCAGGCGTCACAATCACCCCCCCTAATTGGCCACACGTCCTCGTGTGGGGCCACCCACACCCACCATCGCGAAATGGACAGGCTCTGATACCAATTGTAACGCCCCAGGCTTAAACAGCAAGAAATTGTCCACTTTGCCCCTAATGGGCTCATGGGTTTAAAACGCGTCTTGGTGTGTAAGAGTTGTGCTCACATATAAGCATAGACTATCTCCTCCCATTAGGCGATGTGGGACTAAACACCCTCACCCTCACCCAATCTATGGGCCTCTTGGGACTCTTGGGCCTGGGCCAGGCGTCACAACAATAGCTATCAAGCAAGCATTCAGATGGCGCCATACGAGGCACTGTATGGTCGCAATTGTAGGTCACCATTGTGTTGGGACGAGGTTGGAGAACGTCAACTTTTGGGTCCTGATATTGTTCGAGATACATCCGAGAGGGTTAACTTGATTCGCGACCGCATTCGAGCAGCCCAAAATCGACAGAAAAGCTACGCCGACCAGCGTCGAAAACCTCTTCAGTTTGAAGTTGGCGATCATGTATTCTTGAAGGTCTCTCCTATCAGAGGTGTCTCGCGGTTCGGCATTCGAGGGAAGCTTAGTCCTAGATTTATAGGTCCCTTTATGATCCTTGAGCGTGTTGGTGAGGTAGCCTATCGATTGGCGTTACCTCCGCAATTATCACAAGTCCATGACGTGTTTCACGTATCTCAGCTGAGGCGTTATATTCGTGAGGAAGCGTGGTGGGCCCATAACCCACAGGTCCCAGGATCGAAACCTGGCTCTGATACCATCTGTAACGCCCCGCATTTACCTAACCGCTTATCGGACGGTAAATGGGTCGCTACTAAACTTAATCCAAACACAAGACCAAAATTTGTACTTTTTTTTTAAACAATACTAATATGATAAAAACTGAAAGTGATAAAACATGAAAACAATATCCAAAAGTTATAAACCACTAACGGTCTTACAGAATATCAGAGTCTGACATAAATAAAATACTATGATGAAAAGACACACTAAATCACCCCTGTGGGAGCCATCTAAACTAAAATAGATCCAAATAGTCGGCTGCGACTATTATTTATTCTCCAAACATTGCTACCTCAAGATCCTTGGAGTGTATGAAATGTTCAAACTTTGCCTTGGTCCCCAGAAGATGAGCTACCTGGTTATAAAACAACCAGCCATTTGGAATAGGGTGAGTGTTTAACTCAGTGAATAGACTCACAGAAATATTACTCCATATGACAGTTATACATATAAAAATAAAGTTATGCTAAAAATGAGGATTTCCTTTAATAAATAAATTTAAAATCATGAACACAAAAATATTTTTATGCAATCACGTGGGCCCAAATCCTTGGCCCACGTTATAAAAATCATGCAGCTTAAATGGTATGATTGGGTAGGATTCTCAATCGAAAGAATCGTTCCCCCATAACAGGTGTGCAAAGCCCCAAGCGACTAAATCGCTCAAAAAGCTCCCTCGAGGAGACGTCGAATCTAGAAGACGCTGATGGGTCGCCGCTGCCATCACTACGAGAACACCAGCACAGGATGCCCCGGTTGCTGCAGATTCCAAACAAAGGAATCCGCCGCTGTAAGGAATGCTTTACCACACCCCTCACCGATCTTGGGACTCTTCGAGTCCTAGACCTTCCTCCCCAAAGGCGAAATACAACGGGGGGATTATTCCTGAAATATGCTATGATGTACATCTTAATAAAAAAATATCCTAGGACTAGGTTTGTCTCCACTAGTCCTAAATTTTTCTAAAAATCTCAAAAAATGATAATCTTAAATCCAAATATTATTTCCAAAAATATAAGCATAAAAATGTATTATAATAAGTCTTGAAACATGGATAGCACAATTCATGCTATTTTAAATGACATGATGAAGGAATTAAATCATGCAACTTTATTCAATAAATAATGCAATTTTGAACAATATGTATAATAACGCAATCATGCATAGTCATCGTATAATATAAATGTATGAATAACATATAATATCGCTAAAAAGATTAATCTAAATCAACATGTAACAATCAAGAATATATAGCTATAGAATAAAAATCCATATGAATAGATCAGTAAATCTACTCACCTCAAATGGACCCTAGGTCCGGAGAGCGAAACTCGCAATTAGAACCTAAATAAATCATATAAATGATTAATTAAAAATTATAATTTAAGCCTAAGCCCAAGACCTAATTACCTATCTAATATTAATAGGTATAAATTTTTATTCCCAACAATCTAAACCTATCTCATATATAATACAACCCAAAAAGATGATCTAAACTTATTTACTATATAACCAGACACTACAGGACAAAAACCAGAAAAGACAAAACAGAAAAAAAAAAACAAAGCAGAAAAGACAAAGCAGAAAAGACAAAACAGAAAAGACAAAAAAAAAAAAATCCAGAAAACAAAAAAAATAATAATAAAATACCGAAAATTCATAAAATTATATGAAAAACACATTTTTTTTTCTTTTATAAAAAAAATAAATATTACTTTGCAAAAATTGAAAATAAATAAAACTTAACATATATTTGTATAGGTCATAACTCTTGTATAAATAAAAAAAAACTTATATTTTAATAATTTAAACATAGATCTAATCTTTAAAATAAATAATAAATCAAAACCCTAAGTTTATGAAGATTCAAAAATTAAAATACCTAACATGCATCGATCTAATAATAATAAATAGTAGATCAAAACCCTAGTTTTTATAAAACATAAGAATCAAACAACATGAATATATATATATATATCAAAACTCTAACTTGATCCAAAAACTCAAAATCCCATAAAATAAAATATGTTTAATCTTAAAAAATAAATCAAAACCCAAATTTTATTTTTTAAAATAAAAATAAAAATAAAAACTTAATAACCTAAACATAATACCAATATCACTAATAATTAACAATAATCTAGAAGAAATAAAAAAAAATAAAAAAAAATAAGAAGAATACCTCTCTCTCTCTCTCTCTCTCTCTCTCTCTCTCTGCCGAAAGGCACACAGCCGCACACCCTAATTTTTCTTTTCTTTTCTTTCACCCCAACATATATATAGACATGAGAACCCTAATTAAACACTGTTCACGTGTAAATAATCCATCCATGCATATGGGCCATCATTGGTTCCCTAATAAGGCCCATCATAGCTTAAACAAACCCATGCCCATTCACACACACCCACCTAATAATTTTTATCTAATCTAATATCCTAAGTATAAAAAAAAAACAAATAATTAAATATTGAAATTTGATTGAAATGCAATTATGTATGCCATGAATAATTTTTTTTTATATAAATAAATAAATAAAATAAAATTTTAATTAAAAAAATGCAATCGTCACATTCTCTCCCCCTTAAGGAATTTAGTCCTCTAAATTCAGAAAATACCTGGGGCAGAGAAAAGATCAGGATAAGCAGAACGTATGTCCTCTTCGCGTTCCCACGTAGACTCAGCCCCAGAATGGTGTTGCCACCGCACTTTAACCATTGGTATAGTACGGTTGCGCAGTACATGCTCCATGCGATCCAAAATCTCGACGGGTCGCTCGATTAGAGTAAGATCATCCTCCAACCGCAACGGCCCATACTCAATGACATGAGAGGGATCACGAATATAACGCCTCAGCTGAGATACGTGAAACACGTCATGGACTTGTGATAATTGCGGAGGTAACGCCAATCGATAGGCTACCTCACCAACACGCTCAAGGATCATAAAGGGACCTATAAATCTAGGACTAAGCTTTCCTCGAATGCCGAACCGCGAGACACCTCTGATAGGAGAGACCTTCAAGAATACATGATCGCCAACTTCAAACTGAAGAGGTTTTCGACGCTGATCGGCGTAGCTTTTCTGTCGATTTTGGGCTGCTCGAATGCGGTCGCGAATCAAGTTAACCCTCTCGGATGTATCTCGAACAATATCAGGACCCAAAAGTTGACGTTCTCCAACCTCGTCCCAACACAATGGTGACCTACAACTGCGACCATACAGTGCCTCGTATGGCGCCATCTGAATGCTTGCTTGATAGCTATTGTTGTAAGCGAACTCCACCAATGGAAGATGATCCTCCCAACTACCACCCGAGTCGATTATGCAAGCTCGAAGCATGTCTTCGAGAATTTGAATGGTGCGCTCAGACTGACCATCAGTCTGAGGATGAAAAGTTGTACTGAAGTCTAATCTTGTTCCAAGAGCTTCATGCAGACTGCGCCAAAAACGCGATGTAAAGCGTGTATCCCGATCAGATACGATACTAACCGGAACACCATGAAGACGAATAATCTCCTGAACAAACAATCGTGCTAACACCTCAGGTGAATCTCTCACCTTTATAGCGAGAAAATGAGCGGACTTGGTCAAGCGATCCACTATGACCCAAATAGCATCACGACCCAATCGAGTTTTGGGTAAACCCGTGACAAAGTCCATAGTGATGTGTTCCCACTTCCATTGAGGAATGGAAAGGGACTGCAATTCTCCAGAGGGCCTTTGATGCTCTGCCTTGACGCGCTGACAGGTAAGACACTGAGCTACGAACTGAGCTATATCCTTTTTCATGCCAATCCACCAATAGTTCCTGCAAAGATCATGATACATCTTTGTTCCTCCAGGGTGAAGAGTATATCGCGATCGATGAGCCTCAGAGAGAATTTGGTGGCGCAATTCCTTCACTGCAGGGACACATATACGACCACGAAAGCATAGAACTTCATCTTCACGGATCTGAAAGTCAGGATGCTCTCCACGAGCGACAGCCTCCATTTCTGCTATAAGATTAGGGTCATTCTTTTGCGCCACGCGGATTTCATCGATTAACATAGGCTCAACCACAAGTCGTGCAAGGAAATGTCCCTCACGAGTCTCCCATACACGAACCAAACTAGCAGCCTCTTCCAAGAGCTTCTGGTTGTGCACCCTGATGTGAGCGACCATAGGTGAAGGTCGTCGGCTAAGAGCATCTGCAACAACATTCGCTTTCCCTGGATGATAGAGGATTTGACAATCATAGTCTTTCAAGAACTCGGTCCAACGACGCTGACGATTGTTCAATTCTGGCTGTGACTTTAAATATGTCAAACTTTTGTGGTCCGTGAAAATCTCAAATTGTTCCCCATACAGGTAGTGACGCCATATTTTTAGCGCAAAAATGACAGCCGCAAGTTCCAAATCATGAGTGGGGTAATTTAGCTCATGGGGCTTCAACTGTCTAGACCCATACGCCACTACATGTCCACGTTGCATGAGAACACAACCAAGACCATGGTGGGATGCATCACAATATACTGAAAAACCACCACCACCAGAAGGAAGGGTTAAGACTGGTGCACACGTCAGACGTCCCTTAAGCTCCTGAAAGCTTTGCTCACAAGCCTCAGACCATTCAAAGTTAACTCCCTTCTTTGTTAGACGGGTTAGAGGAACTGCAATCTTGGAGAATCCTTCAACGAACCTCCGATAATAACCCGCTAGCCCAAGGAAACTTCGAACTTCAGTTGGATTAGATGGCCGCTTCCAATCCAACACTGCGCTAACCTTCGCTGGATCAACAGAAATACCCTCGCCTGAAATGACATGCCCAAGAAACACCACGCTCTTTAACCAGAATTCACACTTGCTGAATTTTGCATATAATTGGTGCTTCTTTAGGACGGTCAGGACTGCTCGAAGGTGTTCTGCATGCTCCTCCTCGCTCTTCGAATAGATGAGAATGTCATCTATGAAAACCACCACAAATAGGTCAAGGAAAGGCTTGAAGACACGATTCATCATGTCCATGAAAGCCGCAGGTGCATTTGTCAATCCGAATGGCATCACTAAAAATTCATAGTGACCATAGCGAGTACGAAATGCTGTCTTCTCAATATCACCTTCCTTGATCTTTAATTGATAATAGCCCGAACGCAGATCAATCTTTGAAAATACTGAGGCTCCCTGAAGTTGGTCGAAAAGATCATCAATACGAGGAAGAGGGTATCGATTCTTGATAGTCCTCTGGTTCAACGTCCTGTAATCAATACAAAGCCTCAAGGTACCGTCCTTCTTCTTAACAAATAAGACCGGCGCTCCCCAGGGTGAGACACTGGGACGAGCGAACCCCTTGTCTAGAAGTTCTTGAAGCTGCTCTTTCAACACCTTTAGTTCAGCAGAGGCCATCCGATATGGAGCTTTAGAAATCGGCTCAGTATCGGGAACAAGATCGATAGAAAACTCTATGTCACGATCAGGGGGGAGTCCGGGCAACTCATCTGGAAATACCTCAGGAAATTCAGAAACAACATGAGTGTCACTGACTGAGGCCTTCAAGTCCGTAATAGCATTTACAATAACTGCTAGATATCCCTCGCACCCTTTATCTAGCAATCTTTGAGCATGAAGAGAAGAGACGAATCCGATTGGATATGACCCACCAAAACCCTCGAAGTGGAATGATTGTCGGCCAGGAATACGGAAGGTCACAACCTTAGAAAAACAATCAACACTTGCATGGAAAGCTGACAACCAATCCATGCCAAGAATAACATCGAAGTCGAGAATATCAAGAAGAAAGAGATTAGCAGGCATTTCATGCCCATTAATTTGAACTATGCAAGAAGGGAAGCAAATCTTGGTGACAACTTGTTCACCGACAGCAGTGGTCACATGAAGTTAAGACATAGAGGTATTAGGCTCCCTTACCAGGAGTTTGGAAAATTTCGATGATGTGAATGAATGTGTGGAACCGCAATAAAAAAGAACATGTGCTGAATGACCAGAAATAGAAACAATACCTCTGACAGGATCTCCAGTGGCCTGAGCATCACTTGGTGTAAGTGCCGCCACTCGTGCTTGAACAAGCCGCGTAGAGCTTCCTTGAGCTTGAGATCGATCCTGGCCTCCTTTGTTATTAAGTTTGGGACAAAAAGTCTTTATGTGGCCTTGTTCCTTGCAGTAAAAACAAGTCCTCGTATCTGGTCCACGAGTCTGGTTTGGTGCTGCATAAGGTGCTGGAGGAAGTGTCTTCAAAGGTACGGCAGTAGTAGGAGGTCGCTGATTCGCTCTCTTTGCAGGGGTAGAGTATTGTTGATCCTGACGACGTTTAACTCGAGCATCACGAGCTTGTGCTGCCTCTGCGCACCCACGCTCAGCTGTGCGCGCGCTCTCCACCAAGTCGAAGAAATTGTCTAACCTCAAAACTTCAACTCGGCCCTTGATTTGCCCCCTCAAACCGCCCTCAAATAAGCGACAACGTTCACCTTCGTCTTCAACAAGATGCGGAGCAAAACGAGACAGTGCAACGAATTGAGCCTCATACTGGTCGACAGTCATACTATTCTGCTTCAGATTGGTGAACTCGCTGATCTTCGCTCTTCATGCAGATGGAGGAAAGTAACGTTTGTAGAAGAGCTCCACGAATCGATCCCAGGATAGAGTATCATGCTCTGCTTTAAGACCCCTCCTGGTAGTCTTCCACCACTGCTCCGCTTCATCACGGAGTTGGAAAGATGCCAACTTGATTCTTTGACGATCTGGACAATCCATCACATCAAATCTCTTTTCCATTTCTGCAATCCAAGCCTCCGATTCTTTGGAATCACCCATGCCAGTGAACGCAGTTGGACGCGTCCTCTGGAATCGAGTAAGCCAATCCTCATTAGCATTTAACACAGGGGCAGGAGCCTGAGGATGAGCAATGTCTGCTTGAGGAGCGTGAGGGGCATGAGGTTCATCGGGAACACCAGCCGGAGGATCTTGGGCAACAGGTGGTTGATCATTCTCGACAACCTCAGGTGGTGGAGCTTGGTGCAACTGTTGCTGAATCGCATTCATTTGTTGGGCTTGTTGTTGCATTTGTGCCTGAATAGCTGCGTACATTCCAGTCAATTGTTGAAGCGACTGATGTACAAGGGTCATAGCAGGATCCAGTACTGGGGGATCAGCTACTGGAGGATTGAGCTCCTCAGGTTCAGCTGTTGGAAGGCGAGGTGCACCAGACACTGGAACATTACGTTTTCGTGCCATAGAAAATCCTGAGCGGAATAACAAACGTTAATCTTAATGACACCTATTTTACCCTAGACTCAAACCCTAACCTAGGCTCCGACAGGACGTGGCTCTGATACCATCTGTAACGCCCCAGGCTTAAACAGCAAGAAATTGTCCACTTTGCCCCTAATGGGCTCATGGGTTTAAAACGCGTCTTGGTGTGTAAGAGTTGTGCTCACATATAAGCATAGACTATCTCCTCCCATTAGGCGATGTGGGACTAAACACCCTCACCCTCACCCAATCTATGGGCCTCTTGGGACTCTTGGGCCTGGGCCAGGCGTCACACTTTCCATAGGGTTCGCGCTGCGAACAAGTAGTGTTTCCTCCCAATATCGTCGTATACCGGGGTCCCGACGTAGAAGCTGCCCTGACAGAGGACTCCCACTGGTAGGTACTCCCGATGCATTCGGCAGATGTACTGGTCAGGGGAGTGTACCAGGTGAGGCTACACGAGGGTGGACCACCGGACGATGTTGCAAGCCTGAATTATCGTTCTCCCCTTCGCCGGATCCGTGTGGATGCTTCCTAGGTACGAGCCGCCCTGGGTGGACCCCCACCTGTAGGTACCATCGATGCGCTCGACAGTGTACTGACCGTGGCCGGCTCCAGGTAGAGGCTGCCTGGGAGAGCGCTACCGGATGACGAACGGTGTAGAACAGCAAGTTGTCCTTCGAGTCCCTAGACTCACCCCTGTGGGGGCTAGGGTGAGGGCAGGGTAGGGTCGCACCGCCGTGTGACCTTGTTAACCGTTGGGTTTCTACCCATGGTTTCCTTGATAGGTGATTGCCTTAGGATCGAATGTTGGTGTTGGTGTTTGGTTTCTGACCACTCACTGAGCTTGTAGCTCACCCCTCGCTTATGTTTTTCCCCAGTTGACGCTGAGT
The DNA here is from genome assembly GCA_030737845.1 of Acorus calamus. Classification (NCBI taxonomy): domain Eukaryota; kingdom Viridiplantae; phylum Streptophyta; class Magnoliopsida; order Acorales; family Acoraceae; genus Acorus; species Acorus calamus. Next base: position 18,056,666 of record CM060878.1, read on the forward strand.
CGGATCCAAGAGAAGAGCTCCCCTGGCGCCATCCGAGTAGGAGACCTGCGTTTGCGTTGGATGTCTTTCGAGTCGGAGGCTATCATCATTCCCTTTTTATTGTATGTATTATACTTGTGCTTGTGCACGGTATGTAGACTGTTGATGTCAGTTATTGTATATATTGGCTCTCACAGGACAGATGATTGTGAATTCTAGTCTGTAATATGTCTTTGAATTACATACTTAGTCATTTGAGCTTCCGCTTTTTGTATATATTTGATGTCAGTTACTTGTGTATTGCCTTTTCTATCGTGGAGTATTTATTTGACCTCGTGTATGGATTACTGATATCATTTATATATTTGCCACGACTCGGGGACGGCCGCCCTGGGGCGTGACACCGATGATGACGGATCCATAGGGATCGTATTCGCGAGTGTTGGGTGTTCTTACCTTCATCGGTTCCGAGTAGAGACTGCCCGGCGTAGTAAAGTCCGGTGGAGACCTCCCTGATACTACTCATGACGCGTGTTGGTGTGCCCATACGGCGGAGGTAGTGATCGTGGGAGGCTAGTCCGGTAGTGGCCTGAACCCCATGGGATGCTCCTGGGAACTATCCACGACGCATGTTGGTGTGCCCATATTGCAGAGATAGGGACCCGGGAGGCCACCAGGTAGTAGGGGCCACACTGGGAGAGACTACCGGAAGACGAGTGGTGTAGGACAATCGACCTCTTCCCCAAGAGCCTATGTCACCCCGAGGAGGGGGTGAGGGTGAGGGTGAGGGTGTGGTGGGTCGGCGTTGGTTCGATCGGCCAGTTCGTGTAATTTCCCAAGATCCTATGTCACCCATCGGGGTGAGGGTGAGGGTATTGGCGTGAGTGGGGTGGGCTTGAGTTGATACTCGACCCATCAGCTTGTATAGATGGTTTTCCCGTAGGGTTCACGTGCGAGCATGTAATGGGTCCCCCCAATATCGTCGTATCGGGGCCCCGACGTTGAAGCTGCCCTGACAGAGGACTCCCACTTGTAGGTACTCCCGATGCATTCGACGGATGTACTGATCATGGGAGTGTACCAGGTGAGGCTACACGAGGGTGGACCACCGGACGATATTGCGAGCATGAATTATCGTTCTCCCCTTTGCCGGATCCATATGGATGCTTCCTAGGTACGAGCCGCCCTGGGTGGACCCCCACCTGTAGGTACCATCGACGCTGTCGACAGTGTACTGACCGTGGCCGGCTCCAGGTTGAGGCTGCCCGGGAGAGCGCTACCGAATGACGAACGGTGTAGAACAGCAAGTTTTGTCCTTCAAGTCCCTAGGCTCACCCCTGTGGGGGCTAGGGCGAGGACGAGGTATGGTTGCACCGCCGTGTGACCTTGTTAACCGTTGGGTTTCAACCCATGGTTTCCTTGATAGGTGATTGCCTTAGGATCGAATGTTGTGTTGGTGTTTGGTTTCTGACCACTCACTGAGCTTGTAGCTCACCCCTCGCTTATGTTTTTCCCCAGTTGACGCTGAGTCGGATCCAAGAGAAGAGCTCCCCTGGCGCCAGCCGAGTAGGAGACCCGCGTTCGCGTTGGATGTCTTGCGAGTCAGAGGCTATCAGCATTCCATTTTTATTGTATGTATTATACTTGTGCTTGCGCACGGTATGTAGAGTGTTGATGTCGGTTATTGTTATATATTGGCTCTCACAGGACAGTTGATTGTGTACTCTAGTCTGTAATATGTCTTTGAATTACAGACTTAGTCATTTGAGCTTCCGCTTTTTGTATATAGTTGATGTCAGTTACTTGTGTATTGCCTTTTCTATTGTGGAGTATTTATTTGACCTCGTGTATGGATTACTGATATCATTTATATATTTGCCACGTCTCGGGGACGGCCGCCCTGGGGCGTGACAAAAGTTGGTATCAGAGCCATGTCCTGTCAGAGCCAATTGTTTTCCTTGAGATGAGTCCTAGGATTTCGAGACGAGTATTCTGATCCTAGTGCTGGTTCCTTAGTTGCTGATATGCCTCCTCGGAGACGGGCGCGTGGACGTGGTCACCCTCGGGCTTCGGAGGTTTACGAACCTATTGGAGGCGAGGAATCTACTTGAGAGTTCTCGGCTGTTGCGCCAGGACTTGCGCAGGATGCCTCCGGCGTGGGCGCGAGCTAACGCTGAGATGGCGGATCTTCTGGACACTCAGACTAGAGCACTGGAGGCATAGACTGGAGCGTTGGCTGAGCAGGCGCGAGAGATCCAGGAGCTGCGGGCGGCCCGCGTGGCGATCCCGTAGATACCCTTAGCGGCAGATCCACCAGTGGTGCCAGAGATACCCCATGTACCGGTTGGAGACCGTATTCTCCTCCGTTCTGTTTATCGGGGGTATACCATAGAGTTGCGTGCGGCACCAGTTTCAAGTGTTGAGGATGTGGTGTAGTATTCATTAAGGGGTGATGTCTTCTTCTAGCCTTCCTACTCAGGATAAGGGACCTTGCAGGGTCAGCGTTGAGACTCGGGCTAGGGTACTCCGTGTTCCTTGTTTGGTTGTCGGGATATCCTATATTGGGACCTCATGAGGCCCTCCCGAGGTTCTTTTCCCAGTCAAGGAATCCCTTTGAAGCATCAAATTGATGATTGATTTTTCCTCACTTGGAAGGTGCGATAGCGGGTGGTGATGCATATGATCGGGATTGAGTGCATCTTATTGCAGCTTAGTGGGCGATAGCTTATGGACTAGGGTTCCATACCATATCTGGAGTCGCTTCGATATATCATCGTGCATAGTAGCTACCCGGTAGAGGCAAGAGACCTGTGAGGTGCTCCCTGGGACTATCCACGACGCTTGTTGGTGTGCCCATATAGCAGAGATAGTGGACATGGGAGGCTACCAGGTAGGGGCCACACCGGGAGAGTGCTACTGGATGACGTCGAGAGCTTGGACTCCCCGTGATGAATCTGCCCATTGAGTGCATGATGCTAGAGTTCCAACGGTTATGGTTGGGCGACCTATTGGTGGCGGCATGTGAAGCACAGTCTGGTACTGTTGCGTTTTGCCCCCACATGGATCATAAATGAGGAGACGCGACGCTAGCGTTCGTGATCGGACTCAACCGTCATATCAGGTAGATGACGTCGCTTAGGTGTTGTCAGGGATCGACGACCTCCTATTGCGTGTCTTGCGGATTAAGTGCGGTCGAGCGGCTTACCCAGCATGTAAGGGTCATCATGAGCGTCAGCCATGCTCGAGGAGCAGATTTGGACTTAATCGTCCCAGGAATTATTTTGATCTCCCCATAGGGGTTGAGGATCAAGTACCCTTGCCGCGAATTGATGATCTATTTTGACCAGCTCTGGGAGCCAGTGTCTTTATGTTGATCGATCTTCGCGCAAGGTACCCTAAATTGGAGATCCGGAAGTTGGGCATTCTTTAGTTGGCCTTTCGTGACTGTTTCGGGCACTATGAATTTTGAGTACTGCCGTCGTGGTAGACGAATGCGCCAGATGCCTACAATGATCTCAAATGTTTATTGAGCCTCTGTGGGCTGTTCTGTGGTAGATTTCGTTGAGGATGTTGGTTGGCATGCCCTCAGGCGAAGTTGTTGATCGTCGCGTTGGAATGCGTTCGTCCATCGAGATTCCTCAGTGGACGTGGGAGTGAGTTATCATGGATTTCGTTGTGGGTTCGCTAAAGTCACGTTCGGGTCATGATGCCGTCTGGGTGATCATTGACCGATTGACTAGGTCCGCACTCTCCTCCCTATCAAACTGACTGAGTCTCTGGACGCTTCGACGCGGGTTTGAGCCTTCGCGATTGTTCGTCTTCATGGCACTCCGGTCGGTGCTATTTTGGGCTGAGACGCGTGGGTTACTTCGAGGTTCTGGCACAGCCTTTGGCAGGCTTTTCGCGCGAGCCTCCCTTTTAAGTACAGCGTTTCGATACCGGCGGACAGCCAGGCAATGAGGACGATTTAGGCCTTGGAGGACATCCTATTTGCCTGCGTGCCCGACTCGGGGCAGTTGGATGAGGCACCACCCTTTGGGTAAGGGTCTGCCTGTGGGATGACTGCCATTTGAGCGCCCAGATGAAATTGAAAAAGGGGCACTCTACGGGCGCAGTTTTATACCTCCCTTATGTTGGGACGATTGTGGAGCGCCAGTTAGAGGGGCTATGGTTATTCAATTGACCTTGCGGTGGCCGAGATGGTTCGTGCGTGCCTCTGCACCACCTAGAACTGTCGGAAGGGCTACGCAGGTCATCGTCGCCAGGAGCCTACCTTCGGGTTCGGCGGCCATGTTGGCATGAGGTGTCCCGGTTTAAGGGCATCCTCTGTTTCGACGTTCGGGGAGAGTTGAGTCGGCCTTCCATCGGACCTGCTTTCGTCCTTGAGTGGATTAGGGGAGGTGGCTGTCATGAAGCCTTGCCCCCGTGGCTGACTCGTGCCTGTGACGTCATCCCTGTCTCATAGCTAAGCCATTATGTCCACGATCATGCTCATGTCATTCCGTTCGAGCCGCTCATCCTCGAGCAGGATTTGTCGTTTGTGGAGCAGTTGATCGGGACCATGGACCGATGTGAAGAGAGGCTCCGCACCAAGACCGTTCTGTCGGTTAAAGTGCGTGGTAGCACCAGTTCAGGGTCCGGACCACTCGGGAGCCAAGGGACTCTATGGGCGACACTTCTATGTTCAGTCTTCCCTTTGGGTTTTCTTAAATTTCGAGGACTAGATTTCCTAAGGGGGGGAGAATGTTAGACCTGTGTCATTTAGAGTCCTAATTTCGATCGGAGTCGCTAAATTTTTTTTTTTGCTTTTTAGCCTACCAAGGGGGTTTGAGGACTCTGATTGAAGATTTAACTGCATATTATGGGTCCTGGTATTGTTTAGTACTGCCCATAAAATTTTCGTTTAATTCCGATAACGTTTTTGGAATTTATGCAGTTTCGGATTGGTATTCGGATTTGATTTTATTAAAATCCAAGATGATGAGGTAAAATTCTGATATTATTACGAGATGTTCAGTTTGGAGATACCTACCATATAGAAGTGGAATTGGATCAACTGGATTCGTATATTAAAAGTTATGGGTATTTTTCCATGTATACCCCGAAGTTGAGAAATCCAGGCAGCAGCCCTGTAAGATGTTCAACCTAGATTTTGAAATAGCTGAAGGGGTTATTTGATCTAGGTGTAAACATGAAAGTTGTAGATAATCGTCTTATGTTTCAAATGCCACTGGAATCGTGCAATTCTGAGCTATATTGAGGAAGTTATGGTCGTTTAAGTGAAGGCTGCGCAGAGTTTTAAGTCCGAGGACGACTTGGTCTTTCACTCCGACTTTGCCTATTTAAACCCCCCCAAATCCCACGACTTCAGCTCTTCAGCCTCTGTTTGGGCCTCTCTTTTTCCCTCTTTTGGTGTGTATTTGGAGGAGGAGAAGGAGAAGGAGATGGAGCAAGGAGGAGAGGAAGTTGAAGGAGATCAAGTTGAAGAGGGAGATCAAGGGAAGGAGATGTTGTTGCTTGATCTCTATCTTTCAAGCTCTCTCTTTGGGTCCCTCTTTGTGTTGGATCAGCTAGGGATGGGGGTGAAGATGAGGTGTTTGTGTTTATGCAACAACAAGAAGATGTGGAAGAGAGAAAGGTGTGTGAGCTTGTGTTTATTGTTGGTTGTTGTTGTTGTTTCTCTCCCTCTCCAAATCAGCCCCCATGTGTTTGGTTTTATGCCTCTATGAAGGGTGTGCTTGGAAGAAGAGGACCAGCCAAGAGAAGGTCTCCGAAGGCAGAGGTGGTGGCAGCAGTGGTGGCGGTCGAGGTGGTTGCGGGCATGCGGATGAGCCCCCACACCTCCCCCTTCCCTTCCCCTCTCTTTCGGTGAGTTTCTCCTCTTCTTTAATCGGTTTTATGCATGTATTGGTGCTTGGGAGAGAATGCATCGGTGGTATTTGTGTTTGGGTGCAAGTGAGGGCATGGGAGAGTGTTTTGGAGGCTGGGCGCGCGGGTCTGCACGCGCGAGCGCGCGCGCGGGCTTGCGCGGAGGTGTATCGCGCGGGTACGCGCGCGGGTCGTGCGCGGAGGTGTATCGTGCGGGTACGCGCGCGGTAGTGCGCGCGGGGGGTCGCGCGAGGTGCGCGCGGGGGCGCGCGCGAGCGCGCGTCTGTCTGCGCGCGGAGGGCGCGCGTCTGGGCGCGCTGCGTGCGCGCGCGGGGATGCCCGGGGCTGCGGCCGGGGCTTCCCGGGGTGCGTGGGGGTGCTGCCCGGGGCCCGGTTTGGGCATGCTGGGGGTCGGCACCCTCGGGTGGGTGTCCGGGGGGCTCGGGCACGCGTGCGTGCATCCATGCTTGCGTGCGTTCGAGCCCGTTTGCGTGCATGTCTAGCCTTAGGCATGCCTAATTGATTTTATGTGTTTGTTTATGGTTATACTCATCATTTTGGTACCCCTTGCCTTGCAGACCTCGTCGGTTGGGATGCGTGACGACCCGGGTATCGGTGAGTGGTTCGATTCCAACCCTTCCGGGAGCGCTCGAGGCACGTAGTCGTGCTTCGCGCTTCCATGGGGCTTTAATTGCACCCTAAATATGTTAGATATCATGCATGCTAGGTTGTATAGCTCGTATATTGTGTAGAACCCCTATTCTACCGTATACTTGTCTATGTAGTGTATAGAATATGGCATGACTTAGGTATTTTATTTGAATTACTACCCTTATTATTATTCGGACACATCCAGCATGTTTAACTTGGGTTAATAACGGGGTGTATGCGTAATAATCTTGATTTGGTACTCGAGGGTGTGGTATAGTTGTTGCACCCATCTTGTTGGGGTAAAACTATGACCAGCTTCGAGAGGGGACGAGGCATTCCCTCTCTCTCGCCCTCCCTCTTTTCGTGAACCGAGTGAGTAATTGTAGATCCTACTTGACTCGGGTTTGCTTGGAATTATTGGCATGCACCTATTGTCGCGCGGATCGCGCTTAACCCTCCCCTTTGAGTTGGTGATATCCAACGCCTGCTTAAGTCATACCTTTGTGATAGTATGTTTATTATGCCTCGTATGCATGTTTAAGTAAGTTATCCCTGGGTAATTAATTGCATATATATAATATATGCCGATATGGCCATGATTCCTGTCTAATGTGTTAGACAAGTGTATGACCTCTTGTGGGGTCATACCATGGCTTCGACATTTAGAATTAAAAGTCTTCCCCGCATCTGAGTTATGCGCCCTGTAGGGAATTCATGAGAATTCATTGCGCCTATCGGTGTTTGATAACCGATGATGACGGATCCATAGGGATCGTATTCGCGAGTGTTGGGTGTTCTTACCTTCATCGGTTCCGAGTAGAGACTGCCCGGCGTAGTAAAGTCCGGTGGAGACCTCCCTGATACTACTCATGACGCGTGTTGGTGTGCCCATACGGCGGAGGTAGTGATCGTGGGAGGCTAGTCCGGTAGTGGCCTGAACCCCATGGGATGCTCCTGGGAACTATCCACGACGCATGTTGGTGTGCCCATATTGCAGAGATAGGGACCCGGGAGGCCACCAGGTAGTAGGGGCCACACTGGGAGAGACTACCGGAAGACGAGTGGTGTAGGACAATCGACCTCTTCCCCAAGAGCCTATGTCACCCTGAGGAGGGGGTGAGGGTGAGGGTGTGGTGGGTCGGCGTTGGTTCGATCGGCCAGTTCGTGTAATTTCCCAAGATCCTATGTCACCCATCGGGGTGAGGGTGAGGGTATTGGCGTGAGTGGGGTGGGCTTGAGTTGATACTCGACCCATCAGCTTGTATAGATGGTTTTCCCGTAGGGTTCACGTGCGAGCATGTAATGGGTCCCCCCAATATCGTCGTATCGGGGCCCCGACGTTGAAGCTGCCCTGACAGAGGACTCCCACTTGTAGGTACTCCCGATGCATTCGGCGGATGTACTGATCATGGGAGTGTACCAGGTGAGGCTACACGAGGGTGGACCACCGGACGATATTGCGAGCATGAATTATCGTTCTCCCCTTCGCCGGATCCATATGGATGCTTCCTAGGTACGAGCCGCCCTGGGTGGACCCCCACCTGTAGGTACCATCGACGCTGTCGACAGTGTACTGACCGTGGCCGGCTCCAGGTAGCGGCTGCCCGGGAGAGCGCTACCGGATGACGAACGGTGTAGAACAGCAAGTTTTGTCCTTCAAGTCCCTAGGCTCACCCCTGTGGGGGCTAGGGCGAGGACGAGGTATGGTTGCACCGCCGTGTGACATTGTTAACCGTTGGGTTTCTACCCATGGTTTCCTTGATAGGTGATTGCCTTAGGATCGAATGTTGTGTTGGTGTTTGGTTTCTGACCACTCACTGAGCTTGTAGCTCACCACTCGCTTATGTTTTTCCCCAGTTGACGCTGAGTCGGATCCAAGAGAAGAGCTCCCCTGGCGCCAGCCGAGTAGGAGACCCGCGTTCGCGTTGGATGTCTTGCGAGTCAGAGGCTATCAGCATTCCATTTTTATTGTATGTATTATACTTGTGCTTGCGCACGGTATGTAGAGTGTTGATGTCGGTTATTGTTATATATTGGCTCTCACAGGACAGTTGATTGTGTACTCTAGTCTGTAATATGTCTTTGAATTACAGACTTAGTCATTTGAGCTTCCGCTTTTTGTATATATTTGATGTCAGTTACTTGTGTATTCCCTTTTCTATTGTGGAGTATTTATTTGACCTCGTGTATGGATTACTGATATCATTTATATATTTGCCACGTCTCGGGGACGGCCGCCCTGGGGCGTGACAATTACCGTCCTGTGAGAGCCCAAGTCTAGTCCAAATACAACAATATGTGCGACACGCACAATTACTAATACATACACAAAAATAGGATTGCTGATAGCCCCACACTTGCCAACCGGAAGCTGAGACACGCCACGCACGAACTACGCTAGAGGGATGCTCCACCTCCACGCCCCACTGTCCCTGGCGGAAAACAACACATGAGGGGTGAGCTACAAGCTTAGTGAGTGGCAAGAATCCAACTCAAGAATAATAATATAACACTAACATATTTTCCTTTCAAGGAAAGATATGGATGGGAGAACACCGACATATATAAATGTCACGTAGAGTCGTGATCACACATCACCCTCACCCTCACCCCGAAGGGGGAAAACTGTTGGGACTTTTGGGAAACAACTAATCCATTAACACTAACGAGTTGTAACAGAAACTAATACCAAGCTACAAAGATTCTCCACATCTAGATAAATACATATCAATCCCTCGCATCATCCGGTAGCCCTCTCCCGGGTAATCCTCATCCTAAGGGCCATCCCTGGTCAGTACTCAAGCCTCGTACGATGGTGGCATCATACTCTGGGCATTCCCCACGATATGGATTCACCCATGGTCGGTACTCAAGCCTCGTATGTTAGTGACGTCATACTCTGAGCATTATGATACGGCATCACCCGTGGTCGGTACTCCTAGCCTTGTATGATAGTCACATCAAACTCTAGGCATTCCCAACGATATAGATTTATCCATGGTCGGTACTTAAGCCTCGTATGGTAGTGACATCTTACTCTGGGCATTCCTGACGATACGGCATCACCCGTGGTCGGTACTTTAAGTCTCGTATGATAGTCACATCAAACTCTAGGCATTCCTAACGATATTATGGCACAATGCAGGACAGACTCAACCCCGGGTAGCTTCAACGCACGATGATGTAGGGAAACAATACTCCACGTTCGCAATATCATACGGTAGCCCTCTCCCAGGTAGCCCTCTCCCTGGCGGCCTTCCGATGGCACGGCGGCACCATGCAGGGTAGCTCCAACGCTGTGTAGCTTCGACGCACGATGATATGTGGAGGAAGCACTTCGTGCTCGCAATACGATCCACACACGCTTAACACAGGTAGGCCTAACATACTATTGTCATAGCTATCAAGTAACAAACACCGAATAGCCTCTACGCACGATGATGTAGAGAAACAGTACTCCACGCTCGCAATATCATCCGGTAGCCCTCTCCCAGGTAGCCCTCTCCCTCCCTGGCGGCCTTCCGGTGGCACGGTGGCACCACACAGGGTAGCTCCAACGCTGGGTAGCTTTGACGCACGATGATATAGAGAAACAGTACTCCACGCTCGTAATATCATCTGGTAGCCCTCTCCCAGGTAGCCCTCTCACTGGCGGCCTTCCGGTGGCACGGTGGCACCATGTAGGGTAGCTTCGACGCACGATGATATATGGAGGGGGTACACCATGCTCGCAAGACGATCCTCCCGAATCAACTACTATCATCTAGCAATTACCAATTGATATACAGAATTCTCTTGAATTCCCGCACAGATGCATCACTTGGATGCAGTGGAAAAAGCTAAACACTCGCACTCAATTATGACAAGACATGATCCTGAAGGCGGGTCATGCACACGCCTAACACAGGTAGGCCTAACATACCATTTTCATAGCTATCGGGTAACAAACACCGAGTAGCTTCTACGCACGATGATGTAGGGAAACAGTACTCCACGCTCGCAATATCATCCGGTAGCCCTCTCCCAGGTAGCCCTCTCCCTGACGGCCTTCCGGTGGCACGGTGGCACTACACAGGGTAGCTCCAACACTGGGTAGCTTCGACGCACGATGATATAGGGAGGGGGTACTCCATGCTCGCATGACGATCCTCCTGGATCAACTACTATCATCTAACTAATACCATTGCTAATGAATTCTTATGAATTCCCACACGGATGCATCTCTCGACGTGGGAAATAAGTCCTTGCACTCAATCAGGATAGGACATGATCCTAAGGGCTATCATACACGCGTCTAACACAGATAGGCTGACATTCTATCATCATAGATATCAGATAACAAACATCAATACAACAATGAATTCTCATGAATTCCCATAGAGTTGCATCACTTGGATGCAGGCAAGATAGCTACTATATTTGCCCACTAAAACAAGTATGCTCCTGATAAACAATAGATCATAGATATACCTATCACAGATAAGGCCAAACAATTAAACATACACACAATTATCACATGAGAGTTCCTATCACAACAAGAGTGCATAGACCACATGTCCAAGGAACCTAGCATTCAAGAATTAACCACACTAAGCATCTACCAACACGAAGGCAATACTACGCAAGGACACCTTTAGTATAACATACCCAACATTCCATGCTATATATATAAAAGCTACAAAGTGATAATAGCAATATTATTTGAAAATCAATAATGAGTATAGCTATAGAACCCCATGGGTACGCGACGCACAATCACATGCATCGAGCGCTTCCCAAAAGGGGTGGATCGAATCACTCACCAAAAACCCATTCATTGCGAGTTCCGCCAACGAAAGCTGCAAAACACAACCAATGATTATCAAATCAAACATGAAGTTTCTTGGCACCTATATATAAGCCTATTTCATGAAGACCACAACTCCTGATATTGTCCACCCAATGCATAATAGCTCTTTGACACATATTTATACAAGACTAGTCCATCTACAGCAATCAGCCCCAAACATTGGTCTCCACGGCATAAAATACATATCCAAAAATTCTGAAATAAATCATACACATACTCTGATATGTTAGGATCATAATCCGTGAAGACATCAAATCCTGATTTAATCTTGAAATACCCAAAATAAATTATTTTCAGAAATAGGTCTATTTCTACGTGAATCTGGACAGGCCATGAACATTAGGCTATAACTTTCAATACAGGTAACCAAACGACACCAAATTTCATATGTAACATGTAGACACATAGATGATCATATGAAATGAAGACATAAGTCTCAAAATATGCCTCTAAATACCCCAAACACAAGAATCTTGAGGAGACAGAAAATCTGTCTTACAACACAAAGCCACTCCATTCATACATTAACACAACCATCCTATGTGCAGCATCAATTACTCATAACAACACTCTCATGCATGCCCTCTATAACATCCTAGCAAACATAAAAGTAGGGGTAGAGAATTACCAAAAGATGGAGAGGAGAAGGGAAGGTGTTGGGCTCACAATGACACCACACACACACCCACCATCACCACCATCTCCTTCACAGCACACCTTCTACTTGGCTGGACCAAAAGGGGAGGGCAAAACAGGGGATCAGCTAGAGGAGGAGGAGAGGAAGGATAAACATCAACAACAATAACATAAGCACTCACATACACCATGATCTTCTTCTTCTCCTTGCTCCACCATCTTCTCCTTCTCCCACTCATTGTGGCATTTCCACAAACACATGAGGGGTGCTGATCCAAAGAGGAGGGAAAAACATTGGATCAGCTAGGGGAGAGGAGGAGAAGGAGGAGAAACATCAACACAACATACACAACTCACTATACACACATTCTTATACTCTCTCTTGAGCTTCTTCTTCTCCATCACCTTCACTTCCTCCACCCAAAACACACATAAGAGGGGGGGCTGGACCAGAAATAAAGAGGAGGAGAGACCCCAGGTCGTGCACATTTGGGGGAGGTTAAATAGACAAAAGAGGGGGAATGACCAAGTTGTCCTCGGATTTAAAACCCTGAACAGCCTTCACTTAAACAACCATAACTTCCTCAATACAGCTCCGAATTACATGATTCTAATTCCATGGGAAAGATAAGAAGATTATCTACAGCTTTTATGTTTACAGCTAGATCAAATAACATCTCCAGCTATTCCAAAATCTAGGCTAAACATCTTACAGGGCTGCTGCCTGGATTTCTCATCTTCGGGGTATACTCGGAAAAATATCAATAACTTTTGATATACAAATCCAGTTGATCCAATTCCACTTCTATATGGAAGCTATCTCAAAACTGAACATCTCATAATAATATCGGATTTTTAGCTTTTCATCTTGAATTTTAACAAAACCAAATCCGAATACCAAATCAAAACTGCATAATTCCAAAAACGTCAGAATGCGACGAAAATTTATAGGTAGGCCAATGCCAGTACCAGGAGAATAGATATGCAGTTAGATTTTGAAATTTAATGCCCAACCTATAAGAATAAATACAATCCAATATTTAACAGCCAAAAAGTGACACAGACATAACAAAAACTTGTTTGTTTGAAGATATTAGTGATAAAGATCCTTGAATTGTGTTATTCCACCAAATATTCTATTGGTATAAGCGAGACCCACATGTCATCATATCTTATAAATCAAATAACTTATATATCAAATTATTATTTTTTCACATTTGTTTAATTTTTATCTACAATTTATTCATAGTAAACTAAATAAATGAGGGAAATGATTTTTAAACCCCAAGATTAGGCCTCCGTCTGATGCCCCGTGACATGGCATGTAGAATTTTCTTTTTATCCTCCTAAGTCATCCGTCACTTGAAAAATTTCATTTCGACCAACCTACTCATCTCCAGCAACCCACATCACCGCCCCTGAATTTTTCTCGCTGCCCTCTATCATATGAGGGTGGTTCAGCTACCTTTCGAGCTATCCTTCGACCTCCACCTCCACATTTAAAAAAAAAATTCAGTTACATTTCCAAATGTATTTGACAAACCAGTAGCACTAGTTTATGTGAGTTTTCTTTTTTTTTTACATGTCTTTTATAATTTTATGTAATGTTATCTAATGAATGATTATTTTGTTATGCTAGCTATATAATTATATGTTATATTTCCTGATCCATTTAGTTGGTTATTGGTCCCCTTTTTTGTTTTTATGGTTTTTTTTTAAAATTCAGCTACATTTTAAATATATTTGACAAACCAGTTGCATTCGCTTATGTGATTTTTTTAACATATTTTTGTGATTTTATATAATGTTATTTAATGAATGACTATTTTGTTATATTAGCTATAAAATTTTAAGTTATATTTTCTGCTTTATTAATATGGTTGTTGGTATTTTTTTTCTTTTTAAATCTAGATAAATTTATCAAAATTTATTTATATTTATCAAAGTTAGTTACATTATTCTAGATAAAGTTACATTCTATGAATTCTACATACTATTACATTATGACTTTTTTAGCTGTTTCAAGTTTACTTTCATAACTCACTATTAACAAAAATATAGTTACATTACAAAATCAAGTTACATTTAAAAAATCTACATAGTAAAGTTCAGATACAATCTTCCCGGTCTTTACATTAAAAAATACATATAAGTATGGATAAGCTCTACATTTTCGTAGAAATATTAGAATTAATTTTATTATATAAACAATAAATTAAAGGAAAAAAAATCCATATAACCCCCTGAAATCTTGCCTAAATCCATATAACCCCCTGCAATCTTCATATATCCATATAACCCCCTGTAATCATACCCAAAATCCATATAACCCCCTGTCCGCCTTCCGTCAGCCGAGTTAACGGCAAAATCTGAAAAAATCCATATAACCCCATGTAATCTAGCCTAAATGCATATAATCCCCTGCAATCTTCATATATCCAAGGGTTATATTGTTGCCCAGATTTATAGTTGCTGCCCAGATTTCTATAGTTGCTGCCTAGATTTGTTTGTGGTGATGGTGTGATGTTTTCTTGCTGATTTGTAGGTGATTCAATTATATGATAGCCTATGGATGAATGGCTTTTGATGGTTTAGAATAATTGGTTTGATTGTTGGAGGTATAGGGTGTGTTGTGCATTTTTTTTGCTAGGATCTTAGAATATGTTTGTATTATTTTTTTTTATGCATGAATGCATTATTTTCTTGGTTGAGTTGGCGATGTTTGTTTGCCAGAGGGGTCTCCTCAATGTGAGAAAGGTGGTGGTCTTTTATTTTGGTGGGAATGACTATACTCCCACGAGTCCAGAAGCGATCACGCTATTGTTGGACTGTCTGAGGGGCGTGATTCTTCACAGGATGGAATACTCGTATCTGAGTGGATCTAACTCAGCATTCTGATTATATAGTTCCCTGCTAAGTTATGTTTATGGTATGATATTAATCATGTATGCATGACTTGGTGGCATCCATAGGCATGATTAAATATGTTTAATTGAGTTTGCATGATTACTTATCATATTTATAATTATATTACATTATCACATGCTGATATATTAAATAAACTTGGAATGTGTAGTTAAAGGTAGGATTTGATATTATTATATCATGTCATATCCATAGTGCATGCTAATAATCTATCCTTGTTAATAGCTACATATTATGTTCTATATATAGCCTTATTAATGATTGTCTACCTTGTTAATGGCTGTCTAGCCTTGTTTATGGTTGTCTATCCTGTCTAGCCTTGTTAATGGCTGCTATATATATAGTCATCATGATTTATAGATCCTTGCCCAAAGATCTGGTTAGAGACATCGTTAGGGGTAGGGGATCTGATCATATAGGTCAGATTTGGTTGCTTGTTGTGGTTTACCTCGTAGGTCTTGACCGGTCTGTGTCAAACCTGTTCAGGGTGGGTTGATTATGATAGTTCTTGTGAGTCATGAGTGCGAACCTGCAGTTGAGGTGAGGGTAAACTCTGGGTGTCCTTCACGAGGGGGCGTTTTCAAGGTTCATCTTGGACGTCCACGGTATCCGATAGTTCAAATCGTCTACACGTCAGAGTGGTTGGATGACAGAGAGCCTTAGCCAAGATACTGGGTCTGATGGTTTAATTTTGCATTTAGATGCTTCGTGTGAGTCAGTTGAGGTGAGGGTAAACTCTGGGTGTCCTTCACGAGGGAAACGTTTTCAAGGTTCCTGGACGCCCACGGTATCCGATAGTTCAAATCGGCTACGCGTTAGAGTGGGATAGAGAGCCTTAGCCAAGATACTGGGTTTATCGGCCCTGTTCACAAAGTGATAGTCTAGGACGGGATCCATTGATGCGGTTTGTGATGCAGTTGGGCTTTGGTGGACTTGACGGGTATAGTGATACTCCCTGTATTGGCCAAGCCGATGCATTTGCAGAATGAGTCGCCTAAAAAAAGTCACTGCGCGACAGGAGGAACTATGATGCATTTGTGTGTAGTGGCGTTTCAGTCACTAGGATTCATATTTATGTATTTATAGCGTTGCTAGCATGGGATGAATCCCCTGTGGTATGTGATGCAGACGGATCTGTCTTTATGCTGGGGACATAACGGGGTTAGTGTTATAGCATTGCTAGCATGGGATGGATCCCCTATGGTATGGGACGCAGACGGATCTGTCTTTATGCTGCAAACATAGTAAGGTTAGTGTGAGTTGGCTTCCTACAGTGATGGTACCTAAGGCTGGTCGGCTTATACTTGACAGTTATTTATGTAGATTTTATGGATGTGTTGAAACTGTACTTTGAGGTGTCTTGTAGTTAGTTTCATTCACTAGGCCTTCATTGGCTTGCCCCTCTATTGTTATGGGTTTTCATCCAGGTGTTGCGCAGGATCGTTAGGTTGGGTGTTGTGCATCTCTCGGTGATTTGGTGAGTCTGTCAGTTTCCTATTGTTTTTCATACCAGGTGTTTGTTGTTATTATTGGTATGTATTGGACTGTATTTGTAATTATGACTTGTGTTCATACAGGACGGTGATTGTGTATTCTTTTGAGGGCCATTATTATCTGTTCCATGGCCTTGTATTGTTCATTTATTTATTCATATACTCTTAAAAGAGCAAACTTTCCAGACCAGAAAATAATTTTTCCACCCAAAAACAGCATTCCGTCTGCCTGAATACCATTTTTCAACCAAAGACAGCTTTTTTCAGCTAGAACACTACCCGGACACCATATTTTCGACCGAAACAGCATTTTCTGGAACAAGCCGGATATTGTGGCCAAATCGCATTTTCCACTAAAAAAACGTCATTTTTTCGACCAAAACAGCGTTTTCAGAATTCCAACACCATTTTTTCGAGCAAAAAACATTTTCTACACTCCAAACCACAATTTTTCCATCCAAATAACAATTTTAAACCCGAACAACATTTTTCAACAGTAGCTGCATTTTTCTACAACCCAAACATAAAAATCATCTTTCGATCGAAACGTGACCCAAACTGCACTTTTTCAACGCAAACAGAACATTTCGACCAAACCAAATTTTTTGACCCAAACACCATTTTTCTACCCGGACATCATTTTTAAAACCCAAAACACAATTCACAGAAAAATAAACATTTTTTCAACCCAAAGAGCATTTTTCCACCCAAACAATATATTTCGGCCCAAACTTGACCCAAAGATCATTTTTGGACCCGAACAACATTTCTAAACCCAAACTGCATTTTTCCACGCAAAATACATTTCTCGTCCCTAACTCGACACAAACACCATTATTTCGGCCAAAACAACATTTTTCGACCCAGGCACGACCCAAAACACATTTTTGACCCTGACACCTCTCATTTTTGCCCAAGCAGCCTTTCTTTGATGCAAACTAAAATTTTCGAACGAGAAACCCTATTCCTTCAACGCGATACGCAATTTTCGACCCAAACGCCATTTTTTCGACTGAAATGGATTTTTTCGATCCAAAGAAGACCAGAACGTCATTTTTCTCCCTAAACTGGATATTTCAGCCCAAGGAAGATTTTTTTGACCCAAACAACATTTTTTCGATGCGTACACCATCTTTTTGTACGCGAACAGCACCCCTCGACCCAAAAGGCAATTTTCGAAGCGGAAAGCATTTTTCGATCCAATCACAACCAAAACTGCACTTTTTCAACCCAATCTGCCCCAAAACGTCATTTTGAGACCGAAACAACAATTCTTAACCCAAACTGAATTTCGTCTGCCAAATAACATAGTTTCTCGACACAAATATACCCAGAAACCAATTTGTTTGTTCCCCCGCCTAAAACACCATGTTCTCAAGCTAAATGTCATATTTTGACGCAAGCAGCATTTTGTTTTTACTCCCACATCATTTCCTGACCCGGACGGCCATTTTCGGCCCAAAACAACGATTTTCGACCCAATTTTCTTTTTTCTACCCGAATAACATTTTCTTGGACCCAAGCAGCACTTCCCAGGTCAGAAAATCGCTTTTCGACCCGAACATCATTTTACAACCCAGATGGCATTTTGTCGACCCGAACATCATTTTACAAACCAAATAGCATTTTATGAATAAACCACGACCCAAATACCATTTTTTTCGACCAAAACAACATTTTCTTACCCGAACAGCATTCTGAAACCCAAATCGCATCATCGACGCAAAGACGACTAAACATCATTTTTTCGGGCAAAAGAGCACTTTCCAGACCAGAAAATAATTTTTCCACCCAAAAACAGCATTCCGTCTGCCTGAATACCATTTTTCAACCAAAGACAGCTTTTTTCAGCTAGAACACTACCCGACACCATATTTTCGACCGAAACAGCATTTTCTGGAACAAGCCGGATATTGTGGCCAAATCGCATTTTCCACTAAAAAAACGTCATTTTTTCGACCAAAACAGCGTTTTCAGAATTCCAACACCATTTTTTCGAGCAAAAAACATTTTCTACACTCCAAACCACAATTTTTCCATCCAAATAACAATTTTAAACCCGAACAACATTTTTCAACAGTAACTGCATTTTCTACAACCCAAACATAAAAATCATCTTTCGATCGAAACGTGACCCAAACTGCACTTTTTCAACGCAAACAGAACATTTCGACCAAACCAAATTTTTTGACCCAAACACCATTTTTCTACCCGGACATCATTTTTAAAACCCAAAACACAATTCACAGAAAAATAAACATTTTTTCAACCCAAAGAGCATTTTTCCACCCAAACAATATATTTCGGCCCAAACTTGACCCAAAGATCATTTTTGGACCCGAACAACATTTCTAAACCCAAACTGCATTTTTCCACGCAAAATACATTTCTCGTCCCTAACTCGACACAAACACCATTATTTCGGCCAAAACAACATTTTTCGACCCAGGCACGACCCAAAACACATTTTTGACCCTGACACCTCTCATTTTTGCCCAAGCAGCCTTTCTTTGATGCAAACTAAAATTTTCGAACGAGAAACCCTATTCCTTCAACGCGATACGCAATTTTCGACCCAAACGCCATTTTTTCGACTGAAATGGATTTTTTCGATCCAAAGAAGACCAGAACGTCATTTTTCTCCCTAAACTGGATATTTCAGCCCAAGGAAGATTTTTTTGACCCAAACAACATTTTTTCGATGCGTACACCATCTTTTTGTACGCGAACAGCACCCCTCGACCCAAAAGGCAATTTTCGAAGCGGAAAGCATTTTTCGATCCAATCACAACCAAAACTGCACTTTTTCAACCCAATCTGCCCCAAAACGTCATTTTGAGACCGAAACAACAATTCTTAACCCAAACTGAATTTCGTCTGCCAAATAACATAGTTTCTCGACACAAATATACCCAGAAACCAATTTGTTTGTTCCCCCGCCTAAAACACCATGTTCTCAAGCTAAATGTCATATTTTGACGCAAGCAGCATTTTGTTTTTACTCCCACATCATTTCCTGACCCGGACGGCCATTTTCGGCCCAAAACAACGATTTTCGACCCAATTTTCTTTTTTCTACCCGAATAACATTTTCTTGGACCCAAGCAGCACTTCCCAGGTCAGAAAATCGCTTTTCGACCCGAACATCATTTTACAACCCAGATGGCATTTTGTCGACCCGAACATCATTTTACAAACCAAATAGCATTTTATGAATAAACCACGACCCAAATACCATTTTTTTCGACCAAAACAACATTTTCTTACCCGAACAGCATTCTGAAACCCAAATCGCATCATCGACGCAAAGACGACTAAACATCATTTTTTCGGGCAAAAGAGCACTTTCCAGACCAGAAAATAATTTTTCCACCCAAAAACAGCATTCCGTCTGCCTGAATACCATTTTTCAACCAAAGACAGCTTTTTTCAGCTAGAACACTACCCGACACCATATTTTCGACCGAAACAGCATTTTCTGGAACAAGCCGGATATTGTGGCCAAATCGCATTTTCCACTAAAAAAACGTCATTTTTTCGACCAAAACAGCGTTTTCAGAATTCCAACACCATTTTTTCGAGCAAAAAACATTTTCTACACTCCAAACCACAATTTTTCCATCCAAATAACAATTTTAAACCCGAACAACATTTTTCAACAGTAACTGCATTTTCTACAACCCAAACATAAAAATCATCTTTCGATCGAAACGTGACCCAAACTGCACTTTTTCAACGCAAACAGAACATTTCGACCAAACCAAATTTTTTGACCCAAACACCATTTTTCTACCCGGACATCATTTTTAAAACCCAAAACACAATCACAGAAAAATAAACATTTTTTCAACCCAAAGAGCATTTTTCCACCCAAACAATATATTTCGGCCCAAACTTGACCCAAAGATCATTTTTGGACCCGAACAACATTTCTAACCCAAACTGCATTTTTCCACGCAAAATACATTTCTCGTCCCTAACTCGACACAAACACCATTATTTCGGCCAAAACAACATTTTTCGACCCAGGCACGACCCAAAACACATTTTTGACCCTGACACCTCTCATTTTTGCCCAAGCAGCCTTTCTTTGATGCAAACTAAAATTTTCGAACGAGAAACCCTATTCCTTCAACGCGATACGCAATTTTCGACCCAAACGCCATTTTTTCGACTGAAATGGATTTTTTCGATCCAAAGAAGACCAGAACGTCATTTTTCTCCCTAAACTGGATATTTCAGCCCAAGGAAGATTTTTTTGACCCAAACAACATTTTTTCGATGCGTACACCATCTTTTTGTACGCGAACAGCACCCCTCGACCCAAAAGGCAATTTTCGAAGCGGAAAGCATTTTTCGATCCAATCACAACCAAAACTGCACTTTTTCAACCCAATCTGCCCCAAAACGTCATTTTGAGACCGAAACAACAATTCTTAACCCAAACTGAATTTCGTCTGCCAAATAACATAGTTTCTCGACACAAATATACCCAGAAACCAATTTGTTTGTTCCCCCGCCTAAAACACCATGTTCTCAAGCTAAATGTCATATTTTGACGCAAGCAGCATTTTGTTTTTACTCCCACATCATTTCCTGACCCGGACGGCCATTTTCGGCCCAAAACAACGATTTTCGACCCAATTTTCTTTTTTCTACCCGAATAACATTTTCTTGGACCCAAGCAGCACTTCCCAGGTCAGAAAATCGCTTTTCGACCCGAACATCATTTTACAACCCAGATGGCATTTTGTCGACCCGAACATCATTTTACAAACCAAATAGCATTTTATGAATAAACCACGACCCAAATACCATTTTTTTCGACCAAAACAACATTTTCTTACCCGAACAGCATTCTGAAACCCAAATCGCATCATCGACGCAAAGACGACTAAACATCATTTTTTCGGGCAAAAGAGCACTTTCCAGACCAGAAAATAATTTTTCCACCCAAAAACAGCATTCCGTCTGCCTGAATACCATTTTTCAACCAAAGACAGCTTTTTTCAGCTAGAACACTACCCGACACCATATTTTCGACCGAAACAGCATTTTCTGGAACAAGCCGGATATTGTGGCCAAATCGCATTTTCCACTAAAAAAACGTCATTTTTTCGACCAAAACAGCGTTTTCAGAATTCCAACACCATTTTTTCGAGCAAAAAACATTTTCTACACTCCAAACCACAATTTTTCCATCCAAATAACAATTTTAAACCCGAACAACATTTTTCAACAGTAACTGCATTTTTCTACAACCCAAACATAAAAATCATCTTTCGATCGAAACGTGACCCAAACTGCACTTTTTCAACGCAAACAGAACATTTCGACCAAACCAAATTTTTTGACCCAAACACCATTTTTCTACCCGGACATCATTTTTAAAACCCAAAACACAATCACAGAAAAATAAACATTTTTTCAACCCAAAGAGCATTTTTCCACCCAAACAATATATTTCGGCCCAAACTTGACCCAAAGATCATTTTTGGACCCGAACAACATTTCTAACCCAAACTGCATTTTTCCACGCAAAATACATTTCTCGTCCCTAACTCGACACAAACACCATTATTTCGGCCAAAACAACATTTTTCGACCCAGGCACGACCCAAAACACATTTTTGACCCTGACACCTCTCATTTTTGCCCAAGCAGCCTTTCTTTGATGCAAACTAAAATTTTCGAACGAGAAACCCTATTCCTTCAACGCGATACGCAATTTTCGACCCAAACGCCATTTTTTCGACTGAAATGGATTTTTTCGATCCAAAGAAGACCAGAACGTCATTTTTCTCCCTAAACTGGATATTTCAGCCCAAGGAAGATTTTTTTGACCCAAACAACATTTTTTCGATGCGTACACCATCTTTTTGTACGCGAACAGCACCCCTCGACCCAAAAGGCAATTTTCGAAGCGGAAAGCATTTTTCGATCCAATCACAACCAAAACTGCACTTTTTCAACCCAATCTGCCCCAAAACGTCATTTTGAGACCGAAACAACAATTCTTAACCCAAACTGAATTTCGTCTGCCAAATAACATAGTTTCTCGACACAAATATACCCAGAAACCAATTTGTTTGTTCCCCCGCCTAAAACACCATGTTCTCAAGCTAAATGTCATATTTTGACGCAAGCAGCATTTTGTTTTTACTCCCACATCATTTCCTGACCCGGACGGCCATTTTCGGCCCAAAACAACGATTTTCGACCCAATTTTCTTTTTTCTACCCGAATAACATTTTCTTGGACCCAAGCAGCACTTCCCAGGTCAGAAAATCGCTTTTCGACCCGAACATCATTTTACAACCCAGATGGCATTTTGTCGACCCGAACATCATTTTACAAACCAAATAGCATTTTATGAATAAACCACGACCCAAATACCATTTTTTTCGACCAAAACAACATTTTCTTACCCGAACAGCATTCTGAAACCCAAATCGCATCATCGACGCAAAGACGACTAAACATCATTTTTTCGGGCAAAAGAGCACTTTCCAGACCAGAAAATAATTTTTCCACCCAAAAACAGCATTCCGTCTGCCTGAATACCATTTTTCAACCAAAGACAGCTTTTTTCAGCTAGAACACTACCCGACACCATATTTTCGACCGAAACAGCATTTTCTGGAACAAGCCGGATATTGTGGCCAAATCGCATTTTCCACTAAAAAAACGTCATTTTTTCGACCAAAACAGCGTTTTCAGAATTCCAACACCATTTTTTCGAGCAAAAAACATTTTCTACACTCCAAACCACAATTTTTCCATCCAAATAACAATTTTAAACCCGAACAACATTTTTCAACAGTAACTGCATTTTTCTACAACCCAAACATAAAAATCATCTTTCGATCGAAACGTGACCCAAACTGCACTTTTTCAACGCAAACAGAACATTTCGACCAAACCAAATTTTTTGACCCAAACACCATTTTTCTACCCGGACATCATTTTTAAAACCCAAAACACAATTCACAGAAAAATAAACATTTTTTCAACCCAAAGAGCATTTTTCCACCCAAACAATATATTTCGGCCCAAACTTGACCCAAAGATCATTTTTGGACCCGAACAACATTTCTAACCCAAACTGCATTTTTCCACGCAAAATACATTTCTCGTCCCTAACTCGACACAAACACCATTATTTCGGCCAAAACAACATTTTTCGACCCAGGCACGACCCAAAACACATTTTTGACCCTGACACCTCTCATTTTTGCCCAAGCAGCCTTTCTTTGATGCAAACTAAAATTTTCGAACGAGAAACCCTATTCCTTCAACGCGATACGCAATTTTCGACCCAAACGCCATTTTTTCGACTGAAATGGATTTTTTCGATCCAAAGAAGACCAGAACGTCATTTTTCTCCCTAAACTGGATATTTCAGCCCAAGGAAGATTTTTTTGACCCAAACAACATTTTTTCGATGCGTACACCATCTTTTTGTACGCGAACAGCACCCCTCGACCCAAAAGGCAATTTTCGAAGCGGAAAGCATTTTTCGATCCAATCACAACCAAAACTGCACTTTTTCAACCCAATCTGCCCCAAAACGTCATTTTGAGACCGAAACAACAATTCTTAACCCAAACTGAATTTCGTCTGCCAAATAACATAGTTTCTCGACACAAATATACCCAGAAACCAATTTGTTTGTTCCCCCGCCTAAAACACCATGTTCTCAAGCTAAATGTCATATTTTGACGCAAGCAGCATTTTGTTTTTACTCCCACATCATTTCCTGACCCGGACGGCCATTTTCGGCCCAAAACAACGATTTTCGACCCAATTTTCTTTTTTCTACCCGAATAACATTTTCTTGGACCCAAGCAGCACTTCCCAGGTCAGAAAATCGCTTTTCGACCCGAACATCATTTTACAACCCAGATGGCATTTTGTCGACCCGAACATCATTTTACAAACCAAATAGCATTTTATGAATAAACCACGACCCAAATACCATTTTTTTCGACCAAAACAACATTTTCTTACCCGAACAGCATTCTGAAACCCAAATCGCATCATCGACGCAAAGACGACTAAACATCATTTTTTCGGGCAAAAGAGCACTTTCCAGACCAGAAAATAATTTTTCCACCCAAAAACAGCATTCCGTCTGCCTGAATACCATTTTTCAACCAAAGACAGCTTTTTTCAGCTAGAACACTACCCGACACCATATTTTCGACCGAAACAGCATTTTCTGGAACAAGCCGGATATTGTGGCCAAATCGCATTTTCCACTAAAAAAACGTCATTTTTTCGACCAAAACAGCGTTTTCAGAATTCCAACACCATTTTTTCGAGCAAAAAACATTTTCTACACTCCAAACCACAATTTTTCCATCCAAATAACAATTTTAAACCCGAACAACATTTTTCAACAGTAACTGCATTTTCTACAACCCAAACATAAAAATCATCTTTCGATCGAAACGTGACCCAAACTGCACTTTTTCAACGCAAACAGAACATTTCGACCAAACCAAATTTTTTGACCCAAACACCATTTTTCTACCCGGACATCATTTTTAAAACCCAAAACACAATCACAGAAAAATAAACATTTTTTCAACCCAAAGAGCATTTTTCCACCCAAACAATATATTTCGGCCCAAACTTGACCCAAAGATCATTTTTGGACCCGAACAACATTTCTAACCCAAACTGCATTTTTCCACGCAAAATACATTTCTCGTCCCTAACTCGACACAAACACCATTATTTCGGCCAAAACAACATTTTTCGACCCAGGCACGACCCAAAACACATTTTTGACCCTGACACCTCTCATTTTTGCCCAAGCAGCCTTTCTTTGATGCAAACTAAAATTTTCGAACGAGAAACCCTATTCCTTCAACGCGATACGCAATTTTCGACCCAAACGCCATTTTTTCGACTGAAATGGATTTTTTCGATCCAAAGAAGACCAGAACGTCATTTTTCTCCCTAAACTGGATATTTCAGCCCAAGGAAGATTTTTTTGACCCAAACAACATTTTTTCGATGCGTACACCATCTTTTTGTACGCGAACAGCACCCCTCGACCCAAAAGGCAATTTTCGAAGCGGAAAGCATTTTTCGATCCAATCACAACCAAAACTGCACTTTTTCAACCCAATCTGCCCCAAAACGTCATTTTGAGACCGAAACAACAATTCTTAACCCAAACTGAATTTCGTCTGCCAAATAACATAGTTTCTCGACACAAATATACCCAGAAACCAATTTGTTTGTTCCCCCGCCTAAAACACCATGTTCTCAAGCTAAATGTCATATTTTGACGCAAGCAGCATTTTGTTTTTACTCCCACATCATTTCCTGACCCGGACGGCCATTTTCGGCCCAAAACAACGATTTTCGACCCAATTTTCTTTTTTCTACCCGAATAACATTTTCTTGGACCCAAGCAGCACTTCCCAGGTCAGAAAATCGCTTTTCGACCCGAACATCATTTTACAACCCAGATGGCATTTTGTCGACCCGAACATCATTTTACAAACCAAATAGCATTTTATGAATAAACCACGACCCAAATACCATTTTTTTCGACCAAAACAACATTTTCTTACCCGAACAGCATTCTGAAACCCAAATCGCATCATCGACGCAAAGACGACTAAACATCATTTTTTCGGGCAAAAGAGCACTTTCCAGACCAGAAAATAATTTTTCCACCCAAAAACAGCATTCCGTCTGCCTGAATACCATTTTTCAACCAAAGACAGCTTTTTTCAGCTAGAACACTACCCGACACCATATTTTCGACCGAAACAGCATTTTCTGGAACAAGCCGGATATTGTGGCCAAATCGCATTTTCCACTAAAAAAACGTCATTTTTTCGACCGAAACAGCGTTTTCAGAATTCCAACACCATTTTTTCGAGCAAAAAACATTTTCTACACTCCAAACCACAATTTTTCCATCCAAATAACAATTTTAAACCCGAACAACATTTTTCAACAGTAACTGCATTTTTCTACAACCCAAACATAAAAATCATCTTTCGATCGAAACGTGACCCAAACTGCACTTTTTCAACGCAAACAGAACATTTCGACCAAACCAAATTTTTTGACCCAAACACCATTTTTCTACCCGGACATCATTTTTAAAACCCAAAACACAAGTCACAGAAAAATAAACATTTTTTCAACCCAAAGAGCATTTTTCCACCCAAACAATATATTTCGGCCCAAACTTGACCCAAAGATCATTTTTGGACCCGAACAACATTTCTAACCCAAACTGCATTTTTCCACGCAAAATACATTTCTCGTCCCTAACTCGACACAAACACCATTATTTCGGCCAAAACAACATTTTTCGACCCAGGCACGACCCAAAACACATTTTTGACCCTGACACCTCTCATTTTTGCCCAAGCAGCCTTTCTTTGATGCAAACTAAAATTTTCGAACGAGAAACCCTATTCCTTCAACGCGATACGCAATTTTCGACCCAAACGCCATTTTTTCGACTGAAATGGATTTTTTCGATCCAAAGAAGACCAGAACGTCATTTTTCTCCCTAAACTGGATATTTCAGCCCAAGGAAGATTTTTTTGACCCAAACAACATTTTTTCGATGCGTACACCATCTTTTTGTACGCGAACAGCACCCCTCGACCCAAAAGGCAATTTTCGAAGCGGAAAGCATTTTTCGATCCAATCACAACCAAAACTGCACTTTTTCAACCCAATCTGCCCCAAAACGTCATTTTGAGACCGAAACAACAATTCTTAACCCAAACTGAATTTCGTCTGCCAAATAACATAGTTTCTCGACACAAATATACCCAGAAACCAATTTGTTTGTTCCCCCGCCTAAAACACCATGTTCTCAAGCTAAATGTCATATTTTGACGCAAGCAGCATTTTGTTTTTACTCCCACATCATTTCCTGACCCGGACGGCCATTTTCGGCCCAAAACAACGATTTTCGACCCAATTTTCTTTTTTCTACCCGAATAACATTTTCTTGGACCCAAGCAGCACTTCCCAGGTCAGAAAATCGCTTTTCGACCCGAACATCATTTTACAACCCAGATGGCATTTTGTCGACCCGAACATCATTTTACAAACCAAATAGCATTTTATGAATAAACCACGACCCAAATACCATTTTTTTCGACCAAAACAACATTTTCTTACCCGAACAGCATTCTGAAACCCAAATCGCATCATCGACGCAAAGACGACTAAACATCATTTTTTCGGGCAAAAGAGCACTTTCCAGACCAGAAAATAATTTTTCCACCCAAAAACAGAATTTCCGTCTGCCTGAATACCATTTTTCAACCAAAGACGGCTTTTTTCAGCTAGAACACTACCCGACACCATATTTTCGACCGAAACAGCATTTTCTGGAACAAGCCGGATATTGTGGCCAAATCGCATTTTCCACTAAAAAAACGTCATTTTTTCGACCGAAACAGCGTTTTCAGAATTCCAACACCATTTTTTCGAGCAAAAAACATTTTCTACACTCCAAACCACAATTTTTCCATCCAAATAACAATTTTAAACCCGAACAACATTTTTCAACAGTAACTGCACTTTTCTACAACCCAAACATAAAAATCATCTTTCGATCGAAACGTGACCCAAACTGCACTTTTTCAACGCAAACAGAACATTTCGACCAAACCAAATTTTTTGACCCAAACACCATTTTTCTACCCGGACATCATTTTTAAAACCCAAAACACAAGTCACAGAAAAATAAACATTTTTTCAACCCAAAGAGCATTTTTCCACCCAAACAATATATTTCGGCCCAAACTTGACCCAAAGATCATTTTTGGACCCGAACAACATTTCTAAACCCAAACTGCATTTTTCCACGCAAAATACATTTCTCGTCCCTAACTCGACACAAACACCATTATTTCGGCCAAAACAACATTTTTCGACCCAGGCACGACCCAAAACACATTTTTGACCCTGACACCTCTCATTTTTGCCCAAGCAGCCTTTCTTTGATGCAAACTAAAATTTTCGAACGAGAAACCCTATTCCTTCAACGCGATACGCAATTTTCGACCCAAACGCCATTTTTTCGACTGAAATGGATTTTTTCGATCCAAAGAAGACCAGAACGTCATTTTTCTCCCTAAACTGGATATTTCAGCCCAAGGAAGATTTTTTTGACCCAAACAACATTTTTTCGATGCGTACACCATCTTTTTGTACGCGAACAGCACCCCTCGACCCAAAAGGCAATTTTCGAAGCGGAAAGCATTTTTCGATCCAATCACAACCAAAACTGCACTTTTTCAACCCAATCTGCCCCAAAACGTCATTTTGAGACCGAAACAACAATTCTTAACCCAAACTGAATTTCGTCTGCCAAATAACATAGTTTCTCGACACAAATATACCCAGAAACCAATTTGTTTGTTCCCCCGCCTAAAACACCATGTTCTCAAGCTAAATGTCATATTTTGACGCAAGCAGCATTTTGTTTTTACTCCCACATCATTTCCTGACCCGGACGGCCATTTTCGGCCCAAAACAACGATTTTCGACCCAATTTTCTTTTTTCTACCCGAATAACATTTTCTTGGACCCAAGCAGCACTTCCCAGGTCAGAAAATCGCTTTTCGACCCGAACATCATTTTACAACCCAGATGGCATTTTGTCGACCCGAACATCATTTTACAAACCAAATAGCATTTTATGAATAAACCACGACCCAAATACCATTTTTTTCGACCAAAACAACATTTTCTTACCCGAACAGCATTCTGAAACCCAAATCGCATCATCGACGCAAAGACGACTAAACATCATTTTTTCGGGCAAAAGAGCACTTTCCAGACCAGAAAATAATTTTTCCACCCAAAAACAGCATTTCCGTCTGCCTGAATACCATTTTTCAACCAAAGACAGCTTTTTTCAGCTAGAACACTACCCGACACCATATTTTCGACCGAAACAGCATTTTCTGGAACAAGCCGGATATTGTGGCCAAATCGCATTTTCCACTAAAAAAACGTCATTTTTTCGACCGAAACAGCGTTTTCAGAATTCCAACACCATTTTTTCGAGCAAAAAACATTTTCTACACTCCAAACCACAATTTTTCCATCCAAATAACAATTTTAAACCCGAACAACATTTTTCAACAGTAACTGCACTTTTCTACAACCCAAACATAAAAATCATCTTTCGATCGAAACGTGACCCAAACTGCACTTTTTCAACGCAAACAGAACATTTCGACCAAACCAAATTTTTTGACCCAAACACCATTTTTCTACCCGGACATCATTTTTAAAACCCAAAACACAAGTCACAGAAAAATAAACATTTTTTCAACCCAAAGAGCATTTTTCCACCCAAACAATATATTTCGGCCCAAACTTGACCCAAAGATCATTTTTGGACCCGAACAACATTTCTAACCCAAACTGCATTTTTCCACGCAAAATACATTTCTCGTCCCTAACTCGACACAAACACCATTATTTCGGCCAAAACAACATTTTTCGACCCAGGCACGACCCAAAACACATTTTTGACCCTGACACCTCTCATTTTTGCCCAAGCAGCCTTTCTTTGATGCAAACTAAAATTTTCGAACGAGAAACCCTATTCCTTCAACGCGATACGCAATTTTCGACCCAAACGCCATTTTTTCGACTGAAATGGATTTTTTCGATCCAAAGAAGACCAGAACGTCATTTTTCTCCCTAAACTGGATATTTCAGCCCAAGGAAGATTTTTTGACCCAAACAACATTTTTTCGATGCGTACACCATCTTTTTGTACGCGAACAGCACCCCTCGACCCAAAAGGCAATTTTCGAAGCGGAAAGCATTTTTCGATCCAATCACAACCAAAACTGCACTTTTTCAACCCAATCTGCCCCAAAACGTCATTTTGAGACCGAAACAACAATTCTTAACCCAAACTGAATTTCGTCTGCCAAATAACATAGTTTCTCGACACAAATATACCCAGAAACCAATTTGTTTGTTCCCCCGCCTAAAACACCATGTTCTCAAGCTAAATGTCATATTTTGACGCAAGCAGCATTTTGTTTTTACTCCCACATCATTTCCTGACCCGGACGGCCATTTTCGGCCCAAAACAACGATTTTCGACCCAATTTTCTTTTTTCTACCCGAATAACATTTTCTTGGACCCAAGCAGCACTTCCCAGGTCAGAAAATCGCTTTTCGACCCGAACATCATTTTACAACCCAGATGGCATTTTGTCGACCCGAACATCATTTTACAAACCAAATAGCATTTTATGAATAAACCACGACCCAAATACCATTTTTTTCGACCAAAACAACATTTTCTTACCCGAACAGCATTCTGAAACCCAAATCGCATCATCGACGCAAAGACGACTTAAACATCTTTTTCGGGCAAAAGAGCACTTTCCAGACCAGAAAATAATTTTTCCACCCAAAAACAGCATTCCGTCTGCCTGAATACCATTTTTCAACCAAAGACAGCTTTTTTCAGCTAGAACACTACCCGAACACCATATTTTCGACCGAAACAGCATTTTCTGGAACAAGCCGGATATTGTGGCCAAATCGCATTTTCCACTAAAAAAAACGTCATTTTTTCGACCAAAACAGCGTTTTCAGAATTCCAACACCATTTTTTCGAGCAAAAAACATTTTCTACACTCCAAACCACAATTTTTCCATCCAAATAACAATTTTAAACCCGAACAACATTTTTCAACAGTAACTGCACTTTTCTACAACCCAAACATAAAAATCATCTTTCGATCGAAACGTGACCCAAACTGCACTTTTTCAACGCAAACAGAACATTTCGACCAAACCAAATTTTTTGACCCAAACACCATTTTTCTACCCGGACATCATTTTTAAAACCCAAAACACAAGTCACAGAAAAATAAACATTTTTTCAACCCAAAGAGCATTTTTCCACCCAAACAATATATTTCGGCCCAAACTTGACCCAAAGATCATTTTTGGACCCGAACAACATTTCTAACCCAAACTGCATTTTTCCACGCAAAATACATTTCTCGTCCCTAACTCGACACAAACACCATTATTTCGGCCAAAACAACATTTTTCGACCCAGGCACGACCCAAAACACATTTTTGACCCTGACACCTCTCATTTTTGCCCAAGCAGCCTTTCTTGATGCAAACTAAAATTTTCGAACGAGAAACCCTATTCCTTCAACGCGATACGCAATTTTCGACCCAAACGCCATTTTTTCGACTGAAATGGATTTTTTCGATCCAAAGAAGACCAGAACGTCATTTTTCTCCCTAAACTGGATATTTCAGCCCAAGGAAGATTTTTTTGACCCAAACAACATTTTTTCGATGCGTACACCATCTTTTTGTACGCGAACAGCACCCCTCGACCCAAAAGGCAATTTTCGAAGCGGAAAGCATTTTTCGATCCAATCACAACCAAAACTGCACTTTTTCAACCCAATCTGCCCCAAAACGTCATTTTGAGACCGAAAC